>CM067310.1:20769757-20823133 GCA_034231615.1 Meghimatium bilineatum
CAGGCGCACAGAACAGACACACAGACTAGGCACACATACCAGACACACAGACCAGACACACATACAGACATACAGACCAGCTACACATACCAGACACACATACCAGACACACATACAGACATACAGACCAGCTACACATACACGACACACATACCAGACACATATACCAGACACACAGACCAGACACAAATACAGATATACAGACCAGCCACACATACAGACACACAGACCAGACACACATACAGACACACAGACCAGACACACAGATCAGGCACCAAATCTAGTCCAAGATTAATCTTTGATCTCACAGACTATAAGACACACAATTCAGGACCGCGAAGCTACAGGTGACTACGGACCTCCCTACGACATGATTAAACATGAGCGGCATGTTCCATCGTCTCCGTTATATCGTCCTGGACAAGGCATGTCCCAGACTGACCCAAGATACAGAAGCCCTCCTGGGGGCAGGAAAGATTACGCTGCGGGCAGGGACTACCAGGTAAGGTTTCCATTTCTTACCTTTATTTCAAAAAGTTCTTTTTTAAATTGTTATTCCATGTAAATTTTTTAAATAAACTCAAGAAAGTCATCTTCAAAATAATACTGAACACTAAAGAGCCAATTAGGGATCACGTCAAACATTAGCATATATTCAGAGAATACAAGTTAAATGGTTGGGCCACATAATCAGGCAGAAAGAGAAAAGTATTATCCAAGAAACCCTTAACAAACGATACGAAAAGAGTAGATCTATTGGACGCCCTCGTAAAAGGTGGATAGATAATGTATTAGAGACACTCGGAAATATAACAGCGGAAGAGGTAAATAGAAGGGCAAAAGACCGTACACACACTCCTCTCAACACCAAAAGGTACTTGAGGACAAAAAGAAGAAGAATAAGACTAAAAAGCTTCAACATCGACATTAGAACCTGTGAGTCTGTTACTCAGAGTCGCCCAGTGGGACGCATCAACACCATCAATGGTGCTTAGTCGTCAACGGGCGTCAAATCTAAAGAGAAAACGTGGTCTACCTGATAAAACAGAATAAACACACCGCCAAATTCCGACCTCGCATGTTAAAATGTGGCAGGGGATTCTATGCCAGGATTGGTCTAGCAGATTCTATGCCAGGATTGGTCTAGCAGATTCTATGCCAGGATTGGTCTAGCAGATTCTATGCCAGGATTGGTCTAGCAGATTCTATGCCAGGATTGGTCTAGCAGATTCTATGCCAGGATTGGTCTAGCAGATTCTATGCCAGGATTGGTCTAGCAGATTCTATGCCAGGATTGGTCTAGCAGATTCTATGCCAGGATTGGTCTAGCAGATTCTATGCCAGGATTGGTCTAGCAGATTCTATGCCAGGATTGGTCTAGCTGATTCTATGTCAGGATTGGTCTAGCAGATTCTATGCCAGGATTGGTCTAGCAGATTCTATGCCACGATTGGTCTAGCAGATTCTATGCCAGGATTGGTCTAGCAGCTATCTCCGCACACACCACAGATGTATCAACACAAGCCTTCTTCTTCTTCTTCTTCTTCTTCTTCTGCGTTCATGAGTCTTTTGGTCTCGCTATATCTTTAGGTCAGTCGAAAATACGAAGCTGCCAGTCTTCTCTGGGTCAGAGTGGCTGCCCCAATGTTTTTGCCTCACTTCGGTCCTTTGTGGCCATGTCTTGCCTCACAGATCTCTGTATTCTGGACAGTCTTGAGATTTAGCGCGGTTTGAACCTGAGCCGTCTAGACTGTAAGGCCTGGATGCGAATAACTGTTTTATTTCAGCTTGATATTGGAGAACGCAGATGATGACAACAGTTTCAGACTTATGTTGTTGCATTCATGTTATTGCATTTATGTTGTTCCATTTATGTTGTTCCATTTATGTTGTTCCATTTATGTTGTTGCATGTATGTTGTTGCATGTATGTTGTTATCTTACTATTCGTTATGTAAATGCGTTTATGCGTAAAATGTAAAGTTTATACGTAAAATGTACCGCTTATGCTTGACTATTGACGGTACTGCATGCCTTCTAACTGAATTAATTTGGACCCCGTTCGCAGTGGCGTAACGAGGGGGGTGGAGGTGCGGACCACCCTGGGCGGCATCAATGGGAGAGCGGCAAATTTATTTTCGACCAGTCTTTCACAACCACTGACATTTTTTTAGTGTCACAAGGGCGGAAAATTATGATTCCGTCCCGGGCGCCATTGACCCACGCTACGCTACTGCCCGTTCGTTAATTGCTGGGCTTTTGATAGGTCGCTGTTTACATACTTGAAGTCGCATGTCTAAAATAGCCATGGTCAACCTGTAGATTTCACGAAAAATCGGAAACTATTTCTTGTTTACTTGTTAGTAGGCAGGTCTCCCATATAGTTACTCGGTCACGTCTTATGGTGATATACGCTACTTTCAACCACAGGTGTTAGTCCAGTTTGTTATATCAGAGCTATAAAACCATATCAAAAAATTGTTACGGTCGCCGTTCTGGTAATACAGTTACCACAACCTCCGGAGTTATGAGCATAAAACAACTTTCAATCGAAATACTTCTTTTCAACCTGAAATCGAACTGGCTTGCTGTTATATCATTATTTATTTTAAAATTTTCACAATCTTTTATCTTGTCCGCTTCCACCAGTAACACTCCCAATCCCGCAATTGCTGCGTGCCTAGTAGGGGTCAGTGATCGTATTCTTCATTTCAATGTTCGCGGTCACATTTTTTTCAAAAGGGAGATTATATAGCTTACACTATCTAATTTAACGCCCTTTGATAAATCGAATAAATCGGAGGTAATTCCCATACCTTCCAAACTTAAAAAATACAAAACAAAAACGTCGTTGCAGTCCTGCCTGATATTTCTTTCTTGCCTGTGCTGGAAAGTGATAGAATTCTTCAACTTTTGTAGAGAAATATTGTGGCACTTGGAAAATTAATTAATTTCTTTTTGGTGACAAATAATTATAATATGAATTGATTCGATTTATCCCCCTTTTCAATCTGCTCAAACTCTGGAAACCATATCAAATTTTACACACATAAAATGTAGTAACTGTAATCCTTTAATCCATCAACATTAATACTTGTGTTAAAAGTCTAATCCCGCAATCTGCACCACATTCCTGTGTCGTACCTAACCACAGACTCGTGCTAAGAATATATAAACTGTGTTTCTTGTATATTTCTCTTAGTGTCGTCATCATCGTTGCCAATAGTCATTTATGCGCCGAAAACTCTATGATACACGGAGATCTCATCGGCGGTCTGTAAAAACTCTAGCACCGACGATGTTTACATTAAATTATCGAGTTTTTCCGCGAGGTTTACGTTAAAATATCATAAAGTTTTTCGCTAGATTTACGTTAGAATATCATTGGTTGTTTCGCTAGATTTACTTGAAAATATCATAGGGTTTTTCGTTAGATTTACGTTAATATATCATGGGTTTTTTCGCTAGATTTACGTTAATATATCATGGGTTTTTTCGCTAGATTTACGTTAATATATCATGGGTTTTTTTCGCTAGATTTACGTTAATATATCATGGGTTTTTTCGCTAGATTTACGTTAATATATCATGGATTTTTTCGCTAGATTTACGTTAATATATCATGGGTTTTTTCGCTAGATTTACGTTAATATATCATGGGTTTTTTCGCTAGATTTACGTTAATATATCATGGGTTTTTTTCGCTAGATTTACGTTAATATATCATGGGTTTTTTCGCTAGATTTACGTTAATATATCATGAGTTTTTTTCGCTAGATTTACGTTAATATATCATGGGTTTTTTCGCTAGATTTACGTTAATATATCATGGGTTTTTTCACTAGATTTACGTTAATATATCATGGGTTTTTTTCACTAGATTTACGTTAATATATCATGGGTTTTTTTCGCTAGATTTACGTTAATATATCATGGGTTTTTTCGCTAGATTTACGTTAATATATCATGGGTTTTTTTCGCTAGATTTACGTTAATATATCATGGGTTTTTTTCGCTAGATTTACGTTAATATATCATGGGTTTTTTCGCTAGATTTACGTTAATATATCATGGATTTTTTCGCTAGATTTACGTTAATATATCATGGTTTTTTTCGCTAGATTTACGTTAATATATCATGGGTTTTTTCGCTAGATTTACGTTAATATATCATGGGTTTTTTTCGCTAGATTTACGTTAATATATCATGGGTTTTTTTCGCTAGATTTACGTTAATATATCATGGGTTTTTTCGCTAGATTTACGTTAATATATCATGGGTTTTTTCGCTAGATTTACGTTAATATATCATGGGTTTTTTCGCTAGATTTACGTTAATATATCATGGGT
Source organism: Meghimatium bilineatum (assembly GCA_034231615.1). Taxonomy (NCBI): domain Eukaryota; kingdom Metazoa; phylum Mollusca; class Gastropoda; order Stylommatophora; family Philomycidae; genus Meghimatium; species Meghimatium bilineatum. Next base: position 20,774,107 of record CM067310.1, read on the forward strand.
TTTTTTCGGATTAATTTATATTCATCCTCATCAAGTGCTATCTCAGCAAAAAAAGGTTAACTACAACGAACCCCAACATATTCTGTCTCTTGTCTTGGTGATAAACTCTTCTAGTCTCTATCCTCTATATTTCATGATGTTTCACCTCCTACTGCTTTCTGTGCCTACCTCTTCCTTGCCTATCTCGTCTCTACCATCAGGTAGACTCTACTCTGCAACCGTTGAGCCGCGTTAGCGCAGTGGTTAGCGCACTGGCTTCGCATATGAGTGGTCCTGGGTTCATTCCCCAGTTGAGGCGGAAATGTTTTCAGATCGCAACGGCTCCCAGGTCGACCCAGCCTTAAATGGGTACCGGTTTTATCCGGGAAGTAAAGACTGCGAGGGAGAGAAGATGGCTACCGCCCTCATTTGCAGAGCCTGTGAAATGTGAGATCGCTAACATCTCACACCCCTACGGCATTAATAAATGCTATGGGGGTTTCTTTTACTCTGCAACCGAATTCCATATCTTTTAAAATGTCGAAATACTTTATTTGTGTGATATTTATTTCCTTTTTTCATTTTATTTTTCATACGAAGTGTTGTTAGTACCTCTTTGTTTGTTTTCTTCTCTTTCCACAAGCTTCCCTTATTCTTTTATATATCCACATCTCACAGGCTTAATTATGTCTTATAGTTGTTTGTTCATTGTCCATGTTTCTCAACCTAATATAGAATAGATGTCGCATTTGAAAATTGTCCTTTTTAGTTTGTGATTTGTGTAAAAGGGTTTAAAAGCCGTAGAAGATTGACTTCACTGTACTCGGTTTCCCATATTTACTCCGTCACTCTCAACGAAGCGGCACGCCGCCTGCCGAGAGTACCACTCATAGCACGTAACTCCGTAGCTTCAAGTGATAATCCACAGGGATCTCCAAAAAATCCACCTTATAAACAAGACGACACGAGCCGGATTCGAACCCGCGACCTCTTGAATACAAGGCGAACAGCTTAACCACTACGCCAAGGAGATCCCCCTGTGATTTGTTTAGATGGCAATATTCTCCTCATGTCATTGAAAATACTTTTAGCCATTCTTTTTTTCCATTTAGGTTATATTTAACTTCCACCATCATTTGTGATTCTGTGTCCAAGATATTGGTAATGATCTTCTTGTTGCGGGATTTCTCCATGTATTTGTATGTTTAGCATGTGTTCCTGATAATGTGCTGATTATCATAGTTTTTTATAAGTATGCATCTTTATATCTAATCCATTTTCTTTACTTGATTTATCGACCTAATCTATTACTCTTTGTAGTTCTGCTCATATTTTTGTTACTTGATTTATTAACCTATTACTCTTTATAATTCATGTTCAGATTGTTCCAAAAATTGCTAACACTAATAATAATATATTATTGTCAATGATTTTTAATATATAACAATAAATAACTAATAAATAACAAAATAATATATTAATATTTGTAACTTTATAATTTATTATATTAGTTATATGTTATCATTGATGTTATCTCTTCTTACTTTTGTTATTGTGAAACTATCCACTTTATCGGATAATCCTCTGACAGATTTGTTATTAATTTCTGCAAAAATCACTGTCTGTTTTTATCTTTTATCTGTTAACGTTTTTTTAATTGCGACGTGTACATTTATTATCTTCTACCTAATAGCTAAAGAGTGGGTGTCATATCAATTCTACAATACATACAAAACCAACAGATACAATGGTTTGGTCATCTGGAAAGAATACCGTGTGATTCATTAGTTTATAATGCATATATGAAGAGAGTAAAAGCAGAAAGAAGAGCTAAGGGTAGACCTAGAGTACGCTGGATCGACAACATCAAAGAGACATTACACGAACACCAAATAACATTATCTGAAGCTGCCAGGAAAGCGAGAACAAGAACATTGTATCTCCCTCGACACCCGTAAAGGGTAAAAGAGGAAGGAAAGACGAAAAAGAAGACCTAATAGATGGGAAAATGATGCCGAAGATCGAGGTGCTTGGTGGTCCACATTGCGCAAATGTGGAGAAACTTTTGATACATTTCTGAGGGACAGATTTGAACACAAACAACACACACTTTAAGCAAATGTCATTGTTGTTTTACAGTGACAGATTCATTCTACAACAAACTTTACCTGAACATGTGAACACGCTGTATAAACTGTGAACACGCTATATAAACTGTGAACACGCTATATATACTGTGAATCTGATACGTAAACTATGAACCTGCTAAATAAAATGTGAACATTCTAGAATTGTGAACCTGTTATATTCAGGTAATCCGTCACTACGACCTCTGCATAAATTTATTATGGCCTTAATTTTCTAATTTTTTTTTAAATAAATAGTCAAATATGAACATTGGATCTTGTATTGACAGGTGCCACGCCCTAAGGATCCGCCTACACCCGACTACAACACAACCCATCTGCATATACCAGACACCAACAACGATGTTGACACTAAACTACAACTGGGAGGGCTGAAAGGAAGTCAAGAAGATCTCAGAGATGTGAGTAATAACAGTACTCATCATTTCTATTATAACTTATTATTAGTCTCACATATCTTGTCATAGCCTACACCACGGGTAGGGAACCTCTGGATCGCTGACCATAAACGTCCCGCTGGGTCATTCTGTTTGGTCCGCCGAAAGTAATCGAGGCCTGGCTAAATATTATTAAAATCAATGGCCATATTTCATGTCACCATCAATTTGTAGGTGAATCATAATAAAATGGGTAGTGTAGAAGTAGACGCCACCACATAGTGGATTAATTTCCACTTCTCTATGTTTATAAATTTCATGTTCATCATTTAATAATTGAAATATCTATTTATTTTAAGGTTTGGTTTAGAGTTAGGGTTGGGATAGTTGTGTTATACATAACTAACCTTAACCCTAACCCTAAATAAATAAATATTTCAATTATTAAATGATGAACATGAAATTTACAAACATAGACAAGGGAAATAGTTAAACATTGGGGGTGGCGTCTACTTGTACTGTACCTAATAATTTACACACATGCGTCAGAAAAGAGAAGCATTTCCAGCCAATCACGTTAGAGAGAGAATCAGTTCCAGCCAATCAGATTAGAAAGAGAAGCAGTTCCGGCCTATTACGTTAGAAAGAGAATCAGTTCCAGCCAATCACATTAGAGAGAAAAGCAGTCCCAGCCAATCATGTTAGCGATGAGTTACTTAAATGTTTTAATAAATATTACAGTTTAATTTTCACGCTGATAATTTTATACGGCCGGCTGATGATGTTATTAATTTACAAACAGCCCTTGGCACAAACTTAAAAAGTTATCTGCCGGGGGCTTACAAGAATAGATGTCTACACTGTCATGGGAAAAGCTATGGTGTACAATCTGCACTCTGGACCTCCGAGTTTATCTTCCGTCTCCGAGACTTGACTGCAACTGTTTTCAGAGAAAACTGAATTTATTTGCCTTCGTAATAGTTTTCTTAATTAAATTCCATAAGCAGCCAAGAAAACTAATGTAGAAGTTCTCAGAGATGCCGGAGTAAAAATATAAATTATAGCAAAATTTAGAAACAGACAATCAAGATTTTTAGGGCTTGTGATGAGGAAAGTAAAACTTGAACAGTTAGTAACAACCGGAAAGATCAAGGGGAAAAGAGACAGAGAAAGACAAAGATAAAATTTCTGGATGGGTTGTCAATGTGGCATAAAAAGTAGTCACCAACTGAACTTATTAACAACACAAGAGACAGAGAGTTGTGGAGAAGCTTGATCGCCTACGCCAGTCGTCATGACTCTTGATTGAATCGTCTAACTGACGTTTTTGTTCAACGTTTCTTACGCAAGTTATTTTAGGCATACATAATTCTTCTTCTTCATCTGCGTTCGTTCTCAAACTCCTGCAGATTAGCAGGATGTAGTCCGGAGAACGGAATGCGTTGTGTCATGGTTTACATCATTGCTGCGATATCTGCGCCTTTCGGCCTTACACCCTTACGCAAACTCCCTTACACATCCTACTTCAGCATTGCTTTGGGTCATTGACCCTATATGTAATGGGACAGCCAACTCCATCCCATAACCTCCTTAGTTGCCTTTTACGACATGCGTGGAAGGTAAACAGTGTTGCTATTCTTTGATCCCATTTCGGGCCCCGACAACACAAGGGCGAAAGATGTCATGATTCAATAATAATTAATGAGCCCACATGACTGTGTAATTGAGGAGTGTCATATCTTAGTGTTGTACAATTCCATGAAGAGAAGACTCATAATCAGGGGGAGGAGGGGTAACACAATTGTAAAAATGACCTATGTGGGGATTAAACAATACGAAAGCCCCCACTACATAGGTGTGTCATCTACGTGGGCTGTGCTGTCGCATGGTCGTTGGTCTAGTGGTTCTTCGGTTTCGATATATGAGTAATACTTTGTGTTCTTCTTCTTCTGCGTTCATTCTCAAACTCCCACTGGATCTAACGGTCTACTAATGGTCCTACTATATTTCCAGCAGGATGTAGTCCAGAGAATGGAAATGCGTTGTGTCGCCGTTTTATTTGCGCCAATGGTCCGACACATCCGTCTTCGGCGGGACTTTGTGTTCATAAACAGAAGTAGTGTTAGATGTAATGCAGCAGTTGTAGTGTAATCTATGAAATATTGTAGCACTGAGACGTGATGGCAGGTACTAGTATTAAATGTTTGTGGTGTTAAAGGAATTTACATACCTGAGCAATGTGTGTATGTTTTTGCTGTTGTCTTTGTGTCGATCGACCGTTCAATATTCATAGTAACTTGTTGGAAAAAACACGCTGAAGACTTCATTGAAATCGCATCTATTTTTTTTTTAAGGTACAGCGTTGGGGAATGCGTAAAGCGTGCTGAGTCAAGCTGCAAAGAAAATAGGTGCCTGCTGAAAGGATTTGGTTCAAATTCCGTCTATTGCCTTCTGATTATTTTTATAGTATTTAGTTCTTTGTCTTATGTTCAGTGTATGCACAGTAACAGTAAGAAAATGATTTTACCACAGAACAGAACTAACAATGCTGCCTGGGGAGGGTACCATGATCGACAGAACAGTAGAGGTCAGCCTTACACAGATAGACCTGGTTATGTTGGAAATAGGTCTTATAGGTAAGTTGAACGTGACTCACATTGCACACGTGAAACACATGACATGATTATATAATACAGTGCACACGAAAAACACATGAAATGAATATATCCAATTCTTGTCAAATCATACTCCTGCAGATTAGCAGGATGTAGTCCGGAGAACGGAATGCGATGCGTCATGGTTTACAGCATGCGCATTTTTTTCCTGACTCATCCGAATTCAGCATGGCTTTGGGCCACTGTCCCTATATGGGATGGGACAGCCATCTCCATCCCATAACTTCCTTAGTCGCCTTATACGACATGCGTGGAAAGTAAACAGTGTTGCTATTCTTTGCTCCCCTTTCGGGCTCCTCTATTCTTCATTGTATTCTCTGCTGCCTTATCCTTACATACTCTCAGACACAAATGTTTTGTTAATTCTAATAACGCAGGACTCTGATAGTGATTGTCTTACGCTTCACGTGGTTCTGTTCATTCATAGGGGTCAAAGTGGTCCACACATCATGCTGAAGTTGAACTATCGGGGGCACACATTGCAGCGGAGCTGTAAACCAAGATAGAATACATTCCTTTCACTAGGAAACATCGTTCTGATCTGCAGGAGTTTGAGTACGGACGCAGAACAAATAGAAAAAAAAACGATTTGAGATGTGATTTATTATCGTAAACTTTGAGCCCCATGTTTTACGCGTTGTCTTCTGGCTCTTCACAGAGTTTTTTTCACAGAACCTCGTTCTTTGCAACGACCTTGCAAACCGAATTATTAAGCCTCCTAACGACGCTGTTACTTTAGTACACTGTGCATTTGCAATAGTCGCGCGACTTCGTACGTCATCGCTTGTTGTTTATAGTCGCTTGTAGTCGTCTCCATTAGACTACAATTTTTACGCATAAGATCTCCAAAAGTAGTAAAGGGTTTTTTTTAGTTTTTTTAATAGTTTTTAGGTGGGGATTTGGTGTGAGGGATTGGTATGTTATATACAATTCGCATTTTGTGTTTTCTAGAGAAAACCCTTGGACATCGAGAGCGAAGAACCCGGAAGATGTAATTGACCCAAGGGTTGGAGGACAACACGATGGTATAGGACTTATTGGAAGCAGGGTAAGAGTATGCCGCACACTTCATCATTTCATCATTTTGTTTACCTTTGTTTACAGATCTAATTTTTTTTTCTATGTCCACAAGTGTTTCTGAATAGCGTATTCTATTCAGGACGTATCCATTCACCCACATTTTTTTGGCTGTAGTGATTTCCTAGGCAATATAAATACGTTCAGCAGTTTGCCATTGCTTTCTGAACGGTCCGGATGCTCAAATGCCGGTGGCGGGGATCGAACTCGATACGTTGGTCATCAAAGACGCGCTCTGTACCACTTCGCCATACAGCCGGACAAGTCACAGATTACAGATTAGAATTTCAATATTCTATTGTCTTTCCCCAGGTGGTTTGTTATCCACTCAGTGGTGATTGGAGCTCGAGCTTGCGTTCTAAAGCCAGATGTGTGGCCTCGGCTGTGCTATGACCGTCTCTGTTCAGGATGTCCCTGACGTTTTCTATCCATCTTTTCCGTGGTCTTCATTTCAGTGTTCATCTGGCAAAAATTGAAACTGCATTCTTTGATAAACGTTTTTCTACTAGTAAAAAGTAAAGTAAAGTAAAGTAAAGTAAAAGGTAAGTAATTTATTAATGCTGTAGGGGTGCGAGATGTTAGCGATCTCACATTTCAGAGCCTCTGAAATGAGGTCGGTAGCCATCTCCTCTCCCTCGCAGTCTTTACTTCCCGGATTAATCCGGTACCCATTTAAGGCTGGGTCGACCCGGGAGCCGTTGCGATCTGAAAAACATTTCCGCCTCAACAGTCGCGCGAACTGAAATGAACCCAATACCACTCATATGCGAAGCCAGTGCGCTAACCACTGCGCTAACGCGGCTTCTACTAGTACTAATCTACTGATGATAATAATAGTTCTATAGCTGCTGTTGCTATTACTACTGCTGCTACTTTAGTTAGTTAGTTTGTTCCTTATGTGCCTCAGGCGGCACATAGAATAGAGGTTTTTATTCCCCATGTGTTGCGGCCCGCGACCTGCAGTACTACTATATTATACTACTACTACTACTACTACTACTACTACTACTACTACTACTACTACTACTACTACTACTACTACTACTACTACTTTACTCCTACTACAGTATTTACGTAGAATACATGGTTTGTTGTACTTTTACGAAGACCAATGTGGTAAGACCAAGATCGGACTATGCGGTATTTGAACGAAATCATACACATAACAAAATACAAGATATTTTTCAACGTTTCAGCCTTAAGGTCTTCATCAAGAAAATACAAAACAGTAAACTAACAATAAAAACAGTAAGTCAATGATACTATCACGGAGGCACTGGAACTACTACTACTACTACTACTACTACTACTACTACTACTACTACTACTACTACTACTACTACTACTACTACTACTGCTGTTGCTGCTAAACTACTGTTTCTTGTAGCATTTTCGCATTGATTTGTTTAATGTTTCCTAGGACACGTTATATTCTTATGTTAATCCACCAAATCAAGAGATTTAGGAGATTTTCTTCTTCCCTGTCCCCCTCCCCCCCCCCCCCCCACCCACTCAGGTTCCTGAATAAAGTTGTTGTCTTTCTTAGTAGATCACCAATGTATTTTATGATTTCCAATTACCTTTTTATCCCCCCCCCCCCATTTTTGCGGTCTGTGGTATCCCAATTTCAAAACTTGTTACTTGATTTGGTTTTTCCATTCTGTATCCGTCCCTATCTTGATAAGGTTGGTTTTTGTTTTTGGTCGAAACGTCAATCACCTGTATTTTTCCACGTAAAGCTTCTATTTAACCATATTATTTTTATTTGTTACTAAATTGATTTATCACATTTAAGCTTGAGTTTTGAGAAAAGGGCACATTGTACCTAATATTCACGTATACTGTCCGACATATTCCATAGAATGGTGGCGCCCTTCTCTTCATTCGTTTCCCTGTCGGTCACGGAGAAAACATACAAGTAGCAGCACAATCATTTCTGAAATCAAAAACCCACGACAACGGAGGTCGCTTTTTAGGTCTAGCTAAAAAGGTAAGATAATCGTATTGTATAATCGTTTTAGAAAAAAATTGTTTTACTGCCCGCTGGGCTAAACACGCTACATCAGTATGTTTTCTGCCTTAATCTCTACGTTAAATTAACCCCCACGTAATAGTTGCTGCGGATTAGTACATGAAGAGTTATCTTCATCCCTGAAGGAAGGTTGTTTCCATGGGACCTACCTCTGCCTTTATGGTGTGTTACCTAACATGTCTCAGTGATAATGAAATATTTGATTGCCTTTTAAAATTTAAATAAATCACGGCATTATGAACGTCTGAATGTGTCACCAGTGTTACACCAGGCCAATCTGCATACAACTGTAAATTAAAACAATGCCTGTATCAATCCTTAAAGCACAATCATTCTCAGTTTAGGTCCTGCTAACTGACAGCGCCTGTTATTTGACCGCCATTGGAGAAGGACATAATATAGACATTGACAAAGATACGCGTTTTGATTGGCTAACGACATAACATCTACCAAAAGTGATGACTGAAAAAAATATTGGATCAGCCAAGATGAATACCGTTTTTCTAGGACCTATATTTACAGATACATTTGCACAGCTATTGAGGTTTACTGCTCCTACGTTGCCGATCCCGTATGGAAAATTAAGAACAACTACAGTTACCTACCAAGCATATCGTAAGATGCGACTAAGTATGTTATGGCGGGAGTTTGCTGACCCATCCTATAAAGGGTCAAAGTGGCCCAGAAGCCATCCTGATGTCGGATGTGCCAGGCAAAAAACGCATTTAAGTCAGAAAGATAGATACAGTAAGTCAGGCCAAAAGACGCAGGTACAGCAGCACATTTCTATGTCATGACACAAAGGAATCCGTTCTCATGGCTACATCCTGCTAACCTGCAGGAGTTTGAGAAATGATCAAGAAGGACAAGATTTACATTTTCATTTTCTGGAAGTCCCACGTCATTTCGTATTTATAATGACGTATCACCCCCACCCCCCTCTCTCTCTCTCTCTCTCTGAGTAGGAGGCTTCGTAAGGCACATCGTTTAGAGTTTGGGGGGGGGGCTTCGAATTGCATATCGTTTAGAGTTGGGGGGCTTCGAATTACATATCGTTTAGAGTTGGGGGCTTCGGATTGCATATCGTTTAGAGTTGGGGGACTTCGAATTGCATATAGTTTAGAGGCTGGGGGCTTCGAATTGCATATCATTTAGATTTAGGGGGGGGGGTTCGAATTGCATAACGTTTAGAGTTAGGGGGCTTCGAATTGCGTATCTTTGAGAGTTGGGGGTTTCGAATTGCATATCACTGACCGTTGAGGTCTACTGGGTTTGAAATAGCATACGTTTAACTAAATATAACGTAATCGTATGAAAATAATAGTATTGTCTTTCTCTATTTCTAGGTCTATGATTTCGGTTACGAGAAAGGTCCCACTGAAGCTATCGGTGTATTCCATTTCCCAAGCATAGAGAAAGCATTCCTGTTCTTCCAGATGGACCCTATAATCAGACAGCCAGACTTTCCACCACCTTACGGGCACGCCGAGATGTGGATTATATGTAACGCCTATCTTCCCGACAATATGCAATGTGAGTGCTAAATGTAGGACATTGTGTAACGTCGTGTTAAATATAGGACAATATAAATCTTAGTGTTAAATATAGGACAATATAAATCTTAGTGTTAAATATAGGACAATATAAATCTTAGTGTTAAATATAGGACAATATAAATCTTAGTGTTAAATATAGGGCAATATGAATTTTAGTGTTAAATATAGGGCAATATGAATTTTAGTGTTAAATATAGGACAATGTGTTGATGCGAGACCCTCGCCACTAAAGACCTCTGCACATAATTAATTAGGACGTCATTCGTTACATTGTGTATTATTGTTGTGATTTTCGTTGTTCACTACTTATATATTTGGAGTCGCATGGAAAAAATAGCCAAAGCGAGTCCAAGTATGTAATTAGTTAACAACGGAAACCACGGCAATAATCAAATACGTAACCAATGAAGTCCTAATTTATTCTGTGCAGAGGTCTTTATTGCAGAGGGCCGCAGTTGTGTCTCTCGTCAATTATCGACATGTGGACTCATGGGAAATCACCCTTCTAAAATGTTGTTATTTGACCATTTCTGCGATGTGTATTGGTCTCTGTGTGTATCTCTATGTGTTTACTTTCCATCAGTTCTGTTAGTTCTGCTGATTTGTTGCCTAGCCCGCACAGGTTTAGTCTTGCTGTTCTGGTCTTCATGAAGACCCAGTACTTTAGTTATTTAGCAATGTATTCACGAGCTGTTTGCAAGGTCAGTCACACTGGATATGTTGTTCACTAAATGGAGTAACCAACTACCAACAAGAACATACAACATAAGAAGATCCGGATACAAGGACAGAGGAAGACCTAGAACAAGATGGATAGATAACATCAAGACAATACTGCACAAATACGGATTCACTGTAGTCAAGGCGACACATCTGGTTATTTCCCTTGTCTATGTTTGTAAATTTCATGTTCATCATTTAATAATTTAAATATTAATTTATTTTAGGGTTTGGGTTAGGATATTTGTGTTTTACATAACTAATTCTAACCCCAACCCTAAATAAATAAATATTTCAATTATTTAAATAATTAACATGACATTTACACACATAGCCAAAGGGAAATAATTAAACATGTGGTGGCGTCTACGTGTACTGTACCAGAACAACGGTTATGTGAGATTATCACTCATGACTTCAGTCAAGATGAGTAACGATGTGTAAGGTGACAATTCTGTAGAAGAAAGTGATAAATATTGCACTTAAAAAAAAAATTGGTAGCATATCCTATCCAGGACGTAGCTATCAACCCAGCATTTATTCGCTGTGGTGATTTTCTAGGCAATATAAATACGTTCAGTAGGTTGCCATTGCTTTCTGAACTGTCCGGATGCACATTTGCCTGTGGTGAGGATCGAACTCGGTACCTTTTATAATAGCACTTGAAATCGGTGCTATTTTTTAAGACAAAAAACTCTTTCTGTAACGCCTGTGCTGCAACAATGTATATATCTAGACGTCCATGATCTAACTGTGCACCTATATAACCACCATCGTAAACTAAACTGACAACAAAATCATGTTAGCATGGGTCCCGACTCATGAAGGCATAAAAAAGAGTTTGTTTACAGATAGAACAACTAAAGAAGGAAAACATAAATGATTACACACCTTTGTATAACTGAACTTAGAACAGAGATGCGCATACGGTTGCGTCTGTGAGTCTCACTAATGGCTCACTAGACAAACCAGTCATGCAACAGAAAATCTTAGTAGATGACATGCCTTTATTTTGAGGTTATCTTCTTATAGATTCTTCATGGCACGTCATCTATACAATCCCGTAGTCGTAACCTTCGATAACAGTTACCATGTTGTTCCGACAGGCCGATGTTGTGCTTGAACTAGTTATGGGCACGACGTGGGTGGGCAGAACAACAAAGAAACTTGTCGCAAGGGCCAGAGTTGTGCCTTGTTGTCGACGTCTGTTTTGGCGGAATTAGACTTGAAACACCGAGCCGGATGACTGCTGGAACAGAGGGCGGAGCACTTATGGGAATGCCCCACGTGCTGTGAGGCCAGTTTCTAATCAAGAATCAAGAATCAAGACTTAGAACAGAGAATAACTTTAATAAAATACACTTTTAATAATGAGTGGATTATTACATGGAATGATAGCAATAAAAGTAGACATTCAAGTATGCTTTTTAACGATCCAAACATACGTTATCAAATAAAACATGATTTTAAAACCCCACTATTTAGAAAATATAATTTATTTAGATTTATGATGATGTCCTGTAGTGTTTCCTCATTTCCATATTTCCGTTGGATACGTTTGTTTGTTGTGATAATTTTTCGATTCGTCGTCTTTTGATGTTTTGTGTGTATCTTGATAAAGATCATTTGATTGAAACGTTGAATATTATTTGTGTATTGTAATGTGTATGTTTTCTTGTGTGCGCATCATTACCCACTAGTTTTAGATATAGTCTGTCGTATCTGATTGAAGCGATTATATAAACCGTGTTTTACGTAAGTCTATTCACGGATTTCTGTAGAGATTTACTCCCTTATCCTAAATCATACTCGCGCTAACTCGTTAGGCAGTGTGTACTATTACAAAATTACAAATTGACATCGATTAATTCAAACTATGCTACACAGATACAGTGAAGGCAGACCTAGAGGCCGACCACGGAAACTATGGGCCACCAAAATAAAAGAGGTGACAAATTCAACAATATATTCAGCACACACAAGGGCCATCTTCAGATAACTCTTCTACCCCTGATGTTGAAATTTACATCGATTTACTGGAATTTACAAATAAAATTTACATCGATTTACTGGAATTTACAAATCAAATTTACATCGATTAACTCAAACTATGCTACACAGATACAGTAAAGGCAGACCTAGAGGCCGACCACGGAAACTATGGACCACTAAAATAAAAGAGGTGAAAAATTTCACAATTCAGCACACACAAGCACCATCTTCAGAAAACTCTTCTACCCCCTGATGCTGAAAGGCAATAAAGGGTTTAGTGAATAGATAGAATTCACTTTGTATCAAGTGAAATAAAGAAATAACAAATCTATATTATAATAAATACGTACGATGCTAGAAGAGATAACCTACACATACACAAAAATGACAAAAGTAGGGGTGACTAGGTGTGAGAGGTGGGGGGAGGGTGTTGTCCTCCCTAGAAAGATCTTCATTTCAAGTAATCAATATCGGTACAATACAAGAATCAGTGGACAAATTTCTACGGAACAAATAGAAAACATAATTAAACGGAACGAAATATCCGATAAAGACGCATATACCGACGCATCCAATATTCGACACGTTACGAGATGATAGCCCCTGACCACTCGACATTCGCGCTGCACACTGAGTGGGAGGTAGATGGCCAGTTCATTGCTCACAAATAGATAGATAGGTATTTTAAGTTACTTTTTAAGTTTCCTAGCATATGAAATTAAAAAGTTGGTATGTTGTCACGTGATTTGTCCACGGATTCTTGTATTGTACCTCAACATCAGACAGGGACTTCAACATATAAGTAATATAAGACTTCAACATATAAGTAATATAAGACTTCAACATATAAGTAATATAAGACTTCAACATATAAGTAATATAAGACTTCAACATATAAGTAATATAAGACTTCAACATATAAGTAACATAAGACTTCAACATATACGTAATATAAGACTTCAACATATACGTAATATAAGACTTCAATATATACGTAATCTAAGACTAAAACACATACGTAATATAAGACTTCAACATATACGTAATATAAGGCTTCAACATATACGTAATATAAGACTTCAACATATAAGTAATATAAGACTTCAACATATAAGTAATATAAGACTTCAACATATACGTAATATAAGACTTCAACATATAAGTAATATAAGACTTCAACATATACGTAATATAAGACTTCAACATATACGTAATATAAGACTTCAACATATAAGTAATATAAGACTTCAACATATAAGTAATATAAGACTTCAACATATAAGTAATATAAGACTTCAACATATAAGTAATATAAGACTTCAACATATAAGTAATATAAGACTTCAACATATAAGTAATATAAGACTTCAACATATAAGTAATATAAGACTTCAACATATAAGTAATATAAGACTTCAACATATAAGTAATATAAGACTTCAACATATAAGTAATATAAGACTTCAACATATAAGTAATATAAGACTTCAACATATAAGTAATATAAGACTTCAACATATAAGTAATATAAGACTTCAACATATAAGTAATATAAGACTTCAACATATAAGTAACATAAGACTTCAACATATAAGTAACATAAGACTTCAAGATATACGTAATATAAGACTTCAACATATAAGTAATATAAGACTTCAACATATACGTAACCTAAGACTTCAACATATAAGTAACATAAGACTTCAACATATAAGTAACATAAGACTTCAACATATACGTAATATAAGACTTCAACATATACGTAATATAAGACTTCAACATATAAGTAATATAAAACTTCAACATATAAGTAATATAAGACTTCAACATATAGGTAATATAAGACTTCAACATATAAGTAATATAAGACTTCAACATATGTAATATAAGACTTCAACATATAAGTAATATAAGACTTCAACATATAAGTAATATAAGACTTCAACATATAGGTAATATAAGACTTCAACATATAGGTAATATAAGACTTCATCATATAAGTAATATAAGACTTCAACATATAAGTAATATAAGACTTCAACATATAAGTAATATAAGACTTCAACATATAAGTAATATAAGACTTCAACATATAAGTAATATAAGACTTCAACATATAGGTAATATAAGACTTCAACATATAAGTAATATAAGACTTCAACATATGTAATATAAGACTTCAACATATAAGTAATATAAGACTTCAACATATAAGTAATATAAGACTTCAACATATAGGTAATATAAGACTTCAACATATAGGTAATATAAGACTTCATCATATAAGTAATATAAGACTTCAACATATAAGTAATATAAGACTTCAACATATAAGTAATATAAGACTTCAACATATAAGTAATATAAGACTTCAACATCAAGGTATACCTTGGACAACCCAAAAAAGAACTATGATGCTGGTTTATAAAGGAAAATTTCAAGCACATCCAAACGTAAAGTTTAAGAATCCCTGATCTCTCGGTCATAAATATTATAATTCTATCAACAGTATTCAATACGTTCCTACTGTCAGAAGTCGAGCTCCACAATGGAAAAGAGAAAAGAGAGTTCTTTGAAACTTTTCAGGTGAGCTTTTGCGCAACTATTTCTCTGATATACTTTCGTGTTTCGTTTACATTTGTTTTGTTTAGAATAATTTAGTTTATAATTATCTCGTTTAGTGTTGTTTTTTTTAACTTGTTACGTTGAGTTGTTACGTTTAGAATTTGTACGTTTATAATTGTTAAATTTAGAGATTTTACATTTCGAATAGTTTTTAAGTTACGTGTACAGTTGTTTCGTTTAGAGTTAGTTGTTACATTTAGAGGTGTTTCGTTTAGAGTTCGTTGTTACGTTTAGAGGTGTTTCGTTTAGAGTTAGTTGTTACATTTAGAGTTGTTTCGTTTAGAGTTAGTTGTTACATTTAGAGTTGTTTCGTTTAGAGTTAGTTGTTACGTTTAGCGGTGTTTTGTTTAGAGTTAGTTGTTACGTTTAGAGGTGTTTCGTTTAGAGTTAGTTGTTACGTTTAGAGGTGTTTTGTTTAGAGTTCGTTGTTACGTTTAGAGGTGTTTCGTTTAGAGATGTTACATATAGAGTAGTTTCGTTTAGAGTTAGTTGTTACATTTAGAGGTGTTTCGTTTAGAGTTAGTTGTTACGTTTAGAGTTATTGCATTTTTCACTTTTTTTCTTGGAAGAAGGAAAATGATAAATTTAAAAAAGCCATAGATAAGAAAAGAATTGTGGGTTACCCCCAACCCCCAGTCCATCTCTTAGGAAATCATACCGTTACATTGAGTATTAGGAGTCAAGTCACAAATAGCGGGTACTTCTCCTCCTCCTCTCTTTTACTAAAGTCGTTCATTTCAGCTCCCGGCAACCCACGGACAGATGGAGTACTTAGTGGAGAGACGATAATTCTAATATTATTTCGTTGTCTTTTTTCCTTTTTTAGAAACCATTTGAGAGCTACCTGTACAAAAATGGAGCTATGCCATTTGTTATCTGTTCCTACGGTTCATTTGACAGAAAGAGTCTCAGGCGCCATAGTTATCCACCGACATCCATAGTGGCATGTCATCTCTTCCAGGGACTGGATCACTTAAACTGGATGACCAGTGATGGTATGTTTACTATTTATGAAGGATGACCTGTGATTAAATCTTTGATTATTGTCATGATTTTCGTTGGTCACTATATACTTGAAGCCGCTGTGTCTATTTTTAGCAAGCGACTTCAAGTAATAAATAGTGACCATTTAAAATCATTACAATAATCAAAAATGTAACGAATGAAGTCATAATTAATTCGTTTATGAAGTTTTTTTTACTGTCGAGGGTCTCGCTTTGACCCTATATAGGAAAAGGCAGTCAAACTCATTTCCGAAACCTCCATAGTCTTCTCATTCTACATGCATGGAAGGTAACATAGTCACTATTACTTGCTACCCTTTCGACCACGTCAGCACACAGAATTATCCCCAACACATGCATCTATCACACAATAGGAATGTCGAAGGGTATCATCATGTGCCAGCTGGATCAGGTACCTTCAGATTTTAGTTCAATGTAAAGTTGTCCCTTAGTCCATGCCTTTGAGACATATTGATGAAGGAATACTTTGAGACATATTGAGGAAGGAATACTTTGAGACATATTGAGGAAGGAATACTTTGAGACATATTGAGGAAGGAATGCTTTGAGATATATTGAGGAATGAATACTTTGAGACATATTGAGGAAGGAATACTTTAAGACATATTGAGGAAGAAATACTTTGAGACATATTGAGGAAAGAATACTTTGAGACATTGAGGAATGAATACTTTGAGACATATTGAGGAAGGAATACTTTAAGACATATTGAGGAAGAAATACTTTGAGACATATTGAGGAAGGAATACTTTGAGACATATTGAGGAAGGAATACTTTGAGACATATTGAGTAAGGAATGCGATGTTAGACTCGTATTGTTCATTGGTCAGCAGCATACCTGAAATGATGTGGTCAGCATCACGTTTGCCACTCTGTACTTTCCCAGATTATCAGACACTATTTCCCTTCTGCCAGGTCGAGCTAAGAGTCGTAAATCTTTGATCACCCGAACAGGAAACTAGTTCACAAACACTTGAGCCACTGCAGCCCCTGTGACTACTGGTTACTTTCCTGGAAGTCGATTCACTAATAACTGAGCCACTACAAATATGTGCCTACTCAGATTACTTTAATACCTTCAGATTAATTTCAATAATTCTTTGACTCTTCTTCCTAATACTATAATCAATGAACCCATATACAACGACCACGTGTTGCCGGAGCCCTAGATGGGAAACACATAATAGTCACTGGTACCTTCTATGCACGTCGTAATGGAGGCCGTAACGGAGTTATATGTCCCATCAAATAGAGGTTCAAAGTGACTAAGACGTCATGTTGAAATCGGATGCGTCAGGCCAAATCGCGCAGATACGCAGCACAGCTGTAAACCATGACGCAGCGTAATCCGTTATCTGTACCATATCCTGCTAATCTGCAAGAGTTTGAGAACGTACTCACAAGAAGACACATATTCAACTTGCATTTCCCTAGATAAGGCACTTATGGAAAATATAATTATTTTTTGTTGGAAAATATAATTATTTTTTGTTGGAAAATATAATTATTTTTTGTTGGAAATTATAGTTATTTTTTGGTTGGAAAATATAATTATTTTTTTGTCAACAGAAACTTACTCCAAGTTCCGAAGTCTTCACAACCAGATGGCAACAGAAAAATGTTCCATTTTCACACTCAGTCGGGACATGTTTCCTTAGCCTCAATGACAAATAAACAAGGATTGGACTAATTTGTTATATTTTTAAAATGTACTAACTCACTACACATATAGACCTATATTAAGAATATATATTTATAATGTAAAATGGTAATTGAAATTAAAACCCTAAAAGTGTGATAGAAATTAGGAAAACCATGGTATTGTCTGGTCTGTCCACTGTCAATACTAAAGCTTTTCCCGAGAGAGAAAGTTGCAGTGAAGTTAGAGAGGCTTATGTTCTTCTTCTTCTTCTTCAGCGTTCATTCTCAAACTCCCACTGGATCTCTCTTGTAGCAGGACAATGGTCCAACTAGATTTTCAGCAGGATGTGTTCCAGAAAATAGAAATGCTTTGTGTCACCGTTTTATTTGCTCCAATGGCCCGACACATCCGTCTTCGGCGGAAGAGAGGCATATGTGATAAATTCCGAATGCCCTTGCTGTCGCTACATCATCTTCAGGTTGGATTTTTTTTAAACTACTCATCAGTTGTCTTGTGACCTGTAAATATTGTTGTTTGATGGTGTTGAGAGTAGTCTGTAAGGGTCATCTTGAATCAGAGGAACAATGTAATGTTATAACAGCAGTTTAAAGATAGCCGCTCAACCGCTGACAAGCACGAAAGAGGAGTAGGTTTCTTGTAGAGACCTGAAGTTGAATGTGTCACACAGAAAAGTGCAGATATCACAGCGATGCTGTAAACCAGGGGTCGGCAACCTTTTGCTAACTGTGTGCCTACTTAAGGTTTCAAATTATTCAGAGTTCCGAAATGAGCGAGGAAACCGCGTTAATCGATTTATAATCAACTTTGTACAGGAGACGTTAAGAGTCTGCGTGCCATTTGAAATTGCTTGGCGTGCCAAGTGTGGCACGCGTGCCATAGGTTGCCGACCCCTGCTGTAAACCATTCCGTTCTCTTGACTACATTCTGCTAATCTGCAAACGTTTGAGAGTAAACGCAGAAGAGGAAGACGCGTTCTTTTACCAAATTTCTTTATCATTAAATGGGAGAAATCAATATAAATACTTCGGCGAATGATGGTCCAGTATGGAGATAATTGCATGTCAAATCCAATAAGTGTATCACTGAAGTATCACATGCGGGAGTCCGGGGTAATGAGAGAGCAGATAGTTTGGCCGCACAAGCTGCTACTACGGCTGTTGGTAGAGCGATGGATCGAGCAGACATTTTGAACGCCCTACGGGAAAACGCACGAGCAAATGACTGTATAAGTGACGATGACTCTTGTTCCATGACTAGAATAAAGGAATTTGGTTTGAAATGTGGTGTCGCTAGAACGGAGCTGTTTCGTGGGCAAGAAAGAATGATGGTCAATAAACTGCGTACTGGGACCGTCAGTCAACGTGTAATGGCGGCTACACTCAATGAGAGATCTGAGCACCTATGGAATTGTCCGGAGTGTAATGACGATGATCCAACGACTAACTAACTAACTGAAGTAATACAAATATATAAAAACTGCGTGAGTTCTGTGACAAACTGTTCGCGAATTCTAACTGAAGCATTTATAAACTACTCCACTCATAAACTTACAAAATGGATATGTAAACATCACTATACTGAACTATCATACACTTGCTGGGTCGAAAGGCAGCCATCACTATACTGAACTATCATACACTTGTTGGATCGAAAGGCAGCCATCACTATACTGAACTATCATACACTTGCTGGGTCGAAAGGCAGCCAACACTATACTGAACTATCATACACTTGTTGGATCGAAAGGCAGCCATCACTATACTGAACTATCATACACTTGCTGGATCGAAAGGCAGCCATCACTGTACTGAACTATCATACACTTGCTGGATCGAAAGGCAACCAATCACTATACTGAACTATCATACACTTGCTGGGTCGAAAGGCAGCCATCACTATACTGAACTATCATACACTTGCTGGGTCGAAAGGCAGCCATCACTATACTGAACTATCATACACTTGCTGGGTCGAAAGGCAGCCAACACTATACTGAACTATCATACACTTGTTGGATCGAGAGGCAGCCATCACTATACTGAACTATCATACACTTGTTGGATCGAAAGGCAGCCATCACTATACTGAACTATCATACACTTGTTGGATCGAAAGGCAGCCATCACTATACTGAACTATCATACACTTGCTGGATCGAAAGGCAGCCATCACTATACTGAACTATCATACACTTGTTGGATCGAAAGGCAGCCATCACTATACTGAACTATCATACACTTGTTGGATCGAAAGGCAGCCATCACTATACTGAACTATCATACACTTGCTGGATCGAAAGGCAGCCATCACTATACTGAACTATCATACACTTGTTGGATCGAAAGGCAGCCGTCACTATACTGAACTATCATACACTTGCTGGGTCGAAAGGCAGCCATCACTATACTGAACTATCATACACTTGTTGGATCGAAAGGCAGCCATCACTATACTGAACTATCATACACTTGCTGGGTCGAAAGGCAGCCATCACTATACTGAACTATCATACACTTGTTGTATCGAAAGGCAGTCATCACTATACTGAACTATCATACACTTGTTGGATCGAAAGGCAGCCATCACTATACTGAATTATCATACACTTGCTGGGTCGAAAGGCAGCCATCACTATACTGAACTATCATACACTTGTTGGATCGAAAGGCAGCCATCACTATACTGAACTATCATACACTTGCTGGATCGAAAGGCAGCCATCACTATACTGAACTATCATACACTTGCTGGATCGAAAGGCAGCCATCACTATACTGAACTATCATACACTTGCTGGGTCGAAAGGCAGTCATCACTATACTAGATCATTATTCGCCACAGAATTTCTGTATGTTTCATCCCTAACTGATAGAAAAAAACAGACAACAGAATTATTTCATCCCTTATATAGTTATTCCTCTTGGGTCAAAGACCCCTGGGATAGGGCGGATGTCATAGATGTCCATGTCTCTCGTTTCATTGCAGTTTGTTTTAGATCTTAATTTTTTTTATACCGATGGTGAAACGTTCTCTTGTAATAGTTCTGCGTTAAGTTTCTTTTGGTCTTCCTCGTTTTCTCTTGCCCGTTTGGTGACCACATCAAAGCTTGACAAGGAAGTCTTCCAGTATCCATTCGTAGTGCGTATCCGATGTATTTCCAGCGACACTTTCTAATATAGGTGGATACATATTCTTGTTTTGATTCTTGTCTGAGAACTGTGTTTTATTTGAAGTCTGACTAACGTACGAGCGTATGTTCAGTAGCCTTGTAAGGCATTTATTTTCAAAGTTGTTTAGTCTTTGTTTTAAGTTTGATGTTGCTTTCCAACTTTCGTATCCATATGTTAATGTTGGAATTATGCAGGAGTTGAAGATTTTGAGTTTTTTGTTATTTCTTAGTGTTTTTGAATGCCAGATATTTTATAGTTTATTGAATGAGTTAGCAGCCAGTGCAATACGGTGTGATATTTCTGTTGATGAATCTCTTGTTGTTGATATCTTGCTGCCAAGGTATGTGAAGTTTTTGACTTTTTCAAGAGTGTTGTCGTTTAGTTTGATGTCCGTTGGTTTGTTGGTAAGATCAAATATTTTTGTTTCGGCTGTGTTGATTTCAAGCCCACGTTGTGCCAGAGAATAATTGAAGACAATCCGTGAATCCGTTTCAGTAACGCGGATATTTAATATTTACGATATTAATGTATTAAATTAATGATCAACCAGTTCTTGATTCAGCAAGAAAGAAAAAAAACATCCCTCCATTACTTAAACCGGAACCGAAGCCCTGCCTGATAGAAAAATTAGGTAACATAATTCTTTCATCTCTGACTGATAGAAAAAAAAACGAATAACATAATTCTATTCATCTTTCGTGTATGTGGTGTTATCATATTAAAACTGGCATTACGACGTCACGGTGTTTATCTGCACCAAGATGACAAGGGCAGGATACTCATGACATCCTTAGTAATATCGATAGGTAAAGAGACAATGCCATGGTGGTTCTAATTTATATCGTACTTTTAAGGTATTTATTTGAAGCATATTCGTTCTGCCTGTTTTCATTGTCATTCGTATTATAAATCTTGTAAATAATAATGTAAAATATATATTCATTTGTTATCCTTTTGCGCTGAAGCTGGCGCATAGGGCAGAGGTCAGATCTCTCCAATTCTGTCTGTTCAAAGCTATTCCGTGCAGTTCTTGAATAGTATGAATCTTTGTTGTTTTACTTTCTCTAAGTATTGTTCTTCTGATTGTTTCTTTTGGTCTACCGCTTGCTCTTTTGTCTGTAGGTATCCATTCAAGAGATTTGTGGTGTATTCTGTTGGTGTCTGCGCGTAGGACATGCCCGATGTAGGACCAACGGCGTTTCTGATAACATCTGTGATGACATTTTGATGTGTCTCTTCTCTGATTTTATCATTCGATTTGAATTCATTCCAATGGGTGTTAGTTATCCTACGAAGATATTTGTTCTCGAAACTCAGTAATTTCTGTTCTGAAGATAAAGAACTTTACCAGCTCTCATCCATATCATAGCACCGGAATAACGCAGGAATTAAATCATCGAAATATATATATATATATATATATACACACACATATTTATCACTGTAATATTTCTATACCGTGACTGTCGACAGTGCAGGTCTACAAGTGGAATCACAACAAGCCTTCATTCTGTTATTGATTATTTCGGTACAAAACGATATATATTTTTGGAGGCTCTACAGTAGAACTACAATCCAATGAAGAATTGGACGCATTTTAACACAAATAAATTTAGAATTTCTTTAAAATATGGAGCGAAATTGATATTCTGTTTCGCTATGTAGGTACTATGATCGAAATCTAACCCTGGTTATCGTTATCTTTCCCATTAGTGCCTACCTACGTATTTTGTGGTTAATTGTTCTTTAAAATGTTATCAACAAATAATCATTAATTAATTGAAGTATTCATTTTTAGGGTTACGGGTTAGGGTTAGTTATGTTTTACATAGCTAATCCTAGGGTTAGGGTTAGTTATGTTTTACATAGCTAATCCTAGGGTTAGGGTTAGTTATGTTTTACATAGCTAATCCTAGGGTTAGGGTTAGGGTTAGTTATGTTTTACATAGCTAATCCTGGGGTTAGGGTTAGGGTTAGTTATGTTTTACATAGCTAATCCTAGGGTTAGGGTTAGGGTTAGTTATGTTTTACATAGCTAATCCTAGGGTTAGGGTTAGGGTTAGTTATGTTTTACATAGCTAATCCTAGGGTTAGGGTTAGTTATGTTTTACATAGCTAATCCTAGGGTTAGGGTTAGGGTTAGTTATGTTTTACATAGCTAATCCTAACCCTAAATATAATTATATTTAAATTAATAAATGATAAACATAAACTGATAAAGATAAGCAAGGGAAATAACCGCACAGGTAGGCACTAACTGGCGCAACGTGGGTTGGACCTGCGATCATAGTGTCGCTATGTTTAATTTGTATTTGCTAGTCTCCAATCTTCTCCAAAATTTGTATAATTATCATGTCATCTAAAGACTTCTTCTTCTTCTTCTGTGTTCGTTCTCAAACTCCTGCAGATTAGCAGGATGTAATCCGGAGAACAGAATGCGTTGTGCCTTGGTTTACAGCATTTTTGCGATATCTGCGCCTTTCGGCTATACACATCTGACTTCAGCATGGCTTTGTCGGACAGCCAACTCCATCCCATAACCTCATTAATCGCATATTACAACATGCGTGGAAGGTAAACTGTGTTGCTATTCTTTGCTCCCCTTTCGGGACCCGGCAACACACGGGCGATCTAAAGACTTGAGTACTTCAAGAATTATACAAAAACTACAGATTGAAGGTAACCCGTCGAGAGGAACACAACAATGTAAATGGAGGAGAGACAAGAGAAAAAAAAGAAGAACTTGCCATATGGCACGACCGTCGTCAGAGCATGACAGTCTAGGGTAAAGAGGACCTTTGCACATAATTAATTAAAATTTCATGTTACATTTTTATTATTGTCCTGATTTTGTTGGTCACTATTTATACACATGGAGTCGTATGCTAAAAAATAGCCATGGTCAATCCAAGTATATAAATAGTGACCGGCGAAATTCGCGAGGTTAATCAAAAGCATAAAGAGTGAAGTCCTAACTACGTAATTTTGTGCAGAGGTCTTATAGTACTGTCGAAGGTCACGGCCAAAACATGAAGTAAATAGAAAAGAAAAAAACAGAGCTACAGCAACATCATTAAACTCATAAAACTTCAGTGTCCTAGGGGTGTCACTTTATAAACATCAACGCAAAAATCCCGCC
Organism: Meghimatium bilineatum; assembly: GCA_034231615.1. Taxonomy (NCBI): domain Eukaryota; kingdom Metazoa; phylum Mollusca; class Gastropoda; order Stylommatophora; family Philomycidae; genus Meghimatium; species Meghimatium bilineatum. The sequence goes on from CM067310.1 coordinate 20,798,285, forward strand.
ATAATCCTCTGTTCTCAATCTTTTGAATGAGTGTGGAGAAAAATGCATCCTGACCAGTCAATAATACAGTGGAATCCTTCTATAGCGCATTATTTTATAACATATTTCTCTATATAACAACACTTTTCTAAATCCCCAATTATAATTATTCGACATTGTTTGTACTGTATATAGCGAATTTCTGTTATTACATACATATTGTGTCGGTCTGGGTCAAGTTGTTATAACGGGATTCCCCTGTATTATCATTCTATACCTGCCAAGTTAGAGAGGTGCTCCAGAGATTTGAACCTTGATTCCCCCCACAGATATGCCACTCTCTTTGTTTGTTCTTATGTAAGTTTTCATATTTTGTAAATAAAAATGTTAGAAATAAACAATAAATTCCCCTTTTTTTGTACCTATTTTTATATTTCTATTCTTAATCCCTTAACTGCAGAAGTATCCTTAAGGATACGATGAGCGGTTGCCACTATTTGTATATTTCTTTTCTTAATTCCTTAGCTGCGGATGTATCCTTAAGGATACGATGAGGTGTTGTCGCTATTTGTATATTTCTTTTCTTAATCCCTCAGCTGCGGAGGTATCCTTAAGGATACGATAAAGGGTTGCCACTATTTGTATATTTCTATCTTTAATATTTTGTGTGTCTGTACGTATCATTCTGATGTTACTTATTGATGTCAGAAATACAATATTCCCTTTCTTGATACTTTATGAGATGGGAGGTCTGAAGAAGATAGAGTTCAAGATAGAGTTATTATGCAAGATAGAGTTCTTCTGCAAGATAGAGTTCTTATGCAAGATAGAGTTCAAGATAGAGTTCTTATGCAAGATATAGTTCTTATGCAAGATAGAGTTCTTATGCAAGATAGAGTTCTTATGCAAGATAGAGCTCTTATGTAAGATAGAGTTCAAGATAGAGTTCAAGATAGAGTTCTTATGCAAGATAGAGTTCAAGATAGAGCTCTTATGCAAGATAGAGTTCTTATGCAAGATAGAGTTCTTATGCAAAATAGAGTTCAAGATAGAGTTCTTATGCAAGATAGAGTTCTTATGCACGATAGAGTTCAAGATAGAGTTCTTATGCAAGATAGAGTTCTTATGCAAGATATAGTTCTTATGCAAGATAGAGTTCTTATGCAATATAGAGTTCTTATGCAAGATAGAGTTCAAGATAGAGTTCTTATGCAAGATAGAGTTCAAGATAAGAGTTCTTATGCAAGATAGAGTTCTTATGCAAGATAGAGTTCAAGATAGAGTTCTTATGCAAGATAGAGTTCTTATGCGAGATAGAGTTCTTATGCAAGATAGAGTTCTTATGCGAGATAGAATTCTCATGCAAGATAGAGTTCAAGATAGAGTTCTCATGCAAGATAGAGTACTTATGCAAGATAGAGTTCAAGATAGAGTTCAAGATAGAGTTCAAGAGATGTCGAGGATGATAGTGTGAGAACATTTTAGAGAATCTGATATTTTGGCAATGCTAGGCCATTTATGATCGCCTACGGCAGCTGGTACAGCTCCTAGTGATGATGATTCTGATGATGGTGGTGGTGGTAGGGGTGGTGGATTTGGTGGCGCTAATGATGATGATGATGATGGTAGTGGTGGTAATGATGATGATGACGGTGGTGGTAGTGGTGGTGGTAATGATGATGATGACGATGGTGGTAGTGGTGGTGGTAATGATGATGATGACGATGGTGGTGATAATGATGATGTTGAATTCTAGATACTGAAGTACAATAATTGATATCTCCAAATGTATTGGTGGCAAGTATACCAGAACCGACACCACAATATATTTATTGTTAAAAGTGCTTATTTAACCAAATTTAACGAACGTTCCGCGGTGGAAAGCTGCGATGATTCCGATGACACGTATATGAGAGTTGGACAATTACTGCAGAAATGAATAGGAGAATACAGGCTTTTGAAAATAAATGTTTTTGTCCATTGTCTATTGTCTTTCCCCAGGTGGTTTGTGATCCACTCTTGCCGTTAAGCGTAGGGGGTCATTGGAGCTCGAGCTTGGGTTCTAAAGCCAGATGTGTGGCCTCGACTGTGCTATGACCGTGTCTGTTCAGGATGTCCCTGACGTTTTCTATCCATTTTTTCCGTGGTCTTCCTCTGGCTTTGTACCCTGATTTCATTTGGTTATATGCCTGTACGGGCAACATTTCGTGGTGCATTCTCATAATGTTTCCAAACCACATCTGTACAAGATATTATACCTATTCTTTCCCTGATATATTCATTTCGCAATCTATCAAGCCTGGTGACCCCGGCAGCTTTCCTCAAGCATTTCATCTTCATCATCATCATTAAGTGCCGTCTCCGCAACGAAGGTTGGCTGCAACGTATCTCCAACATCTCCTGTCTCTTGTCTTGGTGGTGCACTCTGCTAGACTGTAACTCGTCCATCGTGTAATGTTACTCTCCCACTTGTATCTCTGCCTACCTCTTGCTCGCTTCCCTTTGACTTTACCCTCAAGTAAGGTCTTCATTAGGGTGTCATGTGTTTTAATGTGTCCAAAGTATTTTATTTGCCTGATCTTTATTTCTCTTAGTAGTTCTTTCTTCATATTAAGTGTCTTTAGCACCTCTTTATTTGTTTTCTTCTCTTTCCATGATGTTCTCCCTATTCTTCTATATACCCACATCTCAAAGGCATCAATTTTGTCTTCTAATTGTTTATTTAGTGTCCATGTTTCTGAGCCATTTCATCTTACTTGTCACTAACAAAATAACATGTTACAGAGGAATATTGTTAATCCATTATACAGAACATAAAACCAACATATAAAATAGAAACAAAATACTCCTGCAGGTCAACAAGAACATCTCATGATAGTGATGAAGCTTCACAAACTTGTGTAGTTTGGTCACGTGATGAGGTACGATTCTCTTTTTTTTTAAATGTTGTCACGGGGAATAGTTGAGGGTGGAAGAAGAAGAGAAGATAAAGAAAAAGCATGGATTGATAACATTAAAGCCTGAACAGGATTAACATTCTCTACACTCGCACAAAAAACTGATAACACAAGAGACATGGCAAAATTTTTCTGTTGATGTTTCCAGAGTGACAGATCAACGTCCCAGAAGGGTTATGTGTCTGCTGATGTTTTCAGAGTAACAGCCCTACGTCCCTGAAGGTGTATGTGTCTGATGATGATGATGATGATGATGATGATGATATAACAAACAATATATTTATTGTAACAAACAAGAGACTCTGTGAACAAAATGTATGTAACAAACAATATATTTATTGTAACAAACAAGAGACTCTGTGAACAAAATGTATGTAAGAAACAATATATTTATTGTAACAAACAAGAGACTCTGTGAACAAAATGTATGTAAGAAACAATATATTTATTGTAACAAACAAGAGACTATGTGAACAAAATGTATTTAAGAAACAATATATTTATTGTAACAAACAAGAGACTATGTGAACAAAATGTATGTAAGAAACAATATATTTATTGTAACAAACAAGAGACTATGTGAACAAAATGTATGTAACAAACAATATATTTATTGTAACAAACAAGAGACTCTGTGAACAAAATATATGTAACAAACAATATATTTATTGTAACAAACAAGAGACTCTGTGAACAAAATGTATGTAACAACAATATATTTATTGTAACAAATAAGAGACTCCGTGAACAAAATGTATGTAACAAACAATATATTTATTGTAACAAACAAGAGACTCTGTGAACAAAATGTATGTAAGAAACAATATATTTATTGTAACAAACAAGAGACTATGTGAACAAAATGTATGTAACAAACAATATATTTATTGTAACAAACAAGAGACTCTGTGAACAAAATATATGTAACAAACAATATATTTATTGTAACAAACAAGAGACTCTGTGAACAAAATATATGTAACAAACAATATATTTATTGTAACAAACAAGAGACTATGTGAACAAAATGTATGTAACAAACAATATATTTATTGTAACAAACAAGAGACTCTGTGAACAAAATATATGTAACAAACAATATAATCAATATAAATCGCAGAACAAAAAAATAATTTATTGCACAAAATGTCTTAATATTATAAAAGTCCTTGTCACAGAATCAGTAACAGGTAGGACTGCAGTAAAACTGTACAAGTACATGAAAGTTGATAATACTGCGTAATGATACCAAGTGCCTCCCAGCCTGTCAGTTGTTTCATCCGATATATCTCCACAATGTCCAGGTTTAAAAATCTTGGGCAAACAAGACCTGCATTTAACTCTGCTCACCACATTAAAAGTTGTTTAAGTAGCTTGTACCTCTAGGTATATATTAACACGCCCATGTGTTACCGGGGGCCAGAATGGGGAGCAAAGAATGGCAACACTGTTTACCTTCCATGCATGTCGTAAGAGGCGACTAAGGAGGTTATGGGATGGAGTTGGCTGTCCCATCCCATATAGGGTCAGTGATCCAAAGCCATGCTAAAGTCTGATGTGTTGGGCCGAAAGTCGCATATATCGCAGCGATGCTGTAAACCATGGCACAACGCATTCCGTTCTCCGGACTACATCCTGCTGATCTGCATGAGTTCGAGAACGAACGCAGAAGCAGAAGAAGATATATCTAACATGGTAACATGCGCTTTTCAGCAGCGGATGTTAGACCTATTTGATTTTATCATAGCTTCGTAATCATAAAAATAATGGAAATCGTGGTTCTGGTAATTCAGTCACCACGTACTCTTGAGTGTATTAATTACTAGTTAAGACATTATAAAAAGGGTGAAAGAGAATTTTATATTAAACAAATATACAAAATCTACGTTTTGGGCAGAAGATCTTCATCAACATTGGGAGTCACAACTACAGAATTCCACTCGTGGGTTTTTTAAACCATTTCTTGATAAGACCATTTCGTCTAAACGTCAATTTCGCGTAGTTATTTAACATGAAGCTCCTATTCGAATTGTTTGTATATTTATTGTATATTTATTTCTCCTTACATTTACTTTTTATGTTTATAGTATTTTTATGCCAACACCCTGCCATCATTGCCAGGCATTGGGCGATGACAGTAGCGCAGCAGAGGAAACTTACAACATGTGAGATGAAATACCTGAGAAAAGCCGTAAAAGTGACCAAACTAGACAAAATGAGGAATGATGAAATCAGGAGAAAAATTGTATAAGACCATGCAAATAATACTTCGAGAAACAAATAAAATAGTTTGGACACCTTAAGAGAATGAACCATAACCAACTACCAACAAGAACATATAACATAAGAAGATCCGGATACAAGGCCAGAGGAAGACCTAGAACAAGATGGATAGATAACATCCAGGCAACACTGAACAAATTCGGATTCAACGCAGCCAAGGCGACACATCTCGCTTCGGATAGACAACTAAACATCGCAATCACCTCCCCTGTACTAAGCGGCAAGTGTGGATATTATGACCATCGTCCACCTAGGGAAAGACAATAGACCATTTGTTTCTACTTACGGTCCATGCCGTGTGATGTTAATTATCATGTCTTTCCACAGCTTTCTGTTTCATGTACTGTCAATTATTTTCGAAACCGATGTTCTCCCATGCCACAATTCCCGATTGTCAAACATCATCTCTCTTAGTCTTACCATACCCCTCTTGCTCTTCATCTTTTCTGTTGTCTCGATGTGCTCCATCTATATATTTACTTACCATTATTGACTTACCATTATTTACTTACCATTATTTACTTACCATTATTTGCTTACCACATAGTGTACGGTTTTTTACTGCAGTATTCTTCTCATTCAAGTTTTATTCCAACAAATTCGACTTCAGCATCGTAATTTGCTGTCACTGTCCAAGGAATCTATGAGAAGGGGTAACAGCGATCATATCCAACCCTCCTTAACCCTCCTTAGTGACTTTTAACAACATACATGCTATTGGTAATATCATATTCTGAACTTAACGATCAATCCAGAATGTGTGGCTTCAGTTTTGAAGACATGTAGTCGATTTGCATGATTCCATGCTTGCTGATGCGGCCTGATATCTCCGACTTCAGTACCTGTGCTTGCTTGGGGAAGATTGTGGTCCTGATCGAAGTAGGCGACTACCCAACCAATCTTAGTTCCTAGCCTCTGTTCGGGGGGGTTAGTGAGTTTCATGCATTTGCAAAAACTAAACACAAAATAAACATCACAAATAACAACAAATGAATACAAAGATAAACCACGGTCGTATAGATTGACATAAAACAGGGCCATAGATTACTGATTAAGAACAAGCGTCACAGCACGGGGGGGGGGAGGGCATCCTATATATGATCTGCTTGCCGTTCCATCAGCCATCTAAAAGTTATAAGCTAAGTGTCCCAGTCAGTAGCTGATTACGCGTTCTTCTGATCTTCCCGGAGAGGGAGCACTTTCTCCTGTCACCTCTAGTCACTCCCATTTCTACCATTCTCTGAATATGTACATTGTCTCGTTCGACTTCCTCGTAGTCTTCTCGTAGGGTATCCATGACTGCTCTAATATATTCAATCATGTCTCTTCTTATCTCAGCGCCGTTCGCCAAGGCTTTACAGCCAACACATCGGCTCTTTCGTTTCCCCTGACCCCAGCATGACCTGGACAGTAAATCCATGTAATGCTCTGCGCATTGTTGAGAAGAGTGACCCACTCAGTTCTGATCATACACTTTTCTATCTTGCGCAGCATACTTTGAGTGTCCGATAGAATCTCTGAGTCTGTTGGTGGAGCGTCGCCAACCAAGTGAGAGCTGCTGTCACCGCTTCTATTTCCATTCTCATACTCGATGTTGTAGTGGGGTAGGCAGCTGACTTCTTAGCTAATTTCGTGCCATTTCAGTAGACCACAAAACCCCAACCACACCTGTTTGTTTCTTGTGTTACTGAGCCATCTGTGTAAATTATTGTATCGTGTGGTTACGAAAACATGTTACATGTAACTATGTTACTGCAGGGCCTTAGAGATCAACCAAGGTCGAGATTTATATAAGGCGGGGGCCATGCATATAGAGGTCAACCAAGGTCGAGATTTATATAAAGCGGGCCATGAATATAGAGGTCAACCAAGGTCGAGATTTATATAAAGCGGGGCCATTAATATAGAGGTCAACCAATGTCGAGATTTATATAAAGCGGGGCCATTAATATAGAGGTCAACCAAGGTCGAGATTTATATAAAGCGGGGCCATTAATATAGAGGACAACCAAGGTCATCAAGATGTAAATGATTATATTCCCGCTTTATATATATATACTTTCCCCAGTTGAAGGGGTTGGTGTCCGATAAGGGTGGGAGTGGGGTGGGAGTGGGGGTGGGAGATTGAATACCCAAAAATTCTACTCAGGATGGGACTTACACTTGATTGTCTTGAAATTTCTAGATGTTTTGTTTACCTTGACTTTAAATCTCTAGAAATTTTGTTTACCCTGACTTGCAATATCTAGACCTGTTGTTTACTTTGGCCTGCAATATAGAGATATTTTGTTTACCTGGACAATTTTCAGCATGTTTCACATCTCAGCGTAGCTCTTGAAGAGAGGGTGCTCAACGTCACCCCAAATCGTCTTATTTACCTCCTACGATTTTCATGTCAGGCGATATTATTACTATTATCTGTTCACCTCTGCGACTCGCCGCCGTACCAGAACCCGAATGATCTGTTCGTCTATGCGACCTACGTGCTACCGGGACCCGAATTATCTGTATGCTTCTGTACCCGCCGCCGTACCAGGACACCGATTTATCTGTTTGCCACTGCAATTCGCCGCCGTACCAGGGCCTGATTCGGAAGGGGGAGCATTTTCCTACGTATAACCATTAATAAAAGGGAGCCGCCGAAGAAGATGCGTCGGGCCATTAATGCAAGCAAAAAGGCGACGCCGTTCGTTGGACTACATCCTTCTGAAAATCTAGTAGGACCATGATCCTGCTAGAAGATAGACCCAGTGGAAGTTTGAGAATGAAAGGTGAAGAAGAAAAAAAGGGAGATAATATTTGACAAAAGAATATGTTGATGTCTTGCGTTAACTCCCTTCTTTAAAAAAAAAAACCTACCCCTTCTCTAATCCGTACTCACCTTACCTCTGTCAAATAAGCCCAGAGTCTGAGTGATAACCAGGATAGCGAGACGACGGGTGAAAGAGTGTGGAGGATTGGCCTCACTGTACTCGGTTTATCTCATAGGTACCTTTCAACGAAGGTGACACGTTCCTGCCCAGATTACCGCACATCTTCTTCTTCTTCTTCTGCGTGTGTTCTTAAACTCCTGCAGATCAGCAGGATGTAGTCCGCAGGAACGGAATGCGCTGTGTCATAGTTTACAGCATTGCTGCGATATCTGCGCTTTTCGGCCTGACACATCCGACTTCAGCATAACTTTGGGTCACTTACCCTGTATGGGATGGGACAGCGAACTCCATCCCACAACCTTCTTAGTCGCCTTTTACGACATGCATGGAAGGTAAACAGCGTTGATATTCTTTGCTCCCCTTTCGTGCCCCGGCAACAGACGGGCGATTACCGCACATATTAAGTAACATGGTTTCTTCAAGCGATAACCACCCCCCTACCCCCGATCTCTAAAGTATCTTCAAGCTATTAATTTCCCCCCCCCCCCCGCGCTCCCAGGGATCTCTGAAGTATCTTTAAGCGATAATCCCCCATAGATTACTGAAATATGGCGACGTGTAGCCGTTGAAATGTTTACACTCTTTCGACATTGTACAGGCAAAGCTTACTAAACTGACAGAAGTGTTTTTCAATCGAACAGATAAATTATGTTTGTGGCTATCTACAGTAGAAACCTTCTAGCAGAATTAATTAGGATCCCGCGTGTTACGTTTTTGTTTATTGTTCGGATTTTGATTGGTCGCTATTTATATACTTAGAGTCGCATGCCAAAAATAGCCAACGCCATTTAATAGAATCACGGAAATTGGCTCCTTATGTCATATTTACGTTTTAGTTGGAAGACCTGTAGTAATGTCATTGGCCACGATTATGTTTGTGTGATTCCATCTGGATGTGATATTTATTATTATATTTATGTGATTCCATCTGGATGTGATATTTATTATTATATTTATGTGATTCCATCTGGATGTGATATTTATTATTATATTTCTGTGATTCCATCTGGATGTGATATTTATTATTGTATTTATGTGATTCCATCTGGATGTGATATTTATTATTATATTTATGTGATTCCATCTGGATGTGATATTTATTATTATATTTATGTGATTCCATCTGGATGTGATTAATTTTGTAATCAATTTTCAATAAGGAGAGAATACATCCTGTCACGAGATCCAGTCAGTGAACAACATATCCGCTGCCACAGACCTTACAAGTCGGCGGTGTGTATTCATTGCTAAGTTATTAACTTACAGGGAGCGATAAAAAAAAACAGAATAGTAACACTAAACTTGTACGGATAACACTGAACAAATATGGATTAAACACGGCCAAGTCGACACATCTGGCCTTAGATAAACAGCTACGGATCTTAGTCGCCACCCCTACGTTTAACGGCACGTGTGGATATTCTGTCCATGATACACCCGGGGATAGATAATAGACAATATATATCTGAAAAAAATCCAGATTGTGGATGGATGGATGGATGGATGGATGGATGGATCGATGGATGAATGGATGGATGCTGATCCAGTGGTCCATGGGCTCATGCCCTTTGACGTATTGTCATTAAATGGCATTGTATTGCTGGGAAGTATCCAGATTGTGAACAAGACGTCCCGAGCGGTATGCAAACTTGCTTCCTCTTGAGCACAAATCTAAAAGCACAATGTTTAAAAAAATCCAGATTGTGGATGGATGGATGGATGGATGGATGGTTGGATGGATGCTGATCCAGTGGTCCATGGGCTCATGCCCTTTGACGTATTGTCATTAAATGGCATTGTATTGCTGGGAAGTATCCAGATTGTGAACAAGACGTCCCGAGCGGTATGCAAACTTGCAACCTCTTGATCACAAATCTAAAAGCACAATGTGTAACCCCTATGCCAGGATATTCTCAAATGGTCCCACTCCCTTTCACATAAACTGAATGTGTAACAATGAAACCGCGAATATTTTTATAATTTGATGTGAGTGTTTGGTTGTTGTTGTTTTGTGTGTGTGGGGGCATTGTGGTGGTGGGGTGTGTATGATGGGGTCTGTGTGTGGTGCAGTGTGTGTGTGTAATGAGTTGTGGTGGGATTTATGTGTGGTGGCGCATGTGTGTGATGAGGTTGTGTGTTGTGGAGCGTGTGTGTGATGCGTTTTTATGGAGGTTTATATGTGATGGAGCGTGTGTGTGATGAGGATTTGTGATGGTGTATGTGTGTGGTGGGGTCTGTGTGTGGTGGAGCGTGTGTATGATGAGAATTTGTGATGGTGTCTGTTTGTGATGGGTTGCGATGAGCTCTGCTTGTGTTATATTTCCTATAAGGACCTCTCAACAGTGACCACATCCTTCTGTTAGTTCTGAAAATGTTCAACAAAAATGAATTAATTTAAATCTAGGTTCAGAGCAGGTGCTCTTATCTTTCTTTTAGTTGAATTCTGACGCTTGATTGGTTGCCATGTCAATGATCGGTTATAATTGGAGGAATAATGTTTGATTTCTTCACATCTGTCACGCAGCTGTGAATATTTGACATTACTGCTGGGCTGTATATGTTCGAATCCTAGTTTGTCAATAGTCTGTGATACAGAATTAGATATATTTGAAGTTGATAAAGATCTCATGTCTCGTGATTTTGATTTTCGGTAGTTATTAGATTTAGATATAGATGACTTTGGTCTTTCAATTGAGACTTGGCTCGTGTTGATGGTCTTCGTGCCCTGTCGTTGTTTTCCGGAATGGTAGTAATGCGTTAGTGATATTCGTGGATTGAATTGCAGTTTGGTATTCTCACCAGATTTAGTTCGGATACTTGGCTCCGGTCTAGTATCTTTGATGACATCGGTAGGCAATACCCGATGACACTTCTCGCAATAATTGCCATCAACTTTATTTTGACTGTCTGCGAGACACTCTGATTGAAGACACATGTCACAGCATCTCCGTGGTTTGTTTGATCGAGACACGGAACGTTTTCTCAACAACCGGTTACGACGTTCCTCCCATTCTCGGGTCTCTAATTGCAGTTTCTCCAGTTGAATTAGTCGATCACAAATACCACCGACATGTGGGTCAACATCTTCTACAACATTGAACCTCTGTCTCCAGTCGACATTTTCTTTTACAAATGTTTGGAGATTAATTTTGTCTAAAGGTGGAGGCACGGGGCACTTAAAATCGTATACGGGAATATCCAATTTATCCGAGTTTATATCGAAGCAAGTCGTAGTATCTTGATGTTTCTCTGATATCTGATCGATTTTTTCAGGTCGAAGATTAAGTCCAAGCAAATGATCCCTCATTTCACTCAAGTTGCTTAGAGGAGGCTCATCGCCCCTTTCTGATTCTGATAAACTATCGTAAATATTATCTGTAGCATCGTCAATATCTTCCTCGTGAATTTGAGGTTTAGCGACTAAATTGTCTGTTCTTTTAGCGAAGCCAGGAATAGAGAGTGTTATTTCTGTTTGTTTGATAACATTTCGAGGAGGCTTGTTTTCTTTTCTCTGTCGAATAAAGTCGTTGTAATTACATGTTGAGGTTACAGTTCGAGGGTCTACGGCCACCCGAGCCTCTGGGTTGGTGAAGTTCCAAGTCCTGTGGAAGACTCCTGTTGTGTTTGGTCGATTTGGAGAATGTAAGGAGGAGATTGTGAAATATTTGGATGTGTATCTGTGTTGAGGTTCTAGATTTGCTCTCTGTTGAAGGTCGAGGCAGTGTTGTACTCCTGCAGCTGATCTGGGAAATGTAGATAGAAATATACACTCCAAAATAATTTTTATAAACAACACTGAGAGAGAGAGAGTAAGAGAGTGAGTGAGAGAGTCAGAGTGATACTGAGTGAAAGAGAGAGAGTGAGTGTGTGAGAGAGAGTGTTTGTGAGAGAGAGAGAGTGAGTTTGAGTGAGAGAAAGCGAGAGTGAGTGAATGAAAGAGAGTGAGTGAAAGAGATAGTGATGATGAGTGAAAGAGAGCGAGAGTGAGTGAAAGAGGCAGTGAGTGAAAGAGAGTGAGGATGAGTGAGTGAGTGAGTGAGTGAGTGAAAGAGGGTGAGGATGAGTGAGTGAGTGAGTGAGTGAGTGAAAGAGGCAGTGAGTGAAAGAGAGTGAGGATGAGTGAGATAGAATGAAAGTGAGTGAGGATGAGTGAGTGAGTGAGTGAGTGAGTGAGTGAAAGAGAGTGAGTGAAAGAAAGTGAGTGAAAGAGGCAGTGAGTGAAAGAGAGTGAGGATGAGTGAGTGAGAGTGATTGAGGGAGAGTGAGTGAGTGAGTGAGTGAGTGAGTGAGTGAGTGAGTGAGTGAGTGAGTGAGTGAGTGAGTGAGTGAGTGAGTGAGTGAGTGAGTGAGTGAGTGAGTGAGTGAGTGAGTGAGTGAGTGAGTGAGTGAGTGAGTGAGTGAGTGAGTGAGTGAGTGAGTGAGTGAGTGAGTGAGTGAGTGAGTGAGTGAGTGAGTGAGTGAGTGAGTGAGTGAGTGAAGTAGTTAGGTAGTTATTTCAGACGAAGTCACTCCATTTTATATTGAACAGTTTTCGGAGACATTTGTTTTCGAAGCAATTTTTTATCAATTTCTTGGGTCGATTTTCAACTCTCACATCCATAGATTCAACATTATAACAATACAAGAGTTGAACAGTTGAACTTAGTGTCCCTTCCCAGATCGTTGAATATCCAAATATTTGTTAATTTCGTGAAAGTGCTCCCTGCTACTACTATGCGTGTATTTAATAGAACTAACATTATCTTAAATTGCTTATAAAGTATGATTTGTTTGAAACAAGCGTCTGAAAGCACAACTCAATTGATATTACAAGATCAAGTCATGTCTCAAGGAACCAATGAACGTTTTCCCTCTGAAGGGATGGGTTCGATAAAACTTTTTTGGCGTCAAGAACAGATACCTTTCAGAAACAAAATAGTCCTGTGATTATCTTTCTGTAATTTTTATAGTAAATAATTTTACATTTGTGTACGCTTGCAGCAGAAATAATTAACAATACAACAAGCCAATGTCAATAGGTGGTAGCTCTGGCTTATTCAATGCCTGTCCTATAAGTTGTTTAGTCATGGGAGGGTACGGCGAGCAATATGGCGTTTATTGAAGCTGCTTTTTTTAAGCAATACTGTTTACCTTCCATATATGTCGCAAGAGGAAACTAAGGAGGTTATGGGGTGGAGGTGGCTGTCCCATTCCATATAGAATCATTGATCCAAAACCATGCTGAAGGCGCATGTGCCCGGACGAAATCTACAGATATCACAGCAATGCTGTAAACCATGACACAAGGCATTCCATTCTCCGGACTACATCCTGGTAATCTGCAGGAGTTTGAGCACGAACGCAGAAGAAGAAAAAGACGAAGAAGATACACTTAATTAGATCCAGTTATTTAGATTCACTGTTCGGCCATATTTAGATTGTTCGGTCATTGGCGCAAATAAAACGGCAACACAGCGTTTTTTAATACTCTGGACTACATTCAACCGGAAATCTTGCAGGACATTGTCCTCTTACATTGTCCTGTTACAAGAGACATCTTGCAGGAATTCGAGAATGAACGTTGGAGAAGAAGAGAAAGAAGATTCACTTAATTAGATCAACTTATTTAGATCCAATTCAATAACAATCACAACTGTCAATGTTTCGAAATAGACAATCACAACTGTCAATGTTTTAAAACACAATAAAACTGTCAATGTTTCGAAATAGACAATCACAACTGTCAATGTTTCAAAACGGACAATCACAATTGTCAACGTTTCAAAACGGACAATCACAATTGTCAATGTTTCAAAACACAATTACAACTGTCAATATTTCAAAACGGACAATCACAATTGTCAATGTTTCAAAACACAATCGCAACTGTCAATGTTTCAAAACGGACAATCACAATTGTCAATGTTTCAAACACAATCACAACTGTTAATGTTTCAAAACACAATCACAACTGTCAATGTTTCAAAACAGACAATGTCAGAATGTTATATTTTCTACCTGTCACTGAATGATCGACAACGCCCAGACGGTATCGTGGACTTATTAGCCGTCAGAGGACGCCATTGTTGTATTTGGAAAACCTGCAAGCTAGAACACAGACCGCTATAGTCCGATCTACTACTTGGATCGCTTCTGGATGCTAGTAGTGGTATGGAGTCGCTGGAAGGCAGCTGCACGACGCTGGAAGTGTGGTACATCTCCTATGAAAGCAAGAGAGTTGTTAACATGTGCAGTATGTAGAATATATGATGTCAAGAAGAATTTGGAATCAAGAAAAAAACAACTTTTATATTGCGTATGCAGCATATATCACGACACTTGAAAGCTCCCTGCAACACCCTAAAGGGAATAATGCAGCATTGACCGGTTTTCTTTTAAATGAGACATATTCTCCACGAGATGATCTCGTGGCGTAGGGGTGAGTAGGGCATTTAGGTGCTATGATAGGCAGTAGAACCCCCGTTTTCGTTCTTGTTTCCCATTTGTGGCTACCTACGTATTTTGTGGTTAATTTATCTAAATATTATATCAATAAATTATCAATAATTAATTGAAATATTCATTTTTTATGGTTTGGGATTAGGGTTAGGGTTACATAACTAATCCTAACCCTAAATATAATTATATTTAAATTATATATGTCAAGTGACATATTCTTTCCAGAACGTTGTCTTAGTCGTGGATACTCTTCTTCTTCTTCAGCGTTCATTCTCAAACTCCTTCTGGATCTCTCCTGTAGCAGTACTACTAGATCTCCAGCAGGATGCAGTCCAGAGAATGGAAATGCGTTGTGTCGCCTTATTATTTGCGCCAATGGCCCGACACATCCGTCTTCGGCAGTTTCGTGGATACTCTAAACGTATCTCTATTCCGGGCATGTAGGCATACATTCTTCGACGTCGCTGGTCCATCGGCTTCTTGGTCTTCCTCTTCCCCGGTACTCTGCCCTCTAGAATCAGCCTTTCGGTACCATCATGTCACTTTAAGTGTCCAAAATACTGTAGCTTCCTTCTTATGGTGGTTTTTAAATTAATAAATTATAAACATAAACAGATAAACATAGGCTAGGGAAATAATCATATAGGTAGGCAATAATTGGTGTAACGGGGGTTGAACTGCGAACATAGTACCGATTTATTTATGAATCATATCCAGTATACACGATGTGATCTGGTAACGTATGGGTGGGTAAGACATTTACAGTGTGGACAAGAGCTCTCATGTTTGAAACCGGTCGGTAACATCTTGTTTACGTGTTACTTTTTTCGGAGATCTCGGAGAATATTTGCTTTAAGCTACGGGGGTGTATGCTATGAGTTGTACTTTCGGCAGGTAGATGGCCTGTTGTTTTGTGTAAAGGGGCAAAGCACACTTAGGAAACCCGAGTACAGCGAAGTCAATCCTCTACGCATGATCTCTTGGGACATTTTTAGACGTTCGACTGGTGTAGGCGAACATGAATCTCCACCACACACTTCTTTCTATTTTATTTCGTGCTCGTTCTCAAACTCCCGCAGATTAGCAGGAAACGTAACCCGTTGTGTCATGGTTTACATTTTCACACCTCTATCATACAATCACACGTATGGTAGACATATGACAACATATGACAACATATGACAACATATCAGAAACACTAGTGAGTATTGATACTTCTTCTTCTTCTTCAGCGTTCATTCTCAAACTCCCACTGGATATCTCTTGTAGCAGGACCATGGTCATATTACATTTCCAGAAGGATGTAGTCCAGCGAATGGAAATGCGTTGTGTCGCCGTTTTATTTGCGCCAATGGTGTCTTGATACAGGAAGTTATAGAAGACTTATTTGAGACACGAAAACAAGTCATAAAACAACCTAACAACGAGACAAAGTGACAAGACGACGTTTCACCTGTAAAAAGTAAAAAGTGGAAATAGATCAGATATATATAATGCAAGTAAAATTAGATAAATTTGAAAATTATAAAAAATTAATTTAATTTTACTTGCATTATATCTTATCTTTTCACTTTTTACTTTTTTTTCTGTGCACCTTCCCCTCCGTACTTAAACTATCTTCTCCTCACACCCTCCTCTTCCCTGTCATGCTGCCCTAACTTTGCTTCCTCCATCATCCATTCGCTATTGTCCTTCTCTCCTTTTCTTTCCATCCTATTGTCCTTCTCTCCTTTTCTTTCCATCCTATCTCAAATCAATGGTCCTGGGTTCATTCCCCAGTTGGGGCGGAAATGTTTTTCAGATCGCAACGGCTCCCGGGTCAACCCAGCCTTAAATAGGTACCGGACTAATCCGGGAAGTAAAGACTGCGAGGGAGAGGAGATGGCTACCGCCCTCATTTGCAGAGCCACTGAAATGTGACATCGCCAACATCTCCCACCCCTACGGCATTAATAAATGCTATGGGTTACTTTACTTACTACTTACTATCGCAAACAAGATTTTTTTACTGTGGTCTTTTGTTTGTCCTTCTTCTTCTTCTTCAGCGTTCATTCTCAAATTCCCACTGGATATCTCTTGTAACAGGACAATGATCCTACAATATTTCCAGTTGAATGTAGTCCAGAGAATGGAAATGCGTTGTGTTGCCGTTTTATTTGCGCCAATGGCCCAACACATCCGTCTTCGGTGGATTTTGTTTGTCCTGATAAAGGCTTTTTAGTCGAAACGTCATCTGTCCCTGTGTCTCGTTGTTAGGTTGCTTTATGACTTATTTTGGTAACACGTATACCTATTTTTGTTCATTTTGATATTTGCCCTGTGTTACCCCAGCCGCCCATTTCCTGTTTAGCCAACACTGGAATATTTATCCCTTGGAGACACGAGCTTTACACAAATTCAGAGTGGATATATACATGTGTAATATTTTGAGAGATTCCGTTATTGCTTTCTTTATGTAATGTGACATTACCACATGGAAGTAGATGACGGAAGTGGAAAACATGGATTGATAATATGAAAAACTGGACTGGAATAAGTTTCTCTACACACAATTATACAGCTGAGAATACAGAGACAGATCGGGTTTTTTTGTGTGTTGGTCGACTAAATCGGCACCTTGAAGGGTTATGGGTTTCATTCTTATGACGGATTTATTCTGTCATCTATTCAATCAATGAAGTGCCATACCTAGTGGCTCATGCGATCATGTTTCTCCACAACTCTCTGTCTCATGTGTTATTAATAAGTTCAGTTTGTGACTTCTTTTTGTGCCGTAGTGACAACCCATCCAGAAATTTCTCTCTTTGTCTTCCTCTGTCTCTTCTCCCCATGATCTTTCCGGTTGTTACTAAATGTTCAAGTTTTACTTTCCCCAACACATTCCCTAAAAATCTTGATTGTCTGTTTCTAATTTTTGCTATAAATTCTCGTTTTACCCCTCTCCATAAAAGGTAATCTATATATCTATCGTCTGTTTCCCAAATGCCATTACGCGTCGTAAGAAGTTGAAGTTTTATCTCTTTGACCTTCTTTCTTGCGCTTGTCATGGTTAAGCCGTGGTTTTTAACAATCTCCCTGACTAAATCTTCCCATCTTGTTCTTGGTCTTCCTCTTGTTTTGTAACCGTTCTTCCTGATATTATACCCCTAGATGGCTGATTGTGATGATTCCATTCGCATAAGGTGTCCGAACCAGTTGATCTGTTGTCTTTTCATATATTGTTTGTATTATATGGTCTTTACTTTCTCTCTGACATCTCCATTTCTCATTCGATAAAAGGTATACTGCTGTAAAACTGTATGGAAACATCGTTTTACTCCAGCATCTCTGAGGACATCTACATTATTTTTCTTGGATGTCCATGGAATTTTAAGTTGGGCCTCCAACTTATCTTGGGCATGTTTGTTTCCTGTCCATGCCTCGCATCTATGAAGATGGACTGACTCAATAAAACACTCTAGCGGTCTAACTAGCGCATCCATTGACTCGTGAAGCCCATTGCGTAGAATGTTTCTCGTTTTGCTTTTTTAATACTGATTTGGCCTGTTCTATCCTACTCTTATATACCATCTATTACAAGTTCTACGAAAGGATGCAAATTCAGCAATTATGTCATCTGATACCCATATTGTAAATGTCAACTATAAATGTAAGCATATATGTATGCATAGATGTAGGCATTGGGATAGCACAAGCATAACAAATCTAAGTCAAACCTCGCAAAAATGGAGAACTTCTGTTTACACTTAACTGCCTTAGATCACACAACGATTTTAACTAGATGCACTAAAACGAACCGCAACTAACGCAAAGTTCAATTACAAGAATCACTGAACCATTGTAATCGTACGACTCATGATTGTCAAATAACAGTGTAATCGTAATCGAAAAACTTGTCTAAAGTTGTCTCTCGCAAACTTATTCTGTCATAATCGATATTAATCAGATCAGTCAACCATTCTTCGATATTTCATCGATAGATTGACCATAAGAAATATCTCCATAGAAACAAATTATATTGTTAAGAAGTGCACCATCTGACATTTCGTAAACAATATGGCCAGGACTTCCGGCCTGGTAGCTATGGAAGCAGAAAAAAACATGAAATCACGTGTTTCATTAATTAACAACAATCAAGATGTGGTAAGGGAGGCTTCGGGTACAAGTCCGAGCGTCTCTCTGACATCGCTGGCGATCAATGCAAATAAAGTGGTGTGTCTTGTATTGGTGGTATTTTTCTATCGTTTCTCGTCATTCGCTAACACGAGACATTGCCGGTAAATAGGCACTTTCACAACCACACGATATTAGTTAATCGATGCATTTACAATCCTACGACATTAGTGAATCGATGCATTTACAATCCTACGACATTAGTGAATCGATGCATTTACAGTCCTACAAGATTAGTGAATCGATGCATTTACAATACTACGACAATTTTTGAATCGATGCATTTACAATCCTACAAGATTAGTGAATCGATGTATTTGCAATCTTACAACATTAATGAATCGATGCATTTACAATCCTACAACATTAGTGAATCGATGCATTTACAGTCCTACGACAATAGTGAGTCAATGGATTTACAATCCTACAACATTAGTGAATCGATGCATTTACAATGCTGGGACATTAGTGAATCGATTCATTTACAATCCTGCGACACTAGTCAATTAATAGTTTAACAATACCGCGACATTTGTCGATTAATCTATTCATATATTCTGGATATTTAATTTGCCTCTTCTCTCTATCTATATATCTATCTATATATCTATCTATCTATCTATCTATCTATCTATCTATCTATCTATCTATCTATCTATGTCTATCTATCTGTCTATCTGTCTGTCTGTCTATCTATCTGTCTATCGGTCTATCTATCTATCTATCTATCTATCTATCTATCTATCTATCTATCTATCTATCTATCTATCTATCTATCTATCTATCTATCTATCTATCTATCTATCTATCTATCTATCTATCTATCTATCTATCTATCTATCTATATATCTATCTATCTATCTATCTATCTATCTATCTATATCTATATATCTATCTATCTATCTATCTATCTATTTATCTATCTATCTATCTATCTCATCTCATCTCTCGTACCATTTTCATTTGTCTTTCTCGTACATTATTATTTTTGTTTGCTAAATTCATTGCATGTTCTTTGTTTGTGCCTTGATGAAGACTTCTTAGTCGAAACGGCGTCCGTCACTGTGTCTCGTTGATAGGTCGATTCAGCGACTTATTTTGGTAATAATAATACCTATTTATGTTCATTTTGATGTTTGCTTCTTGATAATTTTAGTTTTTTCGAACTTTTGCGTGAATCATCGCTTGGAGCTACGAGGTTACGTGCTCTAACCATTATTTTCTGCGCGCTATTATGCTGCAAGAAACGGCGTTTATATGGTGAGACACAAGTATAATGAAGTCACTTCTCACAAGATTGTTAAAACATTTTGATATTATGAATTGATAGATTTTCTATTGTTACAAACTTTTATTTTTCCGGTTGCAACATACGGCTGTGAAACATGGACCCTAAGTAAAACAGCGGCAAAGATCAACGCCTTCGAGCTGAAATGCTACAGGAAGATACTTAGAATATCATGGAAGGAAAAAATCAGAAACTCAGATATTATAAACACATTGAAGATTCCAGAGTGTTGGTTACTAAACACAATAACAAAAAGAAAACTACGCCTGTTTGGTCATATAAAGAAACACAACTGTTTAGAAAGACAAATAATGGAGGGAAAATTTATGTTCCTGGGAGAGGAGAAAGGGCAGACCAAGAAGACGATGGACTGACGACATTACAGATAACATGAATACATCGCTAGAAAATGCAAGCCACATCGCCCAAGACAGAGAGCGGTTCAGAGAGTTCATTGGGAAGACAACGTTCTGGAAGGAATACGTCACATGACACAGAATGGCTATTATTAAACATTCGTTGTTGAAGATGTAGATTTTATATTTTACATTAGTTGGTTGATAAAACGTGAGATTTTCGTTTTACCAAGCCCATACACAATAATGGAGGTTGTAGTTCAGATGTTCTTGTCACCAAAGAAATAGTTATTGTTAATCTTGATAGTCTATAATGTCACTTACTTAGTTCCCCGTGAGAAATCCTACCGCACGCCACTAACCTCAACCTATTATTGCAGTACATTTTCGAATTAGTAAAACTCAACGTAAAACTCAAGAGCTCCAAACCTTGCCAGAATTACATTATTTGCTCTCTTAGCAAACACACGGTTGAATGTTTTAGCAGTATCTTAGCAACGGCATGTTGCTATGGAATATTTGAGACCGTGTTTACACCATATTCAAACCTATCAGTCGATCTACTGACCTTTGTTTTGGCCAGGACATGCACAAGTGCGGAAAGTCAGAAGAGAATTAAA
Source organism: Meghimatium bilineatum (assembly GCA_034231615.1). NCBI lineage: Eukaryota > Metazoa > Mollusca > Gastropoda > Stylommatophora > Philomycidae > Meghimatium > Meghimatium bilineatum. The sequence goes on from CM067310.1 coordinate 20,819,312, forward strand.
AACAATATTAGACATATACTTGAATTAAAGAACCGGTTGTTAACTGATGCGGAAACATTGTTCCAGATGTAAATTTTTTTTTTTAAATTGCATTGCGATTTCTTTTTTGTTTATTTTTTTTATTTTTTATTTTATTTTAAATTTAAAAAGTATAAATTTAGACTTGTTTAGTTATCATAGCGTGAGTGTGTGTTCTGCGTGTACGTATGCGTATGTGTGTGTGCGTGCGTGCGTGAGTATGTGTAATCGATGTAAAATGCTATATTGGGAAAGAGAATTGGGTGGGGTTTTTTTTACTCAGGGAAAGAGAATTGGGTGGGGGTTTTTTTTACTCAGGGAAAGATTATTGGGTGGGTTTTTTTTTACTCAGGGAAAGAGAATTGGGTGGGTTTTTTTACTCAGGGAAAGAGAATTGGGTGGGTTTTTTTTTACTCAGGGAAAGAGAATTGGGTGGGTTTTTTTACTCAGGGAAAGAGAATTGGGTGGGGGTTTTTTTTACTCAGGGAAAGAGAATTGGGTGGGGTTTTTTTTACTCAGGGAAAGAGAATTGGGTGGGTTTTTTTTTACTCAGGGAAAGAGAATTGGGTGGGTTTTTTTTTACTCAGGGAAAGAGAATTGGGTGGGGTTTTTTTTACTCAGGGAAAGAGAATTGGGTGGGGGTTTTTTTTACTCAGGGAAAGAGAATTGGGTGGGTTTTTTTTTACTCAGGGAAAGAGAATTGGGTGGGTTTTTTTACTCAGGGAAAGAGAATTGGGTGGGTTTTTTTACTCAGGGAAAGAGAATTGGTTGGGTTTTTTTTTATTCAGGGAAAGAGAATTGGGTGGGTTTTTTTTACTCAGGGAAAGAGAATTGGGTGGGGTTTTTTTTACTCAGGGAAAGAGAATTGGGTGGGGTTTTTTTTACTCAGGGAAAGAGAATTGGGTGGGTTTTTTTACTCAGGGAAAGAGAATTTGGTAAGTTTTTTTACTCAGGAAAAGAGAAGTTGATGGGGTTGTTTTTTTTTTTTAAAAATGAGATACTGCACAATTATTTTGAGAATATAATCGGCAACGAATTCGACGAACCGAGAAATGTTACGAACATTGATCATGGAAGATGGTTGATTCTTTAGCAACAAATAACAAGAAAGGGACTGTCCATAAATTACGAAATAGGGGAGTCAGAGTTTGAAAAGGTTTAGCAATTGTTGACAGGGGTGGGGGAAACAAAAGTCGGTTTAATTAAAGTCGATGTCAATAATATCTATTTTTGTACATGAATTAAATTGCTTGAAATAGAAAAATCATTTTCTAACAATTTGAAAACAATCTTCTAGTCCTTTCGTACATTTAGTGCTAAATAAATGTTGGGTTTCGGGGAAAAAATATTTTTTGACATAGTTAAAAAAAATGGTGGGGCAGAATTCTTGACACGTTGCTGACAAATGAGGCGTCAAACACTGCAAACAATATGTTGACGTAATTGATGGACAGTCGGAAAACTGAGGTTCATAAAATTTGAAATAGAAAATACATATATATTTATGTTCCTTCATCATCAAATAATCCATTTCGACAATACCTATTTATGTTCCATCATCGACAAATACTACATAGCCTAAACTACATAGCCTAAACTACATAGCCTAAACTACATAGCCTAAACTACATAGCCTAAACTACATAGCCTAAACTACATAGCCTAAACTACATAGCCTAAACTACATAGCCTAAACTACATAGCCTATATATATATGAGTGCGTGTGAGTGTGTTCCCATCCGAAAGTTTGAAAGATTATGTTCCGACAAGAGTATGTCACCTGTGGCAACATCACAGAACGAATATGCTTGCGTCTGTGTGTCTCACCAATGCCACACTAGACAAACTACCCATGCAATAGAAAAACCTTACTAGATGACATGCCGTTATATTGAGGCTCTTGTATGAAAGTTTTGTAGCATGCCATCTATACAAAATATATACCCCCGTCTGAGTAGAAGACTCCTTCAATAGGCATTGCACTAAGCCGAAAGCTGAAGTCTCCTAAGTATGTAAGAAAGCTTAGAAAAACCACCCCACTGCTCATAGGAAGTAAGAGTTAATCGCTCGCAATTCCTGCGGTTCTCAATCAATCAATTATAATCAACTCCCTGTCGAAGATGGATGTATCGGGCCATTTGCAAATAAATCTGCGACGCAACGCATTTCCATTCTCTGGACTACATCTTTCTGGAAATCTATAATGTATCGTGGTCCTGCTACAAGATAGATCCAGCGGGAGTTTGAGAATGTGTCCTGCTACAAGATAGATCCAGCGGGAGTTTGAGAATGTGTCCTGCTACAATAGAGATCCAGCAGGAGTTTGAGAATGTGTCCTGCTACAATAGAGATCCAGCGGGAGTTTGAGAATGTGTCCTGCTACAATAGAGATCCAGCGGGAGTTTGAGAATGTGTCCTGCTACAAGAGAGATCCAATAAGAGTTTGAGAATGTGTCCTGCTACAATAGAGATCCAGCGGGAGTTTGAGAATGTGTCCTGCTACAAGATAGATCCAGCGGGAGTTTGAGAATGTGTCCTGCTACAAGATAGATCCAGCGGGAGTTTGAGAATGTGTCCTGCTACAAGAGAGATCCAATAAGAGTTTGAGAATGTGTCCTGCTACAATAGAGATCCAGCGGGAGTTTGAGAATGTGTCCTGCTACAATAGAGATCCAGCGGGAGTTTGAGAATGTGTCCTGCTACAAGAGAGATCCAATAAGAGTTTGAGAATGTGTCCTGCTACAATAGAGATCCAGCGGGAGTTTGAGAATGTGTCCTGCTACAAGATAGATCCAGCGGGAGTTTGAGAATGTGTCCTGCTACAAGATAGATCCAGCGGGAGTTTGAGAATGTGTCCTGCTACAAGAGAGATCCAATAAGAGTTTGAGAATGTGTCCTGCTACAATAGAGATCCAGCGGGAGTTTGAGAATGTGTCCTGCTACAATAGAGATCCAGCGGGAGTTTGAGAATGTGTCCTGCTACAATAGAGATCCAGCAGGAGTTTGAAAATGAACGCTGAAGAAGAAGAAGAAGAAGCATACCAACAGATGCTCTTGTTTTACAGCTATTTTATTGTTTCCACGTGAATTTTTTTAGATGTTCTACAGTAAATTATATGACGTCATTTACAAATAGTTAATAGGTCATATATATATCCGATGGTCAGGGTTTAATCGTGTCTTTCGTTGGTTATACAGTCCTGCTGGCTCACCGAAAACATCTTTTTAAAATGACATATTTGTCTTTTTTTTTGTTTTGTGTTCAATATATGTATACTGTGTCGATAACCAATGAAAATTGCGAGGAATGTCAAATTATCATATTAGAAGGATGATTTCCAATGTAGCTGACATGTCTTATATTATAGAGGCCACGGTTGAACCCATTCTAATTATACGACACAACTTAACGAATGTCTTTTTCTTGGCAAGCTAAACAAAGAAAAGTTATAACAAATAAAGATCATTTCAAGGAGACCAGGACTCTAGGCTAAGTCACAGCTAGTCTCTGTAGGTACATACACACTAATCTTATTTATAAACACTCATGCAGTACCTACAACAGTAAATATTGAATAGTGTATCTATTCAGACTTAAAGCAACTATTAATACATCGCCACGTTCTGACAGTGGGGTCATAATCAACATTACCCATAAAGCGAAGACGGCTATCTATAAATTACGTCGACAAGTTATTGGAATCGGGGGTCTGAGAAAGTTTTGCAGAAGTTGGTGAGGGAAAGAGTTGGGTTGACAAAAGTTGACGTTACAATATGCATACATATACGTGTGTGTGAGAATT
>CM067310.1:21423233-21727178 GCA_034231615.1 Meghimatium bilineatum
ATAGACATGTTTCAAGTGAACGAAAGAAGAAGAAGAAGAAGAGAAGATGATAGAATGTAAAAGGAGTAAAGGCTGACCAAGACGCTGGTGGACAGAAGACATACAGTAATGCCTGTACATGTCCGTAAAGGAGGCAAGACAACTTGTACAAGACCGTGGAAAATTCAATAGAGCCATAAGGAAGATTACATTCTGGAAGGTATGCCACGTGACGATGATGATAGCTAGATGAAAGATACATGAAAATTAACAAAAGAGATAAAAAAATGTGAACAGAATAGTTACCTTCTGTGTGGAACTCGGTTGCTGGAGGGAATTTAACACCCATCTCCTTCTCAAGTGTTGGAATCAAGGAGACCCTCTTGAATGGAGGAGTGAAGTCAATCTCAAAACCTTGTCCATCAGGACCATCCGGATGGTATGTAATCTTGTATCCTCCTGTTAATTGCTTGACCACTCCTGGATAGAGTTAATCATGGTAAAATTATTCATATGTCAACAGCATCAGACAACTTATACACTTCTATCAGAACAGCAGAAGACAAGTTCTACAATTTTGTCAGAGCAACAGAAGGAAGTTCTATAATTCTGTCAGTTAGACTTACTGTTAAATGTGCATCCAGACTGTTCAGTAAGTAATGGCAAACTACTGACAGTAAACATTGCCTAGAAAATTGCTCGTTAATAAATGCTGGGTTAATGGCTATATCCTGAATAGTATAAGCTATCAATTTTACACTTACTATAATGTATATATTTCAAGTCAATCTTCTTCTGCGTTCGTTCTCAAACTCCTGCAAATAGCAGGATGTAGTCTGGAGAATGGAAGGCGTTGTGTCATAGCTTACAGCAGTGCTGCAATATCTGCACCTTTTGGCTTGACTTCGGCATGGCTTTGGGTCATTGACCCAATATGGGATAGAACAGCTAACTCCATCCCATAACCTCCTTAGTCACCTCTTAAGACATGCATGGAAAGTAAACAGTCTTGCTATTCCTTGCTCCCCTCTTGGGCCAGGCAACACACAGGCTATCAATCTAAATCATCTGCACAGACAATATTTCCAGCTTAGCTATTTCACTTTGTGCTCAAGAGGTCATTGGTTTAAATCCCGCTCATGACATATGATTTACAAAGTTAACTTTTTTTGGAAATCCCTGGAGATTATCACTTGAAGCTGGGGACTGAGCTTGATTTACGTGCCATGAGTGGTACTCTGAAAAGGTGATGTGCTGCTTCGTTAAGAGGGACGGAGTACATATGTTCTGCTTAGAGGGTCTGAGATGAAAAAAAATTAAGTTTCTCTCAGGATAAGACTGTTTATTGCAAGTAAAAAGGTTCTACCAAAAGTAACAAATTGGTCTGTTCTCAGTGACTTGAGTACACAGGTTGAATGTCTTGACAAGATCACATCTTTTTTTTAGGGATGTGGTTGGTCAAGTACGGAAAACTGTTTACTTGAGTTGCAATTCAGTGCTTCTAGAACGGACCTGGTTTATTCCCATCAGCCAGAAGTAACAACACTGCTTTTTATATCAGACCCTGCCGAAGGCGTGTCATTCATTGGCATAAATAAAACTGTGACACTGCAGATTTCAATTCTCTGGACTACATCCTGTTAGAAATCTAGTAGGATCATAGTTCTGCTACAAGGAAGATCCAGCGAGAGTTTGAGAATGAACGTTGAAGAAGGTATCAGACAAAGGAACAAAAGTTCAGGGCAATGAACAAACAGATAATCTAGTGAGCTCTGGAACAGTTTTGAGTGACAGAAAAATGACACGCTATATGAGAAATGGCATGGGAAAAAAAAAAATTTATGAGGGTGATAATTTTGTGCCCAGAATAAAAGAGCAGGGTTTGAAATGTGAAGTTACCAGATACGAGTGTCTTAACCTTCACCGAGCCGATATGATATCCAGCCACCGAAAAACAAAATGGCCGCGCGCACTGATGGCGGGCCGTCCCTCCCAGCGAGATTATCGTGAGATTTACACGTACCACAGTTCGTGCACATAGCTGGGGACATGCGCAATCGAAGCCGGTACATCCCCCACTTCCGACATGATCGTTTTTGAGAATGGCTGGCTATTCGTAAAAGTTTAAGAGCAATTAATCTGACCACATCTGTACACCGGTACGATGCCATGATGATGGATCGGTTTTACAGACCTTTATTTCATCGTATTTCGAATAAAATAACATTGAATCGTGGATTGAATCATGGATTATTAGGTTATTTAGTTTCACAGCAGTGAATATACAGAATGCCGTGCTGGTTTGGGGACTTGTACGTTTGATATCGAATATTTTGAAGTGGCAGAAAAAATAACTCTAGGCCTAAGCTCAAAGAACGATTTTACTGCAAATCTACATGTTTTATACAGTTCCCCCGGCTATATTTTGATAATTTCGCAGTGAAAGAACATAAATACAACAGATTTACGTGATTTAGTTGACAGTGTTGCCAAGGAATTCGATATGTAAGGTAAGTTATTTTTTTTCTTATTTTTTTCCTCTTTATTTGTTATAAAATATATGTTTTTTGTGAAAAACGTCTTTACCACTTTCTCATACGTCTGGTATCACACACACACGTACATAAATTACACCAATATATGCATAATTCAATTCTTTATTTATATGTGCAAATATTATTTAAATATCTCTAACAACCAAAAAATTATCACATTTTCAAAACAGTCACCATCAATAATGCAAATTTTCAAAAAAGAATCCGGTGGCAGGGATACGTTTCGTATTTTTTAATCTGGCTTGCTAAAGGTTAAATGGCTGAGAAGAATGTTCGTCAACCACCAGAGAAATTAAAATGAGTCATTGATTAATTGGGGACATAAGGAAATGTCCAAAAGAATAAATGTCACAGGGAGGTTTGGAGAACATAATCACAATAGACTAGATTGAGAGCAACAGAGACAGATGGTGACAACGTGAGAAAATATTAATATTAACAACCTAGCACGGCAGAGAAACAATAACAATCCTAATACATAATGTTGGAGATAGAGAGCCATGATTACCTACACCACTCGGCATGGCACCTGATGAATATGAAGGGAATGTTAGAGATATGGATGTGCTCTGTATGCGATGGATGATCTAAGTAACTAACAAGGAAGACAAGTACAGAACACATTTTTCTTAAATTTTGGCATAGGCATCATGAAGTGAAAAATTATAATCTGAATGTTAGCGACAGTTTACGAGGCTTGATCTTTCAGTAACTGTAACTTCGACCAGACCATAGGTGCCTACAAGCAGAATTTACACTATATTAATTATTGAAATATAAGAAATAAAGGTGACAGAATAAAACAGAAATGTAAAAATGCACACAGCACAGCATAATTAAATAGCTATCAGATTATCAAATGTTGCCCACCTGACAACAAACTTTCCGAGATGGCCATGACGTCGTTAAAGTCTGCATATGCCATGTAAAATTCCAGGGTAGTAAACTCTGGATTATGTGTCAGATCAATTCCCTCATTTCTAAACTGCTTGCCGATCTCATAGACTCGATCAATGCCACCAACGACCAACATCTGAAACAAGAGCACAGTTAGTTTTAACAAATAAAAAATAATTTGTTAATGGTTTATAACATAATGTAATTGCATTCTGGGCAAACTTATAGGTGCTCTATCCCCCAAATGTTGAATGGTATCCAAGCTGAAGGTTCCCGTGGCCCTAGTTGGAAACAGTTATCAGTTGATAAGACAAATTTATGATTAAAAAAAGAGATGGTTACTATTTTCAGCACTGTCTGAATGACCTACTATTCAGGTCATGAAGAATTATATATGAAATGATAGAGCTTATGCATTGGTGGGTAATGGTATAGTCAAAGAAGAGACTGGTCGGAGTTTATTAGGACAATTATAGATACGATAAAGGTGATGAAAAGGAAGCTTAAATAGGCAATGTACATAGAATGATAGAAATTGAAGTAGAAGGAAGAAATTAGCTCTCCTTTGGAAAGATCAGAACAATGCACAATTCACAACTGGCTGATACACTAAGCTTATACATACATGGATGGTTGATGGACTAGCGTGCTGAGCATTTATAGCAGGGGTCAGGAACCCATGGCTAGCGAGCCAAATGTGGCTCTATTGATGGCAGCATCTGGCTCGCAGACAAATGTTCGATTATTACAAAATGTTTCTTTAGACTCCTTTGATCTACATATTAATTGCGTATCAATATTTCATTCTACAAATGAGCTAAAGTCTACTGCAGGTCAGCATCAGAAGTCGCATTAATGGTAAGAAATACTCATTATTGATTAGCAACAGCATAACAATGTTATTAAAAAGAATTCAGAGACATAATTATTGTACTTTTAGTGTTGAAATTACACAAAATGCTTGAATTTACTTGAATTTTTCTTTTAAACATAATGTATGGCTCTCACAGAATTACTTTTCAAAATATGTGGTGTAATATGTGGCTCTCTCTTAGACAAAATGATTCCTGACCCCTGATTTATAGGAATGCACATGCTCCATGACACTAGTTCAGAATTTAGAAAATGACTCATAATCTGAGGGGATCTGTGGTCTATGTAGAATGCATTTTCCAAACTTTGGTGGTATTAATGTTGGCCACTTCTGATTATAATGTCTATATGACTGCATCACCTTCTTTCATTATCAAACTCTATTAGATTAACAGGATGTATTCTGGAAAATGGAATGCATTGTGTCATGGTTTACAGCTTGGATTTGATATCTGCACGTTTCGACCAGACACATCCGGCTTCAGCACTTCTCTATCACTTTGATCCTCTACAGGATGGGACAGCCAACTTCACCACAAAAAACCTTCTTAGTCACCTCTTACGACATGCATGGCATGTAACAATATTCTTTGCTCCTTCTTTCAAGTGATATGACTGTATGACTTCAATACGACATTGATGTAGCAAACAAAGTCTCAGTGAGAGCTCAGGGAAGGGAAGAAAAGGTAACAGAGTGGTGTTGAAGAATGAGAAATCAAAATGGCAAAAGAGACCAGGAACAAACAAAAACGTGAAACACCAGGGACTAAAACACAACTGCTGACTGACCTTCAGATACAATTCTGGGGCGATTCGCATGTACAGATCTTGGTGCAGCTCGTTGTGGTGTGTGATGAATGGCTTAGCCACTGCACCACCAGGAATTAAGCTCATCATTGGAGTCTCAACCTGAAACACAACAGCAACCAATTATCTTAGCAAAAACAAAACATGAAATGTTCTAGTCGTTTTCATATCATGAAATTTGTTACAACAAATCATGATTACTGTGTTCAAGAAATATGAACAAAGGAATCATCCATTTCTCAATATATAAATAGTATTTGGCCACAATTAATTGCATTGTCTCAGAGTAACGCATTGTCTCAGAGTAACATTTCATATGCTTATAATTTTCCATTCACAACTTTCTCTAATGTCTCACTGTTAATCTTGATTAGAAAACTGGCCTCACAGCATGTGGGGCATTCCCATAAGTGCTCCGCCCTCTGTTCCAGCAGCCATTCGACTCGATGGTGTTTCTAGTCTAATGTTGCCGAAACAGACGTCGACATCAAGGCACAACTCTGGCCCTGGTTTCTTTGTTGTTCCGCCCACCCGCGGCGTGCCCATGACTAGTTCAAGCACAATGTCGACCCGTCGGAACAACATGGTAACTGTTATCAAAGGTTACGACTACGGAATTGTATAGATGACGTGCCATAAAGCTTCTATAAGAAGATAACCTCAATATAAAGGCATGTCATCTACTAAGGTTTTCTGTTGCATGGTTGGTTTATCTAGTGAGCCATTGGTGAGACCCACAGACACAACCGCATGCGCTCACTGTTAATCATTCACATTCTGCGCTATTGTAACTCAGTTAATGATGAGACACCCAAGGGAGTGTGAGATAGTTGAGGGCATTCTTCTTCGATATGAAAGTTTTCAAGAGTTTTAGCAAGTTCTATATGGCTTACACATCCTGAGAGACAGAAACAGCTAATCACGCAACACAAAAACAGTGTGATACAAAATCTGTATCTAAACGCACAAAAAATATGACAACAGATAGAACAAAGAATCAAAATAGACAATGTAGAACTGGAATGTGTAAACAAATTTTCTTCTTCTGCGTTCATTCTCAAACTCCTGCAGATTAGCAGGATGTAGTCCGGAGAACGGAATGCGTTGTGTCATGGTTTACAGCAGTGCTGCGATATCTGCGCCTTTCGGCCTGACACATCCGACTTCTGCATGGTTTTGGGTCACTGACCATATATGGGATGGGACAGTCGACTCCATCCCATAACCTCTTTAGTCGCCTTTTACGACATGCGTGGAAGGTAAACAGTGTTGCTATTCTTTGCTCCCCTTTTGGGACCCGGCAACACACGGGCGTAAACAAATTTGAATATTTGATTGTTCAAAGTAGTAATAATGACACTAAAATAAATCTTATAAGATTGTATGTTTTCCCAGTGAAAACTTTACGGAAACGAGAATTGGACTTTAAACAAGACAATTGATCTCGTGCGAAAGAACTCTGAAATATTTCATGTGTAGTAATGACTGACTGCACTTTCTGAATGAATTTCTCGCCCGAGTGTTGCTGGAGCCCGAAAGGGGAGCAAAGAATAGCAACACTGTTTACCTTCCATGCATATCGTAAAAGGTGACTAAGGAGGTTATGGGATGGAGTTGGCTGTCCCATCCCATATAGGGTCAGTGACCCAAAGCCATGCGGAAGTCGGATGTGTCAGGCCGAAAGGCGCAGATATCATAGCAATGCTGTAAACCATGACAGACTACATCCTGGTAATCTGCAGGAGTTTGAGAACGAACACAGAAGAAGTAGAATGAATATCTTCTTCTTCTTCTGCATACACTGTCAAACTTCCGCTGGATCTCTCTTGTAGCAGGACAATAGTCATACTAGATTACAAGCAGGATGTTGTCCAGAAAATTGAAATGTGGTGTGTTGCTATTTTATTTGCACCACTGGCCCAACACATCCGTCTTCAGCGGGGAAGGAATTTGAAAGTACCAGATTTATTTCAAGGGCAATATTCTACTTATTACAACGCTAGGCTTAGATTTACATTACTTTCTACATATCATATGATCTCACCTTCGAAAACTGATTTACTCACGATAAATATTCATCAATGACATCTGTAGCTGTATTTCACAGTTGCCACCATTTTAGAACAACATGTTTTCCCGGGCGAGCCTATTTTTAATAACAGTATTGTAATGGCTGCCATATTTCTGATATATCAGTGGTTTCGACGATCGTAGAAATTGGGGAGTAAAGTGTTAAATGTTGACAATCTTGTACTGAAATTCACCATTATAACATTCATTCACAAGTATCTAAATGCAAAATTGAAATATTTGAGAATTATTACCTCCAGGAAACCCTGATCATCGAAAAATTTGCGGAGGTAATTAACAATTTTAGCTCTTGTGATGAAAATATTTCTCACTGGCTCGTTGATCATCAAGTCCAGATACCTCTGACGATACCTTGTTTCCTGTAAATATTAAATATATAAATTAGTGCTTTCTTGTTTGTTTGTACTCTCAATTACCAGCACCATTATATGTGCGATCGAGAGAGCGTGAAATAATTGAGCTGTGGTTTAGTTCTAGCCATATTAACATAGCACCAATATTCCTTCTAACGTGCGCAGGTAAGCAGCCGTGAACGTAATTAGAAGGTACTGCATGAAATATACCACCAGCGCACATAAAGAACACGCCAATTACCTTTTTTAAAGATAGTAGAAACCCTTACAGGGTGGAAATATTAACTGCTCACACATCATATATGCTCACATGTGAAGAAAATTAGAGGGAACATCACATAACATGTCTGTTTTCAGCAAGTAGTGTCTTTTTGTCTACTATCTTTTTGTTGATTTTATTATTTTCTGTAGCAAGATCTACAGTACACAAAATTTGTTTCTTAATATAAAAGACAAAAATAATGACAACCGATAAAGAGAGATAAAGACCTAGAATTAATATTGATAACTGTGTTCTAGAGGACGTTATCAAATTTCAAATATTTAGGAGCTAGCATAAACAGTTCAGGCGACTGTGCATTCGAGATCAAGGAGACCAGCAATGGCGCTGTCTAAACTAAAACAAATGAAAAAACTGTAGCAGGGTGCGAACATAAGAGATATACCGTTACGTACATGTGTCTCCAGTGGCAATCTACAGATGTGAGGCATGGACAATAAAGAAAACTATATCAAAGAGAATAATGGCTGGCCAAGAACCATGCTGGTCAGATGTGTCAAATATAGCAACTAAGCTGTAAACTATGAAACGGCATAATCTATTACCTGGACTATATTTGCTAAACAGCACAATCTGTTTTCTAAATCGCCTCGATATAACCAAAGAACATTATTTCCCGGTTGAAAAAGGCGTGACTTTCTCAAGAAAGGCAAATCCAGTAATAAACTTTATCTAAACAGCACAATCCGTTATCTAGACTATATTTGCTAAACAGCACAATCCATTATCTAGACTATATTTGCTAATCTGCAGAAGTTTAATAGCAAATGCAGAAGATGGTATTCAAAACAGTAATAACAGAAACAATAAAACCAACTCAATAACAGTACCTTATCTTTGACACCGTAATAGAGGTGTGGAAGCTGCCGCAAGCAAGGAGACAGTAACGTTATTGTGGATGGTACGATGCTGAGCTCACCTTTCTTGGTTTTACCTAATCAAAAATACAATAAAATCAATACAATCACCAGCCATGCCACAAAACTGCAAAATGTATATATACTGAATTTATAAATCTTTATATCTGCATTCGTTCTCAAAATCCTGCAGATTAGAAGGTTGTGCTCCAGAAAACTGATTCATTGTGTCACGATTTACAGCCAGCTTAGCTGCAATATCTATGACTTGTGGCCTGACACATCCAACTTCAGCATGGCTTCTCAGTCACCAACTCTGAGATGGGACAGCCAACTATCTTGGGTTCATGTGGTTATGGCCTCACTCATAGTGATGTCTGGTCTATAAAAGAAGTGGTTAATTGCAGCTCTTCTAGGTAAAAAGCTACCTTCTAATCTGTGTGCACAGGTGTTGTAGATTTCAGTAATCTTGTAGTATGTGGTGTGATGTGGGTAGTAATAATACTGGATAGATACTGGAGTATACACATTTTAAAAAAAGGGGGTTTAAAAGCCTTAGAAGATTGACTTCACTGTACTCGGTTTCCCATATGTACTCCGTCCCTCTCAACGAAGCGGCACGCTGCCTGCTGAGAGTATCACTCATAGCACGTAACTCCGCAGCTTCAAGTGATAATCCACAGGGATCTCAGAAAAAAATCCACCTTATAAACAAGATGACACGAGCCGGATTCGAACCCGTGACCTCTTGAACACAAGGCGAACAACTTAACCACTACGCCAGGTAGATCCCAGATACTAATAATACTGAATAGAATATACAAATAGGAAGTGATGCCCTACTGCTATTTAATCTCAGGTGAGAGCATTGGTCCATGAAAATTCCAGGGAAGGTGATATGGTTATATACACTGATGGTTTGGTTCTGTTGTATATGTTAATAGTGATTGGACCTTCACAGTTCAGTGTGTAGATAAAACTATTAGAGAGGAGAGTGGAGCTTTCACTGTGACTATAAGCAGCATGACTATGGAGATTATGACAATGACCAAATCTTTAAACTGGATGGGAGCGGTGTACAACTCTGCGTCCTCAGCTAGACTAAATGAGTGTAATCAGAAAATTACACGCGGGTTGTATCTGTGGACAGTGACTTAATGCTGTGGGGAGGTCAAAGTTGGAGAGTGTCACATTAATTTTTGTATGCCTGGTCATTTGGGTGTTCAGGGCAATGAGAGAGCATACAGGCTGTCAAGTTCTGCCACTGTTTTCTTCTTCTTCTGGGTTCGTTCTCAAACTCCTGCAGATTAGCAGGATGTAGTCCGGAGAATGGAATGCGCTGTCATGGTTTACAGCATTGCTGCGATATCTGCGTCTTTCGGCCTGACACATCCGACTTCAGCATGGCTTTGGGTCACTGACCCTATATGGAATGGGACAGCCAACTCCATCCCATAACCTCATTAGTCGCCTTTTACGACATGCGTGGAAGGTAAACCGTGTTGCTATTCTTTGCTCCCCTTTCGGGCCCCAGCAACACACGGGCGTGCCACTGTTTTGAAAGTAAGGGAAATGAATCATGCCAACATATTGAACTATTTACTCTGCCGAAGATGGATGTGCCTGACCATTGGCGCAATTAAAATGGTGACAACGCATTTCCATTTTCTTGACAATATCCTGCTGGAAATTTAGTCGGACTATGGTCCTGCTACAAGAGAGATCCAGTGGGAGTTTCAGAAAGAACGCAGGAGAACTTTTTACAAGCAACTGCAAGGTCAAACGAAATTAATGAGGGTGATAATGCTATGTCCATTAATAAAGGAACGACAGGAAATGTGACATCACCAGAAATGAACATCATTATGGACTGTAAAGAATGTTTGTCAACAGAGAACTGAAAATGTCAGCCATCATATTATTGCAGATCTCAAAGAGATATCAGAGCACATGTGATGTGTACTGTGTATAATATTGAAGATCTGATGCCCAATTGAAAGAGCCTCAGTAAAGCATTCCCAACAAGAAAGACATGCTCAAACTTCAGAACAGAAGCTGAGGCACTCCTGCAGGTGAGAGCTCTCGTTTCCAAAGATCATCCAACACCATTCACTGTAGTAATATTCACAAACTGCAGATCCTTATTGGAAACATTACAAAGCAATAAAAAAAATTTTTAATTAGACTAGAAATGGCAAACATCACTCTTCAATGGCTACCCGTCCAATGCACTGAAAATGAGAGAACTGATGCCCTGGCAAAAGCAGGAGGTAAAATGAAACAATTTAGCTATTCTTTGTCAAATACTAATCCACAACCTTTATACATCCCAGAGGAAGAAAGATATAGATATTGATCCAAAACCAGACCCCATTCACCAACTTTATAGGCAACAAAAGACCATCATCTTTTGACTTAGAACTGGCAACTGCAGGCTAGAGTCACCTGTACTGGATCAGTGTGGCCCACACGAGTGAATGTCTATGTGGAACAGGCATACAAGCCCCTGAACACATACTCCCCAAAACTGTCCAGAATACAAAGAACTGTGAGGTAAGACATGGCCACAATGCACCTAACTCAGGCAAAAATTTAGGGCAGCTACTCTGATCTGTAGAAGTCTGGGAGCTTCGTCCTGGCGACTGGTCTAAAGATCTAGCGAGACCAAAACATTCCTTAATGCAGAAGAAGTATGACGCCCAACAAACTGTACTGGGTTTGGCATGACTTCAAATTAGTGAAATCAGTATTCAATTGAGAACACCCATATCACAAATTTGGCATCCTGCGACCCTTTAGTCTTGAGATCCTTCATTCCTACATATAGAAATCCTGATATATTCTGTCTCTCTAGTTTTGTTACAATCCTGTCCCTTCAGTTATCTAACCATTTAATTAATTTTCTTCTATTATTTATGTCTTCATTTGCAGTAATGCGGTTGTCCTTTGCTTGTCTTGTGATATATTTTGCTTTTATAAAGGCCTTTTAGTTGAAACATCAATTTCTGTGTGTTATCCTGTGATTCACAAACCTTTATAACCACTAAATCCTTGCAAATGAATGTTTGGACCAGCCATGTGTTGCTACCGAAAAATATGGTAAATAACCTGTTGCATGCGTCATAAAAGGCGCATGCAGTTGCATCTCACCAATGGCCCACTAGACAACCACCTACGCAACAGAAAACCTTAGTAGATGACACAGTCATTATATTGAGGCTCTCTTATGGAAGTTTTGTAGCATGTCATCTATACAATTATAGACCCCCCTCTGTAGGCTCCTTCAATTGCACTAATCTGAGAGATGAAGTCTCCTGGATATGAAAGAAGCTCAGAAAAACCACCCCACTGAACATAGGAAGTATTATCGCTGGCAATTCCAGGGGTTCTCAAACAAACAAACAAATGTATCATAAGATATTAATTTTAAAAAGTTGATAAATACAACACATTATGAGTTACACCAGACATTTTTACAAAAACAAATTTTCTCAACCAGTTGACATGACGTACCAGGTTTTCCCTTGATGCCAATGATGTCTCCTCTTCGTAGTTTATCTATAATATCATCGAAAGCTTCAGGACTTTCATAGTATCTGCATATACAATTCACATGTTGTGTATAACTATATAAGCAGTAGGACAGTTTTCACATATTCTTTTCTTCTAGATTATGTATAAAAATTAATTCACTCACAGAAAGACCAGAAGAAATATTGCAAATATATGGAGAAGGAAACAAAAACAGGAATGTATGTCATGGACTCATCTAACTGTAAACAAATACAATATGAAAGGGAAGTAAATAATAGGGTGGAGTTGACTGTTCCACACCACGGAAGATCAGTGGCTCTTCTTCTTCAGCGTTCATTCTCAAATTCCCACTGAATCTCTCTTGTAGCATGACAAAGCCCTACTAGATTTCCAACAGGATGTAGTCTAGATAATGTTATAGCGGTGTGTCATATTTTAATTTGTGTCAACGGCCCGACACATTAGTCTTCGGTGGGGATCAGTGACTCAAAAGTTATGCTGAGTTTGAAGTGTCAGACCAAGGTGCAGATATCACATCTAAACTGATACAACAGATTCAGTTTTCTAGACTACATCCAACTAACCAACAGGACTTTGAGAACAAACGCAAGACGCTTTTAGTAAGATATTTGTGCGTGGAGAAGGCAGGCATGGAAAAAACTCTAAAGGGGACACGGGGAAAAAAATAACGGTTAACCACTGGTTTTTAATTATTATCCAATTAATGCATTCTTCCTCTGTATTCATTTTCAAATTCCTACAGATTAGCAGAATGTAGTCTGAAGAACAGTAACATGGTCATGGTTTACAGCTTTGCTGCGATATCTGTGCCTTTCAGTTTGGTACACCAAGTTCAGCATGATTTCTTGGTCACTATTCTGGGTACAGAATGGGACAGCCAACTCCACTGTAAAACCTCCGTAGTTCCTCCTATGCATGGAAGGTAACAGTGTCGTTATAATTTGTGAAGTCTTGCAACACGCGTGCATAATGGTTCAACATGTCATATAATACTTTCAACTCCCCCCCCCCAGGAGATATCTTTAAAATTGGAGTGGGGAGGGGGGTGACAGGTGCCACAGAAAGGAAATGAAGCAAGGGCTGTGTGTATGATGCTGACCACATTAACCGTTGGTATACCGTTTGTCAATGAAAAATACATGTATAACACTAGTTTGTGATACGCCTTAAACCTAAATAAGCGGAACTACTTTTTAACAGACAAGTAACTATTTATATTTTTTATATAAATAATTTATATTATATCCTATTGTATATTATTAAATGACGTGTCTACGAAGAATACTCAGTGTCATTAAGAGATAGAATTAGAAACGATAACATCGGACAGATAATCAAAACAAAACCAGTATTGGATCACATCAAGAGACAATAGATCAAGTGGTTTTCACACACTTCCAGACTATCAACAAACAGCATGTCACAGATTGTCATGACACATAGACATCACAGCTATAAAGCCAGAGGCAGACCATATAAAAGATAGATCAAAGAAATCATAGGCCACGGGAACAAGCTTACAAACAGCATACAAGAAGGCCATCTCCAGAGAGCTCTTCTACCTGTCGCCGCAAGGCAAAGAAGGGTCATAGTATAAATAGATATATCATATACTATTATATACTATATTATAACTATACTAAATTTCTATATTAATAATAAGCCATAACAATAGACATAAAGAAAGTTGATGGTATTTTATTTATTTTTTTAGTTCCAGTGGGCCAAGAGGAAAAATTGCCTTCAAAAGGGAGCCATGATGAAAAAATTCTACGTGTATGTACATAATTTTCTGTTTTGTTTGCATCAATTCCTTGTCAAAAACAATACTGCAGGAACTGTTGAAGGTGGAAGAAGCAGAGGAGGACAAATAAAGACATGGATAATAGACAACATCAAGGAATGAACAGGACAAGATATTCCCACACCTTTGTTATTTTGTGGCAGACTTCTAAATATGCCATCACCACGGATAGATTAACAAATCTGACAGAAGAATGATGAGATAGTTGGTCCAGGTATATGCTGAGCCTCTGACAGGAAAGATGATCCTGGGATACTTAAAACTGGTAGTGTATCCTATGCAGGACATAACCATCAACCCAGCATTTCTTAGCTGCAGTGATTTTATAGGCAATATAAATACACTAAGTAGAATGCCATTGCTTTCTGAACGGTCCAGATGCACAATTGCCTGTAGCTGGGATCAAACTCGGTACCTTGGCCGCAACAGACGAGCTCTGTACCACTCTGCCGCACATCTCAGGATACTGCCACAACGAAATGTCTCCCTTCGAAGACTGAACATGCATAAATAACTCTCCTTTCCCCTAACACAACCATGTCTTTGTGACAGCAAACCTTATGCATTTGAGTGTCATGTCAGTTACTCAACTGAGGACTTATGTTTTTGTCAGAAAGGTTTTAGGCTGTTAAGAGCTACCTGCTCACAGTAAAGGGATAACTTGATCATCGTATTTTATATATATAAGCAATCATCATCTCCGCAGTAAAGGACGCACAATATCCCATCTCTTACTTTGGTGGTGTACTCTTCTTCTTCTTCTGCGTTCGTTCTCAAACTCCTGCAAATCAGCAGGATGTAATCCGGAGAACAGAATGTGTTGTGTACCTCCTAAGTCGCCTCGTACGACATGCATGGAAGGTAAACAGTGTTGCTATTCTTTGCTCCCCTTTCAGAACCCAACAACACACGGGCGGGTGCACTCTATAATGTAACCTGTCCATCTCATGATGTTTCTCTCCCACTTGTATCTCTGCCTACCTATTTCTCACCTCCCCTCGACTATATCCTCAAGTAGGGTTTTCATCAGTGACATGTCTTTGAATATGTCCAAAATACTTAATCTTCATTTCCTTTATTAATTATTTTTTCATATGAAGTGTCATTAGAAAATCTATATTCACTTTCTTCCCAATCCATGAAGTTCTGATTCTTCTATATATCCACATCTCAAAGACAATTCTGACAGATAACACATAACTAATAAAACAGGTTACGTTTTACGTAGAACCTACAACAAAGAACAAATCTAAAATATATCTTACTTTGAGTTGGCCATGACTTGGATTTTCACCGATTCACCTCTAAGATCATAGAATATCAGCTTGGCTCCTGATGGTCGCTTGGCGTGAATCCTGCCTGAGTAAGCAAAAATAAAGGGATATATGGGGAAAATGGGATTGAATATTCAGCGGGGAAAAAAGCAAATCTTACAAGAATGAATACAACTAATGGAATCTAATAACCATGAATCCATAGTATCTGACAAAAAAGTGACGGTCACAGTAAAAAGAAATGGACAATAATTGTTCCTGTTTATATATATATATATGTATTAATTTATATAAAGTTGCTATTATTAGATTTTTTCGTAACGTACCCCTTGTTTTTTATATAGTGGAATCCAGTTATAACAACTTGGTCCGGACCAACAAAATATGTATGTAGTAACAGAATTCGCTATATACAGTACAAACAATATAGAATAAACATAATTGGAGATTTTCAAAATGTTGCTATATATGGAAATTTGTTATAACAGAATGCGCTATAAAAGTAAGGGCAGCTTAAAATATAGCAATGTTGGGGTGTAGAAAAGACTAAATCTTACACCACAGTCACTCTCATGTCTGAAAGCTAACACAGGAAACACTTACCAGCAACTGTAACCTCTTGCTCAAGAATGTTTCCCAGCTCAATATTTTCAAATCTCTCGATGAATTCTGTCAAGGATATTTCTACATGGAACTTATGTGGATATGGATTCTCTCCCTTTTCTTTGAGATTAGCGATGGCACGAGATCGCAACTTGAAATATTCCTGTCAATATCAAATATATATTTATAGCATACACTATAAAATCAGGTTTATAAAAAAGATTTATAAATTAAAGGCACCGTTCTAAATTGTACACTGTTCTGTTCAATCTTGCTGAAAACGTAATAACCAACCACACAAGGGTGAATGGGCTATTCAGTCTATTGCTTCTTGTTCTCAGGAGAATATGATCATATCCGCCGAAGACGGATGTGTCGGGCCATTGGCGCAAAATAAAACGGCGACACAACGCATTTCCATTCTCTGGACTACATCCTGCTGGAAATATAGTAGGACAATTGTCCTGTTACAAGAGATATCCAGCGGGAGATTGAGAATGAACGCTGAAGAAGAAGAAGAATAGGATCATATATTTTATTCAACCACGATAGTGGGCAAGGAGAGATCACATGGTGCATGAAAAACTAGGCCGACCAAAGCTGCGATATAGACATCTGCTGTTGTTGTTGTCAATACCCAAATGCTGATGAGTAACACTACTCTTTGTCAGACCAACGCCATTCTTAAAAAAGTGCAGGTCTTCTGAAATTGACTTAGTGATCCATACAGTAAGTTAGTGACTGTTAAGGGGGATAGACATCTGCAAAACATTTATGAATGCCTTTGCTATCATGCCAAAAAACTGCGAAAACCAGAAGATCGAGTTGCAGAGAAGTAGTCTGCATAATGGTGCTAGGACATTTGAGAACTAAACACGCAAAGCTGAAGACGAAATAAGCAACAACCCAGTGACGCAACATTCCCATGCATCTTCTATGGCAGAGAAAAATCACTCATGGATTGGTAGATTCATTCTTTGGACTTCATCCTCCTGGAAAGGATCATTGCACTGCTTCACATCTCCAACCATCTCCATCAACAACACAAAGATATCCTCACAAACCTCCCAACTGAAATTGAAACACTTAATGGCAGTCACAATAGTCTCCAAAACATCTCCATAATACGAAAGCTCCTGAAATAATTTATAAGAAATTCCAGACTCCATCTCAACTAATAGCATAGACACTAGAAATGATAGAAATAAAATACAATCACAAGGAATGGACACATGTCTACACGGATCGGCAGAGGGAGAAGAATGGAGGATGTGGAATTCTTATAAGACTCAAAGATGGGAAGACAATATCAAAAGCTTTTCCAACCAAGAAATACTCCAACTTTAGAGCAGAAGCAGTTGCACTATCAAGCACTGAAAATCTTCACCGAACCAGGACTGACAAGACCAAAGAAGATAGCTATATTCACAGATTGCAGATGCCTACAGGAATCAATCCAGAGCAACAGAAATGAAAGCCTTCTGCACAACATCAGACATGAGCTAAGATATATCAAAAAATCATCAGCTATTGCCCTTGAATGGATACCATCACACTGTGGAATCATGGGAAATGAGAAAGCGGGTGATCTGTCAAAAACAGGAAGCACAAAAACAATAATCCAAAACACATACACAGCAAAGTGAGAGAAACAAATGGAAGTGGAAAACAAACATGATGCAATATGTCACCTCCAAAGATATCAACAAACTACAATATTTTGCTTTAGAATAGGCCACTGCAGACTGTTTGGTTACCTTTACCAATTGAGGATCTCATACACATATGAATGTCCATGTGGATCTGGAACCTAGACTCCGGAACATATACTTCAGGATTGACCAACATACAAAGAGCAGAGAAAGCAGACCTGGCTATAGGATACAGATTTGAGGCAAAAGCTATAGGGCAGCCACTGACCTGGAGAAGACTGCACTTCGCCCTGATAATAAAACATATCCACAAATGATGAACGCAGAAGAAGAATTGCCCGGCTACAAGAAAGATCCAGCGGGAGTTTGAGAATGAACGCAGAAGCCGAAATTTTTTTAATTCAACACACGAGTAAGGGAAAATGAAAGAGCAGACAAGACTTGCCAGTGTAGTCAAGGTAACAAGTGATAGTTCATGGAACTGATAATTTGAATGCAATCAAGGTGTTAGTCCAATTGGAGGATGCAGGGTGTGTTTCTTCTGTGTCTATATCTAGAACACAGGTTGCTAGATATGAGCAGCCTAATATCAAATTAAAAGTTATCAATCAACACACAACCGGAAGAAACAGCTATGGAAAAAATCATCACCTCAACCATTAGAATCACAAACAAGAAAGTTATGGATAGTTCACTTACAGTTGGGTCAATTTCCTCCTCATCTTCACCACTCTTTTCTTTAGTAACTGCAGCATTGTCACCAGCTGTTTCTTGGGCAGCTGTCTTTTCCGCTTTCTTCTGTGCCTGTCTTTCAGCTTTCAGCCGCCGTTTCAGTTCACTAAAAATTAAGTATACTCACATCAGGAATATTTGATGTAAAACAAACTATGAAAACTCTTCTACAAAACAAATATTGCAGCAGTAAAGCTATTTGCTACAACACAAAAATAATCTAGCATCAACAGCAGAAACCAGACCCAAAAAAATTGAAATATATCAGACAGAATTTGACTCCTCAAATTAATTAGTAAATAGTATTTTCACACCACCACTGAGTTATATAGTGTTATAAATACAGGAGTTAGCCTTATTTTTCATTATCAACAGGACAGAAAGGGATGATGTGGTCAGTATCTCGACCAACATTCTCTTTAAAGTTGTCCTTGTATATGTGGATCAGAAAGAGTTTAAGCAACTACAAAACCGCAGGTGAAAATCTTCCTTGAAGTTGTACTTGGGAACATTTTTTTTCAAAGTCGTGCAGTTCTCAATTTTGTGCAGTGAACTATCTAAAAAGGTATGCTGTTGAACAGCTTCAAGGGTATGTTGGTTACGATAGTTGTCTTTACTTTCCCAGAGGACCTGATACCCTTTTACATATGCTGGATCAATATAGTAGTTGCAGACTAAACATATTTCCAGTTGCGAGAAAATCTACTTGGGCCGTCTGACTTGGAAGTCAATGTACTAAGCTAATGTGCCCCTCTTGTTGAAATTAAGCCAACAACTAAATATACTGCGTCTGTGTGTTGGCCAGTGGTTCTAAATGTTGTCTTTTTGCTGGAGGGGGGAGGGAGGCGCATGCAAGTTGGAAAAATTGATTAATTGTGAGACCACACAGAAGCGTCTCAGGGCCCGAATGGGAAGCATATAATGATGACAGTTACTTATCAATGCACATCATAAGAGGTGACTATGGAGGTTTTCAGAGTCAGCTGTCCCATTCCATAGAGGGTAAAAGTGACCCAGAAGCCGTGCTGAAGTCGGATGTGTCAGGCCAAAAGCGCATATATTTCAGCTGTAAACCATGATAATGCGTTTTGTTCTCTGGACTATGCCTACTAATCTGTAACAGTGAGAAGGAATGAATAAAAAATAAGATTCAGGTGACATATTCTTTCTAGTACGTAAGCTTCTTTATGAACATTCTGAACTCACAGATGAGGACATGAATTATGAGGACATGAATTATGAGGACATGAATTATGAGGACATGAATTAGAGTTGACTCTTGCCCAGTATTGTCTTGAGTGACCCATTCCCATTACCAGTAACCATGTTTTCCATTCAGCTTTTCCTATAAAGGCTTCTAAATACATACTGTAATGATTGTCCAGATTACAAAGAACTGCATGGTAAGAGATGGCCACACTGGACGGAAGGAGGCAAAAACTAACGGGCAGTCGCTATGACCTGGAGAAGACTGGGAGCTTCATCATGGCAAATGGCCTGAAGATCTAACATCACCCAAAAAAATCCTGAACGCAAATGAAATTGTTCCGCCTCTTTTGGTACCATACCTCTTTATATGGCTAAAAAAAACCCAGCTTTTGTGTTATTATATTGTTTATTAGCCAGCTCTCACGCATTTAATGTTCTTAACACTGCTTAAGATGGATGTGTTGGGCCACTGACGCAAATAAAATGGTGGCACAATGCATTTTCATTCTCTGGACTACATCCTGCAGGAAATCTAGTAGGACCATTGTTCAGCTACAAAGGAGATCCAGCGGGAGTTTGAGAATGAACCTTAAAGAAAAAATGTTAACATTTCTTTACATGTCAGATTGGGGAGATACCCCACCCCCTTACTAATATTTGAAGAAAAGTGGTCAAAAAGAGCAAGAAAAAGACTGAGGGCCACTTCTGTAAAGATATTATAGAAATCTCTAGTATGTTTCTGATACTGAGATGAACAAATTGCAACAAAAAATTTGGAAATAACAAACATTTTTAGAAACCAGCTGTTAAATAATTTTAGATACATAGTTATATTTTGGTCACTAAAAAATCTGTGATGTCATTTAGAAGTACTTGTCAGCCCACATGCAAAATGTTTAAAAATTATTTTTAAATTACCTAGTTTTATAAAAATGTTGCGTGCTGTGAAAATAAGCAACAGGCTGTGTGAAAAGTCGGTGTCTCTTCTGTAAAATCACATGTTTTAATTGTGTGAAAATCACACTACGACTGTTGGCAAATGTACTCAAACATATTGAGCCCAGCATTGTCACAAGATAAAAATTACTGAAATCAGTTTGTGTCAAACTTTAGAGCAATGACTTGTGTGTGGACTGTGATGAAATCAGGAAGCAAAATTCATAGATTCAGTATTCTCCATTTTGATTAGGATGACCTTGACGGCTCCTGTCAAATCAAAGAAGAACAGAATCAGCTCCCCTTGTAGATTAAAAATGTGCTATTTATAAATCTTTTTAAACTGACAATTTCAATTTCATTTTGAATGACAAAAGGTCTCAATCAAGCAATGGATTGTTGGGATTATATGTTGTCAAGGACCAAAAGGGGAGTAAAGAATAGCAGCAATTTCCTGCCATGAATGTAATAAGAGGCAACTAATGAGGTTTGTGGAGGGGTGTGGGGATTGATTGTGCCATCCAATATGGTCAAAATGACCCAAAAATCATGCTGAAGTCAGATGTCAGGCTTAAATGTGCAGATATCGCAGCCAAGATGTAAACCTTCACATTTAGCCAAAATTTTTGAATCCTGAAGGTGAAATATGTTGCCCAGCGAGTGGAATGTGATTTTTTTTAAAAAGCCAGATTTGTAATTTTTTTAGAAAATGTTATGGCAACTGGTACTAGCTATATTATTTAACTTAACTGTTTCTAGTATTACAATGACGTCATGAGATGTCATGTGATTATGATTCTGAAATCCGAACAATCTATAGTCATCCGCATAGAGGTAAAGCGATATGACAGTGAATCGGATTTCACATACTTTTATTTCATCATATATTCAATGAAATCATTACTGATTCTGAATTTAAAGTGGAAATCTTGAGAGGTAAGTACTTCAAATAGATTAAATAAATTAGACCACAAGGTTCCACAAGGTTTTGATTATGTAAAATATATAATATTCAACAGATTTGAACCTACCATCTAGATATAGATATGTCTAAATCTGTCTTTATCACTTTCTCACATGTCTCGTATCACACACACACAAACGTACACCAACATATGCAGAATTCAATTCTCTATTTATATGTGCAAATATTATTTAAATATCTCTAACAACAAAAACGTTATCATGATTTCAAAACAGCCACCAACGATTGCGTAAAATTTTCAAAAACTAATTTTGCGGCAGGAGAAAAGTTACGTAATTGTAAACAGAGGGTGCTAAAGGATAAAGTAGCTCTGGACTTTGATCTGCAGGAGTTTGAGAATGAATGCAGAAGATTGGATAAATAAAAGAGTGAAGAACTGCAAATAACTACTTTTTCATTTATTTTGTTTCCATTTCCAAGAATTGCAATTAACTCTTAAAATATGGGATGCTATGTGAAGGGCTCTCAGTCGTCCTCATTTTTACTAGGAGCCACCTGAATGGACTTTAGTAGTATTTCTTAAAGCGGCTGGTGAAAAAACAGTTTCAGTCTGTGTATTCTAAGAGTTATGTTCTTGCTTCTAATGTAATGTGAGATAGCTTCTACAGTGGCTTTATTTCATACCCAGGACTATGCAATATTTGAAGACAAGGAGCATCCTCCTAATCAGAGTGGAAATCAACATTTACCTACCACCACCTGGCACAGGGAAGAGTGAAAGCTCGCAACTCCAGGGATCAGATTAAGAAAGTCAGAGGGGACATAAAATTTCAAAATTGAATAAAGCTAACAACTAAGAAAAACAAATATTCAGATCTCCGCTTCAGTAAATCTCTCAGGGTATAAAGGCTGATGGTTCCGGTTCTCTGCTCTTTTTGAAATCTTTGTCAGGGGTTTTCTACGGGCCACAACCATCCTTCCTCCCAATTCGTGCATTCTCGATGTTGACTCATGCTCATTCATCTCAAAATCCTCTGATTGTGAAGATTCACGAAGAGCAATGAGTATGTCTGCTTGGTCCATAGGCTGACCGTCTGTTGTGGTAGCTAATTGGGTGGCTCATTCGTTTCCCTCCACGCCTGCATGTCCGGGGACAAAAATAAGCATGAGTCTTCGTAGTGATGCCAGCATTTCTACTCTCTCAAATGACTCTGCCCATTTCTCTACGTACGTCACCTGTTTTGACTTTCAGAATCATATTCAGAGAGTCAGTATGCACGCATGGGAATAGGCTTGCGATTCCAGCAAGTTAAGAGCCTTCGTTACTGCTAATACTTCCATTGTTAGGCTGCTTGTTGTTCATCAAAATGTCATCAATTAACACCCCACCATTCAAATCAGTTTTTTGTCATTGTTACTATCTTGTTATTCAAAGCCTTGGAAAACAGCACTAAAAATGTTAAAACTTCAATCAGGATATTTCGGTACTTTAAACAAAACTAAACCGAAAATGATGTGTCCTGACCAAAATTTTTGCCAACATTTTGTATAGACTATAATAGTAAAATTAAACGAGAGAAATTGCATTAAAACTTTAAAACTCTCTTCCACATGGTGAATGAAAATGTTTTCGATGTTGAAGTAACTGTTGTGACCTTTGGCCTGGATTTGCGGGGTTTCCTAAACTTTGTGACGGAAGTCGGTTATGGAATGTGATCTCGAGGTGAAGTGTTGGACGGTAAAAGTTTTGGTAAGATGGCAGTTAGGTGAGAAAGAAAGAAAAAAAAAAGGGGGGGGGGATTAAGAGGGGGGGCAAAGCCCCTCCCCCTTATATTACATTTAGCAAAATCATTCATTTCCATCACAATTAGAAAAAAAAAGGGGGGGGGGGGGGATTTCCTTCCAAAAAAGGGGGACAACATCACCAAAAACTACTTCTGGAAAAAGGGAGACATTTAGAAAATAGCACACGCGTTCATTAGTAAAATACTGTAGTGCACAGCAAATGATCTGACATATTTCATAAATTTACATAGTGGTGTAGTAAGTGCATATTTGGATTGCTGCATTCGTGAAGGTTTGATATATAACTATTATGTGTGCCTGTCGGGTGGCAAATATATACAATTGATAGAAACTGATCGCAGAATTTACAGATTTAAATGGTTACAACAGATTTGGCATATATTTTCTTGGAGTACTTGTGTAAAATAAAGCATGGGTTTATCAGCCAAGCCAAGATGAATGAGGTACGTATTTAATCTAATTAACAATGTTTATATTTTGGACTAGCTGACTATGGATTTTGCCGTATTCTGCGCAAAGCAAATGAAATGGATTGATCTGCCATTCACAAAGCCACGTCGCGCGCAAAAACTCTCTTTTATGCTTCCTCAGTGTGACATCACGGCATCCATTAATTTCATTGGCAGTGCACGGAAATCCATGACGTCTGGTAGTCCAGAATATAAACATTGCGCTATTTATAGCACAGCGGTTACTTGAACATGAAATTTACCAAAAACTAATAACAAAAATGGTTCATATCATTTTTACAAATAAGAGAATTCAACGAGAGAAATTGCTTCAACATTTCGATCACTAGGCCTTTCTCAAGATAAGTCCTTATCATAAAGACAAACACACAGACTGAAACAGAAAAGAAAATACATTGGAGAAGAGTATATATGTATAGGCATCTGTGTTGCCATAGGAGAAATAGATAGAAGCAAAGCATGAATATGCTACGTGCTGAGATAGATAAGTTACCGGTAAGTAGGATTTGCAAGTCATTCTTCTGCGTTCATGTTATTGTTATCTTAATATTTGTCAGTGTTAATACTGTTGGGCGCAAATTTGATTGCGTCCACCGTTGTGACATTTGCAGTGTTAGATAAGTTGCATAAAATTATAGATTTTTGTAAATGGAGGTTAAAAGGATTAGAATTAGTTTTTAGATTTTTTAGGAGGGGAGAAGGGTTAGAATCAGTGTTTAGATTTTAAAAATTGTGAATTTAAAAAGGCGTGAATCGATATGATTTATAGCACAATGATGGATGCAATTACCCAAATTTTTACCTACTGTTGTTGTCACATTACTTTAGAATTTCTTTGTTAGCAGACTGTTAGTGCAATGCCATTTATTTATATTTATAATATAAATATATATTAGGGGAGCAAGGGAGCCTAAGAAAGTCTATTCTGAATGATGTAACTTTATTGTAACTGTTGAGTGTTGTGTTCACTTTCTGAAATTTCTTAGGAGACAATTCTTTTTGACTAGATCTCCAAAATGTCACATCAGATCAAACCATGAAATAATTTTACAAGCGGCTAATACGAACACTGTTGCTGATAAGCACTAGAATTTGGAACAATATTTTTTGTCACTTTTATTTGCTAAGCAGAAAACAAGATATAATACAGAAAAAAGACTGGAAAACAACGGTCCAGCTGAAAGAAAATTTGAAGGAGCGATGACGCAACTGTGGATCATACCGGCATATTAATTCCCGACATACAGCTGCATTCTATTAAAGATTATTTAATCCATATTTGGTGCAGAAAATAATTATAGCTAACAATAACACACAATCAGTGAATTTATTAACTCCAACTATTAGACACGGTGTTATAATCTTACTTTTTACTCAACGTTTCACCAGGTTCCGCCATGTTGCCACACGTGAGAACGCCTAAAATTACTTAATTTCAACCACAGTAGGAATTATAATGTAAGCCGATTCCTAAACAGGGAAGAACACATTACCCCAAAATATAAATATTTGTAGTGTAAACATATAGAAAATTGCAGTGAAACTGTCTACCAAGTGGTGAATAAAAATTAGTAAAATAACACAACAATTGTTAAATATTAGCTTTACAAATAGGACGAATACACTGATTCAACGTTTCGATCACTAAGCCTTTGTCAAGATAAGGACAATCAAACACTTCATCGCCCATGTGTCGCCGGGGCCCGAAAGGGAAGAAACGAATAGCAACACTGTTTACCTTCCACGCATGTCATAAAAGTCGACTAATGAGGTTATGGGATGGAGTTGGCTGTACCATCCCATATAGGGTCAGTGACCCAAAGCTATGCTGAAGTCGGATGTGTCAGGCCGAAAGGCGCAGATATCGCAGCAATGCTGTAAACCATGACACAACGCATTTCGTTCTCCGGACTACATCCTGCTAATCTGCAGGATTTTGAGAACGAACGCAGAAGAAAAAGAAGAAACATCATTAAGTGCCGTCTCTGCAACGAAGGTTGGCTGGAACAGACCTCCAACATCCCCTGTCTCTTGTTTTGGTGGTGCACTCTGCTAGACTGTAACCTGTCCATCGTTTGATGTTACCCTCCCACTTGTATCTCTGTCTACCTCTTGCTTGCCTCATCCCACTTTACCCTCAAGTAAGGTCTTCAACAAGGTGTCATGCCTTTTAATGTGTCCAAAATATTTAATTTGCTTGATCTTTATTCCCTTTAATGTTTTCTTCATATTAAGTGCTGCTAGAACCTCTTTGGTATCCCCACTGAAATACCCCATGTGTCAAGTGACTGGCAGCATTAAGCGAGTATGCGCCGCTATAAACTCAGGTTGCTGGAGTGGGGTCACTGACACTACTCCAGGAACGTGCCGGGGGAGGGATATGATCTAGGTAGGGTTAGAGGGTTGGGTAGTGTAAGGGGGAATTATGGACATTGAAATAACAGAGATGATTACTCTTAAATCATCATCCTTGAGTGGGAGGTGCCTTATATCACAATAAATAAACCACAGAGGAAATATAGTGAATTCCTAGCAACAACAAAAAAGTATCCTAGTCGAGGGGACTCTGACTCCAAACCTCGGGCAAATGGAGCTCGTTAACCCTGGTAGGAAAGCTGCCTAGGAGAAGGAAAACTCCAAAATGAAACCTCCACTGCCATGTGGACAATCCTTGGATGCGTAAGGGCTAGGGAAACACATCCTGACCCAAAAGTAAGATAGAAACACTGGATCGAAAGGTACAAAATAGTCCAGCCAGTGCATGATTGCTACGCCTGAAAATCACAGTGCCACGCAATGACTTCATATGCCAAATAAAAGGTTGCTGATGATTCGTTCTGGGGCTTCATCTGTGGAATCACGTCATGCTGATGAAGTGCCGGGCTCTAAGCCTCGAAGGAGCCCACTCTTAGCGACTGGTGGTACCTCTGTCTCAATTTGTGGAGCCAGGAAAAGTGATCAGAGGAAAATAATTGTTGGTTTAAAAAATTAACATAAAGATCATGATGCAGACCCCCATCGAGGCCAGCACCGTGACGTGGTGATGGGGCTTAGTTCAGCCATTAGGGGCTGGAAACTAAGACTAGTCGGGCAGTCCCACTCGAGTAGGACAACAATCCTGCCCAAGTAAGCAATGTTCTGAAGACGGAGGCAACCAGCCAAAAGGCGCACAATTAATCAGGATGTCACGCATAAAACACAATGGGACGTCCTTCTCAATTGCCCCGGGGACCCAGGAGGTAAGGGAATAGAGCTACTTGCCAAACAAACCAACGACAAATTAAAATAATGCACTGGAATGCTGAGGGTGTCAACAGCAAAATAGATAGAAACAGTAAAAAATTTTGAGCTTGAAAATATCCTATGTGAAGAACAAGTTAATGTATGCTGTATTCAAGAAACACACATCAGCTGCGATATAGCCTTTAAAACCAGAGGCTACCAGTGCTACCGATCAGACCGAAAGGACATACGAAAGGGTGGAATTCTGACACTTGTTAAACACAACATAACTGCATGTCTGCTGGAAGTGTATATGGATGGAGCAGAATACCAGATTCTCCACTTACAGACAAACAGTACAGAATTCCATCTCCTGAACTACTACTGCCCAAGTGATAGACCATTGGCACTAGCCACAATTCCAGAAAAAGAGAGACTTATGGTGTGTGGTGACTTCAACAGCCACTCTCAGAGATAGGACTATGATCACATGGACAAGAGAGGTGAGGAACTTGAGAGCTGTCAAGATGAAACTAATCTCATACTTATTAACCAGCCAGCAGACTCACCAACCTTCTACTCGAGAGCATGGCACACAACCTCTACATCATACCTGGCATTCCACTCACCAGGTCTTGAATGGAACATCACATGTGTTGTTGAAAGCAGCTTGGGGCCGGGTAGTGACCACAGACCAGTATTTTTGGAAATCCACAATGAATTTGTCAAGGACATCAGCACACTCACTAGGTGGAACTATAAGAGGGCAGACTGGAAGATGTACCAGCATTTAACCAGTGTTCTAGCTGAGGACATTAACTTGGACAAAGACATCAATAGAGCAGTGAGTGAATTTAATAGATGTATACTACATGCTGCTAGTAAAACCATACACAGGTGGGGGGGGGGCACGCAAAAACTACAAACCCTACTGGAATTATGAACTGGAAAAGCTGCAAAACGAGATGGAAACATCTAGACAGCAGGGTGAGAACAGACCTAACCAAGACCATCGCAACAAATATCAGCAAAAAAAGGTTACTTGATTTACTGTAAACAATAGTAAAGATCGTGGTTCATGTATTATTGCCACAGCGACTCCGTTAAGATAGTTAATAACGCACCACGTATTCAGTGTTATACCGGACAATATATTCTTAAACAGTTTGATTTTCATTTGGGGCAGAAAATACGGAACACATTATTTAATTTCCGGGAACTCTAGTTTTTACATTACAGCGTAATCAAAGAGAGCACGTTTGCAGCAGTGTTTGTTACAGAATAATCTACAAAATGACGTTATTACTGATGTACTTTCTGAATCAAGATGGGGATCGAGTGTATACATTAAAGGTACTGGTAGTAAATTGATCTGTAGCGTTTACTTCATACATAGTCCTAAATAAATGTAGTTTCAACCAAGTGCCATGCCGAGGGGAGTAGGTGATGTGATTCTGATCATGCTTCTTCACACAACTCTCTGTCTGAACTGTCTCTTGTGTTAATAAGTTCAGATGGCAGATAGTGACGTCCCATCCAGAAATGTCTCCTCTCCTCTAGATTTTTACGGTGGA
Source organism: Meghimatium bilineatum (assembly GCA_034231615.1). Classification (NCBI taxonomy): domain Eukaryota; kingdom Metazoa; phylum Mollusca; class Gastropoda; order Stylommatophora; family Philomycidae; genus Meghimatium; species Meghimatium bilineatum. The sequence continues at coordinate 21,451,688 of CM067310.1, forward strand.
AATGTAACTTAGGCTTATTTTAATGATCATACAATTGAATTAACAATCATTGTTTATCATATTTTATCAGTACCGAATAATATATATAATAATTATATGAATTCCAATTACATTTAGTTTAGGCCTATACTATATGGGGATGGCTATGGCATTACATAGACTCTTTAGTCAATCAATAGTAATAAGTGCCTAGCATTATATTTCGGGCCTAGGCCTAGTTAATTTAGGCCTTTATTTACTTTATAATTAGGAATTAATTATGATATGACTAATATTAGTATTACTTGGCCTATGATTGATTTGATTGAATCATTGAATTGGTATTCTGATCACCTAGACACCCAATACCCTAGCTCACAGTGGATTCACAGATGGATTATCAGAGGATGCAATAAAGAAAGGAGTATCGGAATACTAACTAATACTCATACCAAACACCCCAAAACTAGAACTCTCAATCGTTACTGCAAATTATCAACAGATTACAGGTCAGAGCTACAAGCAATCTTAGAAACATCAAAGGCTCTAGAGGAACAGAGACTCAAAGGAGCTAATATAGTCTTCTTGTGTGACTGCATGTCAGTACTCTAGACCATCCAAAATGAACCTAAAGATCTCCAAACAAAAACAACTGTAGAACTTCTAAATCAACTATCTGCCAACAATAAAGTTCTGCTGCAGTGAATCCCTGCACACTGGAATAGCAGGAAATGAAGCAGCTGACAGACTGGCAAAAAAGGAACAATTGCAGCATAGAATATCACTGAAGCAAAAACTCTCATCAAAAGAAAGTACAAACATACATGGAGTCAGAGAACAGGCAGTAACTTCCCACAGGACCCTATATAAGCTAAGCAGGTCACAACAAACCACAATTTTTAGACTCCACACAGGACACTGCAGACTACATGCGCATCTCCACAAATTTAAGGCTGTCCATACTGACCAATGCCCATGTGAAAAGGGTCCCCAGGCTCCAGAACACATTCTGCAGACATGCCCACTCTTCAATGATGTGAGAACTAAAATATTACCCCAAGAGACAGATCTGAAGGTAAAACTGTGGGGCAACCGTGAGGACCTCCTGCTGATGACTGAATTCGTGGAGACCTTCCTGTATAGACTTATGAGCATAGGAAACTGATTGCAGAAGAATCAATATTCTAATCGGATTGATCTAATCTCATTCGTTTAATAACTTTAATGATTATGCCTACTTCAGTACGTCATCACAGCAAGTCACAAAATCTTTCCTCAATTCAAAGGAGATAAAATACAGTGAGTAATGAAGCCTATCAATAGAAATATATTATTAGTAATTAGGGCCTATATAGTAGATAATAATAGATTATCACCATCAATAACAAACTGCGAAATATCGGCAAATATGAATATCTCAACAATTATAATATAAGCCCACCACAGAAGATTGTTTATCAGAGACACAAAAAAGATTATTACTGGCTGTAAAAAAACATGTAGGACCTATTGATATTGTCTTTTCTCTGCTTTTGCTGGTCTAACGCTGCAGCTACAGATTGTTCTTTATTCTGAAAGCTTTCATAAACTTTATATGCAAGAACTGCGCATTTGTGACTGTCTCTTCTGGGTCTGTATGTATGCACCTAGGTTATTTGAGAGAACACCTTTGATTTCTAGTTCCCTGGTTATGCGTCTAGCAACAGTTCTTTCCAGAATCTTACCGCACATTCTGCAGTGTGATGATGTGATAACCTTTTACGTCCGTAGAATCCTTGCCTGGTTTTGGCACGGATATAAGATATATATATATATATATATGGCTATATAGCCACTCCTCTGGTACTACTCCTGTTTTCAAACTCGCATTATAATTGTCTGTCATCTTAACTAGCAAATTCTCCCCAATGTTCCTGAGTAAGCTGTACCTGATTCCATCCGGGCCTGGAGCGCAATCTATATTCTTAATAGCTAGTTGCACTTCTTCAACATCTGCAAGCTGGTCTTCTTTGGTCCTAATATCTGTGACGGATGTCAGGGTATGCATATAAAAAATAATAATCTGGCCAGTGACACACTGTCAGTTGCATAGGCTCATTTATTGAAAGAAAACAGGACCGTAAATATCTTGGGATAATCTTTGATAGAAGTCTCTCATTCAACAAGCACGTCACAAATATGATTCAGAAGGCTGAAATAGGGATCAAGGTTATGGCTACCTTCAACATGCAGCAATGAGTACTGTTTCTGCTTCTCCAAGTGATAGTGCTATCTCCAAGTGATATCATAAATTATAGCCTCTGCCCACTGACACGGTCACAGACACAAGTCAATAGATTTGATGTCCAAAATGAGATAAACGAGAGAGGTACTGGGGAGTACTAGAGATACACCCATCTCTGATATGAGATTTCTGCTTGATCTCTTCAGTGTTAGAGTGTGACATCAGGTAGCACAATTTAGGTCGTACCTTAAAGTGACAGAAACAACCACTACCCATTACACCAACATCGAGATGAATCAAAGGGAAAACAAATCAAGTGTAGCAGATCATGGATAGCAGAGACTGAAGACACACTGCAAAGAGTATGTGAATTTGAAGAAATAGGAAAGGGCAGTGAATGGGTGGAGATAGACGCTGAGAAGTCACTGACTAAAGTAATAACACAACTAGACAAAGCGTATCGAAAATGGACTCTAATATGATAATTTAAGTTATAAAATCCCCATTGAAAGTGAAAGACAGCAACGTTTGGAGAAAAGTACTAGAAACATGAAAAATAGATGGGCTCAGAGGAATTGGAATGAATGGCAAGAGACACAAACAGACGGAATTGTATTCATAATAATGGTTATACTTGTGTGTTCAGTCTCAAACTTCTACAGATTAGCAAGATACAGTCCGGAGAATGGAATGCATGACCATAGTTTTACAGATTCGATGCTATCTATATCTGTACCTTTCAGTCTGACCTATCAGATTATGTATGGCTTATGGGTCACTTTGATCCTATATGGGATAGAATAGCCAACTCCACCCTAAAACCTCCTTAGTTGTTTCTTATGACATGTATTGAAGGTTACTGTATCGTTATCCGTTGTTCCCCTTTCAGGCCCGACAACACACATTGATCTTTGTACATATTGGTGCCATTCTTTGCTCCCATATCAGGCCAGAGAATACGCAGATGAGATGATTAATATCTTATAGTGAAGTTGGATTGGTACAGTACTAGTAGACGCCACCACATGTTTAATTATTTCCCTTGTCTATGTTAATTTCATGTTCATCATTTAATAATTGAAATATTTATTTAGGGTTGGGGTTAATGTTAGTTACGTATTACACAACTATCCTACATTTACATAGACAAGGAAAATAAATCAATTATGTGGTAGCATCTACTAGTACTGTACCGTTGAATCATATTTTAGCTCACATACCTAAAAGGTCTTGTTCAATCACTTATAACAGTTGTGTGTTATTAACCTTTTGCGTTCAGATTTCTTTTAGTCTTGCTAGATTGCCAGGACAAAGCTCCCAGTCTTCTCCACGTCAGAGCGGCTGCCCCCAAAGTATTTGCCTCAGTTCTGTCCAATGTGGCTATGTCTTGCCGTACAGTTCTTTGTAATCTGGACAGTCTTTGAGTATGTGTTCAGGAGTCTATATGCCTATTCTGCATGGATATTCATTTGTGTAGGCTACTCTAATCCGGTATAGTTGGCCCTGTGTTCTGCAGCGGTCAGTTCTAAGTCAAAAGATGATGGTCTTCTGATGCCTATTAAGTTTGTATATGAGGTCTAGTTTTTGATCAATGTCCATATCTTTCTTCCACAGTGATGTGTTATTAATGAATTTTGTGTTATTAAATCAACAGAAAACAGATTCTGACGGTAGACCTACATTTTCTGCACATCCAGCAAGATTTTCTCCAGAAGACAAGAATTCTCGGCAAAGAATTATTGCAAAGAAACGATTTGGTCTTCTGCCAACTCAGCAACCAAAAGCACTTGTGTGACCCTTGTTTTGCATTGATAGCATCATCTGTGAAATGACAACGTGCATCCATTTCTCCACCAGCAAATGAGTTCCAGAATATTTCAAATAAACCACCAGCAAATGAGTTCCAGAATATTTCAAATAATCTGGTTACTTATATTTTCTTAAATGATGAAAGTGTAAATCGGACACTTCAAATTTCATAGAATTTATGGCTGCTTGTATCTCAAAATTTGATAGAATTTATGACTACTGGTATTTCAAAATGTAATAGAAAAATTGTAATCTTTAATTTTAAAAATTTTGTGTATATCTTTTATGGCTGCTGTCTTCAAATAGTATTTAATAGTTTTTCTTATTTTTTTATATAACCACTTTGATCACCTGTGCACATATTCTGTGGTGAGGTGTTTTAGCTTAATTGTTATGCCTACATGATTTCTTTCTACCATATCCATGCACTGCCGTGGTTTACAGATTGGCCTGCCCATATATTGTAGGGGTGTAAAAGGAGAACAATGAATAGCAACATTGTTTACCTTCCATGCATGCTATAAGAGCAACTAAGGAGATTGTGGAGTTGGGCTGTCCTATTTCATACATGGTCAAAGTGACGCAGAGGCCATGCTGAAGTCGGGTGTCAGGCCGAAAGGCTCAGATATTGGCAGCAAAGCTGTAAACCATGGCAGCGCATTCTGTTCACTGTACTACATTCTGTAGGGGTTTGAGAACTAACACAGAACAGCTTGGCTGTGATATCTACGCCTTTTCGCTCAACACATCCAGCCTCAGCATTGCTCTTAGTCACTTTGACCCACTATGGATTTGGACAGCCATCTATCTATCGTCTTTGCCATTATGTGTAGTGGAGAGTTGAAATTTTCTGTCTTTCGCCACCTGTGTTGTGCTTGCCATGGTTAGGTCGTAATTTTTAACAATCTCTCTGATTGAATCTTCCCATCTTGTTCTTCCTCTTGCCTTGTAGCTGTTCATTCTGCCGTTGTACACCTGGATGGCTGGTTGTTATGGTTCCATTCGCATGTGTAGAAGGTGACAAAAAATAAGAAGGTGACAGCCATCCATATCCCCATAACCTCCTTAGTCACTTCTTACAGCCTGCATCTGCAGGTGACAATGTCACTATTCTTTTGGCCCTAACAACACAGGTGTTACCATATCCAATTTTAAAATAGAGTTTAAACACAATTTTGAATTAGATTCGATGGCTATTCGTTAGTTAAAAAATTGTACTTTCCATTGTAATGTAATCACTCGCTTATGATCTGCAACAATAGCAATTAAGCGGGTGTTTTGAAGCTGGTCAGAAATGTGTGTATGCGAATGTATTGTGTATTTTTATTGATCATGTAAGATATGTCTTATGTTGCTGGTGTTTGTTTTGATGCCTATTAAAATGTAATGGAAATAATCTTATTTTGTTTCATTATTTACTTACTGTAAGAAAGCTGTTATTTTTTTGGGAACGTTTTTCAATTAGTAAATGTTCTTTTTTAACATAAAAAATCAATGTGTAGTCATACAATTGTTTTCAATAATTTTTAGATTGAAAACAAATGCATTCTTTTTTCCCCTCATTCAAATGAATGGTCTTCATTCAGTATTCAGACATCATCCTTTTTTCATACAATTGTTTTAAATAATTTTTAGATTGAAAACAAATGCATTATATTTTTTTTCCCAGAGTGCATCTTACTAAAAAAACCATATCTATCTATACGCATCATAGTTGTGGCCCTTGTTTGCCTTGTGGCGTCAGGGGTGGAAGAGTTCTCTGGAGATGGCCTTCTTGTGTGCTCTTTGTAAGCTTGTTCCTGTGGCTTCTTTGATTTCTGTGATCCATCTTTTACATGATCTGCCTCTGGCTTTATAGCTGTTATGTCTATGTGTCATGGCCATTTGTGGCATTCTATCTGTTGGTAATTTTACATTTGGTCGTCTACTGAACACTTCATTTTCTATGAGTAATGTGTTTCGTCGCTGTCGATTTGCTAGATCTGTCACAATGTTGTTTCAGAGTTTCTAAATGGTTACACTGTGTTCTTCTGCGTTCAGCATGTGGTCATGCTATACCGTCAGACCTGTCATCAAGACGAAGTCCACTGTCTTCTCTAGGTCAGAGCAGCTGCCCCATAGCTTTTGCCTCAAGTCTGTATCCTCTGGCCAGGTCTGCTGTCTCTGCTCTTTGTATGTTGGGCAGTCCTGAAGTATGTGGTCTGGGTTCCGGATCCACATGGACTTTCATCTGTGTATGAGATCCTTAATCGATAAAGGTGACCCAACAGTCTGCAGTGGCCTGTTCTAAGGCGAAATATTGTGGTCTGTTGATATCTCTGGAGGAGATGTATTACATCATATTCGTATTCCCCTTCCATTTCTTTCTTCCACTTTGTTGTGTTTGTGTTGCGGATTATTGTTTTTACTTCTCTGTAAGACAGTAGGTGTCTGTGTTGCTCCATTTCACTTCCTGCCTTTGACAGAGCATCCGCTTTCTCATTTCCCATGATTCCACTGTGTGTTCTAACCTACCACCTATTCCATCTGAAATACACTGAAAACTACTACCCAGTCTAGACGCTGGCAGAAAGATATCAAATGTGCCCGCCATCTTGACCGGATAAAAAAAACCATATACATTAGAATCCCTCTATAGTGCATTCTTTTATAAAAAATTTCCCTATATAACAAGACTTCAAAATTTTCAGTTTCTATATTGTTTATACTGTAAATATATTGAATTTCTGTTATTACATACATACAGTATTTTGTCTGTCCTGACCAAGATGGAACTTAGCTAAATACAGAAGAGTGTTAGAACTTCCTGGTTCGTTAGTTACTGCATCACACTGAGCGATAGGCGTACATTCAACACATGCAGATATTCAGACACTCATATTTATGGGAAATGTGGCACCTATACAGTAGAGATATTTCAACCATTTAATGTATACATTGAACAAAGACCCTTTTGCAGATGGATGTATCGGGCTGTTGGCGACTGATAAAACTGTGACACATTGCATTTCTATTCTGTGGACTTCATCCTGCTGGAATCTAGTAGCACCATGGTCCTGTTACACGTGATCCAGCAGGAGTTTGAGAATGAATGCTGAAAAAGAACAAATATCCACCATAGTGTCCTCACACAAAAGACTTATAGACCCTGCCGAAGACGGATGTGTCGGGCCATTGAGCAAATAAAACGGCAACACAACGCATTTCCATTCTCTGGACTACACCCTAATGGAAATCTAATAGGACCATGGTCCCGCTACAAGAGAAATTCAGCAGGAGTTTGAGAATGTACGCTGAAGAAGAAGACTTAGAGGCAGAATTTACAATGTCCTTCGTGTCCATTGTCATCTGTCCGGACACATGTGCTTTTGATGCTAGTATGTTGGCTTTCTTGTTACCATAAATTTCAGCTTGTCTAGTCCCCATCGAGACCAGCACCGTGCAGTGGTGATGGAGCTTAGTTCAGCCATCAGGGGCTGGAAACTAAGACTGGTCGGGCAGTCCCACTCGAGCAGGACCATAGTCCTGCCCGAGTAAGCAGAGTGCTGAAGACAGAGGCATCCAGCCAAACGGCGCACAGATAATCAGGATGCCACGCACAAAACACAATGGAAGCTTGTCTAGTGCACAAGAAGAAAACAAATAAAGAGGTGCTAAAGACACTTAATATGAAGAAAGAACTACTAAGAGAAATAAAGATCAGGCAAATAAAGTACTTTGGACAGATTAATAAACATGATACCTTACTTGAGGGTAAAGTCAAAGGGAAGCGAGCAAGAGGTAGGCAGAGATACAAGTGGGAGAATAACATCACACGATGGACAGGTTATAGTCTAGCAGAGTGCACCACCAACACAATGGAAAGCAGATGTTGGAGATACGTTGCAGCCAACCTTCATTGCGGAGACGGCACTTGATGATGATGAGTGCAAAAGAAGACTAATAAATGTAATAAATTTTAATATAAAAACAATGAGTCATTAAATCTTTCTACAAGAGTTGGTACTCTCCATGAAAAATCATGGTCTTGAGTGTCTCACGAGGTCACATGACACAATGCTACTGTTTGAAGAATATCCAGAGGTATGCATGATAGATGTCGATTCTTTTGTCACAGTTTTTCAGTAAACAATGAACCAATTTAGATCAATAATATGTACTCACTGCAGCAAAACTGAAATCCAACAAAGTTTGAAACAGGGTAATGAAGTTTTGCTAATCACTATATACACGCATAATAACACACACATTGACATTTTGACCAAAAGACCTTTATCAAGACTACATACACAACAAAAAACAAAAATGACACCATTTTCTGGTACTCGGTCCTGCCAACGTACTCCCATGAGGTTTCATAGGCACCGAAGGTAAAAAGAGTTATGCTGTTGAGCGTGTCTCGCATAGACAGTCCAGCAAGACGCAGCATAAAACAGTGTTGGTAGAACCACAGCGCGGTACACGTCCAACTTAGTTGTCAAATTGAAACCACGCCTGATCCAGACGAAGGCTCCCGAATGCTGCACTGGCACTAATATCAGATAGGGTTTTGCTAGCCAGATTAAATGGTAAAATAGTAGATATTAATATCATACAAGTCTCTGCACCAACTGTAGACAGTACAGAAGTAGAAAGTGATCATTTGTACAGACAACTTAGTATGGCTCTAGGACAGGGGTGGGCAAACTTACATTTCTAACGGACTTACACTATAACAGTATATTTTCTAATATGGATATAAGGTTTTGCAAATATTTTAACAATGTTGGTGTATTTAAAAATGTGTTTGAGTGCAGCAAAATATCCAATGGCGGGGCGCATGCTGCCCGTAATTTGCCCACCCCTGCTCTATGACAATGTAACAAACAGAAAGTATTAAGAGATTTTAACTCCACGGTTGGAGAGGATGTGATGTCACAGGCGGATATGGATTTGGAGAAATGATAGAAGAGAGAAACTTATTGAATGAACAAGGGTACAGAACAAGATCACTGGAAACAATTTTTAGCAACACCTGAGATGTCTTTGGACGTGAAGTCCAGGAAATAACTATCAAATCGATTATGTACCAATATGCAAGCGATTTCGAAACAGCTTTCGGTCTGTGAAAACAAGAACAATGAGCAGATTGTAATAGTGACCATGTGCCACTAAAAGCAAAATTAAGAATAAATTAAAGAGGGTTCTAAGAAATACCAATCTATACCTAGCAATGCTTGAGTCAAATAAATAAATGAATGATACACCATTGCTGTACTGAATAGATACATCGATGTAGACAAGATAAGCAGCATAGATGGAAATGCTAAAATAATCCGTTCAAGAAACATCAAAAGATAGGCCTAAAATACTTGAAATAAAGAGCACAGCAAAGAAGAAAGGAATGAGAATATTATGAAAATAAGAAAAATCAAACAAAACGATGTGTATAAAAGAATACACAAAGAAATTACACATAAATGAAACAACGAAAGATGCCTGGCAGAATAATAATTGCAAGGCACTTGAGAAACAAAGAGAAGACACAGTATAAACACACTAAAATACGCGAACTAATATGAAATAAGTCAGCACAGAGTTGTTTTAAAATAAAAGATGGTAACATAATAATGGACAAAGACAAAATAACTTCAGTACCATGAAAGGGTCTGGTCTGTCGTGCGTTGAGTGCGCAGCCTTACTTGCAAGAACACTCCCAAAATACTTCCTCATCTGACAGGGTCAAACATGTTTTAGCCGTCCACCTCCATAGTTGCTGCTATCCTAGTGTTCTGCTCCGGCACTTCTCCGTTTTGATCCGCAGACACATGCGGTGTTCCATAGTCTCCATCTGGTTGCATACAGACATGGCAAGAATCTTAAGAGTATCTTAGCCCACAGTCATGTCAAAGCTTCTTCTGCGTTCGTTCTCAAACTCCTGAAGATTAGCAGGATGTAGTCCGGAAAACGAAATGAGCTGTGTCATGGTTTACAGATTGCTGCGCTTTTCGGCCTGGCACATCCGACTTCAGCGTGGCTTTGGGTCACTGGCCCTATATGGGATGGGACAGCCAACTCCATCCCATAACCTCCTTAGTCGCCTTTTACTACATGCGTGCAAGGTAAATAGTGTTGTTATTCTTTGGGCCCCGTTTGAGAATGAACGCTGAAGAAGAAGAAGATTCCGAACCAGTCAAGAGATCGATATCTGATATCGGTATAACAATTTAACCACGCCCCCCAAAACTGGGTAATCTTCAGTTGGGTGAGATAGGAAAATGTATTTCTATTTCCGTTTTGAATTTTTGGAAGTAAACATTGGTTGGAAGTAATAAAATTGTGCGACATTATTGTGTTAGCTATATTCTCTACTTTACTTGGGCGAAATATGGCATCTTACAATGTAGATTATACTATTTATTTATGTTAACTTATGGATTACAAATTAGGTACCCTCACACTGCGCATGTGCAGAAATAAGATTTGTGTTAGATATCCAGATATTTGAGATATAAAATACGACCAAATGAAAATGAATGTGTCGGAAACTCCCTAAAATTAATTTATTACACTCACACTAGTTGTTTAAAAATAAATTTGGAGGATATATGAGTCTATACTTATATAATATAAGTTTTTAATTATATATTGTGATTCAGGATGCAACATCATTAATCTTAGTAATTCATGGGATAAACAAATGGACATGCCTTATTTAATTTGATGTAATAGAGAATTGAGTGCTTCGAGGTGAGTTTAAAATCCATTATTAATATTAGGCTTATAATTTTTATTAATTATTTTAAATTTAATGAAATTTAGAAAAATCTTGTTGGCCATTAGATTTATTAAGTTCTTTAGCCATTTTCTTTTATATATATATATATATATATATATATATAATGTAGGTCTAACTTTTAAGAATACTCAACATAGCTGAAAGCAGCAGTTAATTTTAAAAACATCATTTGGGTAAAAGTACAGATTAGTTCTTCACTGTGCTATAAATAGCACACTGTTGACAATTTTAACTATCCAACGTCATGGATTCCTGTGTAACACCAATCAAAATAATGGCTGCCGTGACGTCACATCCCGACAATCACACAGTTCAACTCTAGACACAGACGAACTTATGCATAATCTGTTTGTTTTCCAACTTACACATTTTTTACAATTTCCTATTATTTGTGGTGAGCGATGAGTGTTTCTGCCCTCTAAACACGGAGCGAGGTGCGAGCACACATTAGAAATATTATTTCTAATCCTAACCTTACTCTAAGTACTTACTGTAAGCTTGCCAAATCACACAATAAAGGTCAGGTAACACCTTGAACCTAGAACAAAGGTCACAGTGAAAAACTATACTGTGCTTGTGCCCATCATTTGTTTTAATTATGTCAGCCGCCATTTTCAATATCTATTAGGGTTCTTGTTTGGAAGGCATACTCCCCCCCCCCCCCAATGTTTACAACCCACATACTTTTTAAATTATTGTCCGATCCTAATGTTTTAGTAGTTTGTGATGTCAAAGTCAAATGCAATTGTTTAGTTGTAAGGGACGTCACTTTGCTTGTTCATTTTTTATTAGCGAAAACGGCTGCTGTATCAATGTTGAACACAAATTATATAAATGAAATATGTTTGAGACAGACATATAGGGTTTGGGAGGATTGGGTTAGAATTAATTTTAACACTACCCCTAATCATTCCCCCAACCACTAAAAAAACTCTAGCATTATTCCTTCCCTTTCGATGCGCACTCATTGTATAAAATGTGCTAAAACAAGCCATTTTGTATCTCTGCAATGCGTTTGAGATGCAGACCTATAGAGTTTAAGAGGTGGGGGGAGAGATGTATGGTTATAATTAGTTATAACACTACACCTAACCACTGCCCTCATCCTTAAACATTAGCATTATCCCTTTCGATGCACACTCATTGCATAAAATTTGTGCTAAAACAAGCCATTTTAATTTCTTGCTACATGGTCTGAAATAAACTAATTTCCTTGACAGTACAAACAAATTCAAAATGAACGTGTGTATACAGTTATTTTGCTCACAATTTATATACATCTGTACTTGCAAAGGGGGGGGGTACAAGTTCCAAACAAGAACCTCAATTAGTTTTGCATCCATCTGAAAATTCCAGCAATGTGATCAACAGACGCATCTTATCTTCACCAACAGAAAAATGTGTAGTTTATGTGTTATTTAAAGAAAGGTTGAAATCTAACTATAATATTTTGAATGCTATTGTACTATTTTGTCCAAGTATCTACTATAGTATATAGGCCCAACTATAAGTTAGATCTAATGTTATGTTTTGGACCATAAATAGAAAAAAATTAATAACAAAAATTAATTCATAACTTAAAAAAATTAAGTTTAAAAAATGAATTAAAAATAAAGTTAATTAATTTAATTAAAAAAAAAAATAAAAAATAAAGTTAATTAATATAATAAAAAATAAAGTTCATTAAAGATTAATAGAGAAATAAATTCACAATTTATTTTTAAGGATGGATGTACAGACTTGGTTGAGGTATTATTAAATTGCAAGTTCAAAGGCTATCTAACTAGTATTTTTAATGATATTGTACTATTTTGTAAATTTTTGTCCAAGTATCTACTGTAGTATATAAGTTAGGTATAATATTATGTTTAGCCTATAAATGGAAAAAAAATGATTCAAAATTCAAAAAAAAAAAGTAGACTGAACCGAAGATAAACGTAAGTAGTAATGATATAAGGGTCTGGTTGAAGAGTAGGAACGTGGTTGCTGGGGGTAACAAGTGAAATTTAAAGGCATCTGACTAGATTTATCAATTTGAAAAAATAATCAATCTCTGTGTTGTTAAAAACATGCAAATTACCGGGTATGTATTATTGGTTGCAAGGGTTAATAATCTGTTGCTTTGAATACTTGGATAATCTGAAGTGAATCACACATTTCACTGAAGCTATTAGCCTGTAATCTGATATTTGACATATTGTCTCAAAACCAGACCCCATATACCAACTTCATAGGCAACAATAGACCATCATCTTTCGACGTAGAACTGGCCACTGCAGGCTACGGAGTCACATTTACTGAATCAGGGTGACCCATTCAAATGATTGTCCATGTGGAACAGGCATACAAACCCCTGAACACAAACTCCAAGACTGTCCAGAATGCAAAGAACTGCAAGGTGAACTGAGGCAAAAACATTGGGGCAGCCGTTCTGACCTGGAGAAGACAGGGAGCTCTGTCCTGGCAACTCGCCTGAAGATTTAGCGAAACCAAAAGATTCCTGAATGCAGAAGAAGATGATGTTTGACCGAATAATATTGAAGAAGTAATAATTTTGCAATATTGCATGTAATTTTGAAACACAGCATGTTATTTTACAAAATTGCATGTTGTTATGCAATCAATGATTGTATGATGAATTTCTTGCATATTTCAGTATCAATCAGATAATCACATTCCGTCATGTGCAACTAATGATCCAGTAACTGGGAAGCATGATGGGAACATATGATGAGGATATCTGTAGGAATCCATATTTTTCAAGGATTTTGCTGGAATATCCCAAGTATCTTGAGAAGGCTGTCATCTCCAAAGGAATTGTGAGTTTTAATATTTAATAATATTTTCTCTATGATAGCTGTCTATATTGGTGTGATACCGAGGAAAGGAAGAAAAGGTCCACACAATGTATATAAAAAGGAAGAAAAGGTCCACACAATGTATATAAAAAAGGCAACAAAGGGATAGTCTTTTTCTGATCTTTAAAAAAACAACTCTGAAGACACATTTTTTGCAATAATGTTCTCATGCTTTTGATCTTTTTCAGCATTCATTCTCAAACTCCCACTGGATTTCTCCTGAAGACACTGTAGGACAATTTTCCTACTAAAGATCCAGCAGGATAGAAATGCATTGTGTCGCTGTTTTATTTGCACTAAATGGCCCGATACATAAATCTTTGGCAGAATATTTGTTCTTAAATGCTTGCAGATTAGCAGTATGTAGCCCGGAGAATACAATGCATTGCGCTATGTCTGTGATATCTGTGCATTTCAGCTTGACACATCTGTCTTCAGCATTGCTTCTGGATCATTTTGATCTTCTATGGTATGGGACAGCTAGCTCCACCTCAAAACATCTTTAGTCACTTTTTATTGCATGCGTGGCATGTAATATTGTCACTATTCTTTACTCCCTTTTCGGGCATCAACAAATTTGGTGCATGACATTTATCATACTAGAAAGAACTAGGTCAGAATATTGATTATTGTGTCAAATTTGATAGTGACACAGGCAAATTTGATAGTGACACAAGCAAAAGTTCAAGAAAGTTTGACCCTGGTTAGCTTTCATATTGCTGATCACTGTGTGATACAAGCAGTGTTTATAACAACATTGCAATGTAAGACTACAGACTTCCATTGGGGCCCAGAGATGACAAGCACACCAGAATTCACAGGCTGGTGCTCCATAGCTGGTCAAGCATCAGGGTCAGCGAACAACAGCTGATCAAGACCCTCAGTACACTTCCACGCAGTGGGCCTGAAAACAGGAATGCAGCAACCTGCTGTAATCTGACCAAGTACTAGGGATTGAAAATACGGGAATGCCAACCCGGCCCCAAAAATTTCTGGCTGAAGACGGTTGTGTACACATTTGATTGCGTCTGTGGGTCTCACCAATGGCCCACTAGACATACCACCCATGCAACAGAAAACCTTAGTGGATGACATGCCGTTATATTGAGGTTATCTTCTTAGAGGAGATTCATGGCACGTCATCTATACAATTATGCTTTTATTTTGTTGTTTGTTGGTTGGTTGCTGATCCAACGGTCCATGGGCTCATGCCATTAAATGGCATTATATTGCTGGGAAGTCTGTGGATTTTCGGCCCACACCGGACAGAGAATAACTATCAGACCTCCAGGAAGGTAGGTTTCAACCTATGCACTGCTCCCAGCCACTGTAGCCAAGATAGAGTTCACTGTACTCATTCTCCGCCACCAATTGACTACTGGTTATGCCGAATTTCTCTATTGCTCCAGGCATGAAACAGCATGAAACAATTTCTAAATTTCTACAGATCTATGGTGGCGAGATACAGAGGATGTCTGTGATGGCCAATGTGCCAGGTTCAAATCCTGTGGTAGGCAATTGTGCATCCAGACTGTTCAGAAATAACAGCAGATTACTTAATGTGTTACCGCTGAAGACGGATGTGTCGAGCCTTTGGCGCAAATAAAACGGCGACACAACGCATTTCCATTCTCTGGACTATATCCTGCTGGAAATCTAATAAGGCCATTGACTTACTGCAATAGAGAGATCCAGCAGGAGTTTGAGAATGAACAATGAAGAAGAAGAAAACTTAATGTGTTTATATTGCTGATAAAATGACCACAGACATAAAATGCTCGATTATGGTGCTGTCCTGAATAGGACATGCTACAACTTTGTATCTGGCTCTGTGGCGACGTTGTACAAAGCGGGTCTGTGATAGCCAAGGTACCAGGTTCAAATCCCAGCGCAGGCAATTTTACATATAGGCCACTCAGAAAGCAATGACAAAATACTGAACATATTTGTATTGCCTAGAAAATCATTACAGCTACAAAAATGCTGGGTTGATGGCTCTATCCTGAATAGGATATGCTACCAATTTTTGGACAATATGAAAGTGGTTTGTTGAGGACCTACTCTCCACAGATATTCTAAATATGAATATATATATATGGGGATCTCCCTAGCGTAGTGGTTAAGCTGTTCGCCTTGTATTCAAGAGGTCATGAGTTCGGATCCGGCTCATGTCGTCTTGTTTGCAAGGTGGATTTTTTCGGAGATCCCTATGGATTATCACTTAAAGGTATGGAATTACGTGCTATGAGTGGTACTCTCAGCAGACTTCGCTCAAAGCATACTGCTTCATTGAGAGTGACGGAACACATATGGGAAACCGAGTACAGTAAAGTCAATCCTCTATGACTTTTGAACTCTTTTTGTGTATGTATGTATATGTCCTTTTTTGACAAATGTCGACAGTTTGTTGTATCTTATTTGACAGCTGTGCGTTCCTAAATACTCAATATCATCCAACTGGGTTCCATCATTAGCTGATATTGAGGACCATATACTGTTGCCAAGCAACGCTGATGTGAATGATGATGAAGATGACTTTATCACAGCATCAAACAAGGTGGGTGTATTTGTCAACGTATTGTAAAATATATAAATGTAAAGTTTCTTTCCACACTATTAGCTTTATCCTCTTCGTACACCGGACATATCTATAGGTGCTCAGATCTCCACTTCAGTAAATCTCGGTTTAACGGCTGATGGTTCCGGTTCTATGTTGGTTCCACACTATTGAACTGTGTAACATGATGATCATGGCTTATTGCATTTTCATAGACAGACCAGTGTAAAATCTTTAGCGGTCTATGAGAGTCTCAAATTTAACAAATTATTGCTTGTCGTGCCAGGTTTTATGCATAAAGTACTGTGCCTATTTGCACTAATCTCCTCGGCTCTGTTGATTAGTTACAAGGGAAAAGCAATGCCAATATGCTTGAAAACAAGCAGAATTATAGGAGATTCCAGAAGATGGTTTAACTCCTCTGGTGTGAAATTGGCAGCACAATGTACTTCATGCTGCCTGACAGAAATCACATGAATGTTCATGTTGGTCATCAGAGAGCAAACGCAGAAGAAGAAGAAAGATTTGATACAAATAATTTAATCATCATGTTTCTTTATCAAGAATTCTGTGTCTCATGCCTCAGTGGTGCATTCTGGCAAACTGTAACCTGTTCATCTCATGATGCTTACCACCCACATGCATCTAAACCTACCTTGCTCACCTCCCCTAAACTCTACTTTCAAGTAAGGTCTTCAACAATTAATATGTCTTTTAATGGTTGGTTGGTTGCTGATCCAGCGGTCCATGGGCTAATGCCCTTTGGCCTAATGCCATTAAATGGCATTATATTGCTGGGAAGTCTGTGGATTTTTGGCCCACCCCGGTACAGAGCCAGAGAATAACTATTACACCTCAAGGAAGGTAGGTTTCAACCTATGCACTGCTCCTAGCCACTGAAGCCAAGATAGGGTTCGCTGTGCTCATTCCCCGCCACCAATTGACTACTGATTATGCTGAACTTCTCTATCACAGAGGGTGCATACATATTTATTCAGGTAAACATGAAACACATTTCAACAACAAAATAAAAGAATAATTGTATAGATGACGTGTCATGAAGCTTCTCTAAGAAGATAACCTCATTATAACAGCATGTCATCCACTAAGGTTTTCTGTTGCATGGGTGGTATGTCTAGTAGGCCATTGGTGAGACCCACAGACGCAACCACATGCTTAATGTCTTTTAATATGTTCGTAATATGTTATTATATTTTTATTTCCATTAATAGTAATTTTTTCATACATATTGTCTGTACCTCTTTGTTTCTTCTCTTTCCATGAAATTCCCTTTTTCCTTCATTTATCCATATCTCCTGTATGGACTTCCGGTAAATTAGCGCTAGACGACAGCTGTGTTGATTCTCACTCGTCACAAATGGAATCGAAGTTCAGTGTATTCGGGATTCTTCATCTGGAATAGGTGGACTCATTAACGTATGTGTTAATTATAGATCACGGCATAGCCAGGTGAGGTTTTCCCGATACAACACTGCAACAGGATTAGCAATTCGACAGTGAGACTCAAGTCGCTCGTAGAAAATGGAAGATTTCTCAGAGAGAAACTCAAATGATAAACAACGACTAGAGGCTGACCACGAAAACGATGGACCACTGAAATAAAATTGGTGAGAAATTCTGCAATATACTCAGCACATAAGTGAGCCATTTCCAGAAAACTCTTCTACCTCTGACGCCGAAAGGCAACAAAGGGTTACATCGAATAGGTAGATATATAGACCCATATCTCAGAAGCATAAATGTATGTCTTAAAGTTGTCTGTTCATTGTCCATATTTCTGAGCCATACGTTAATATATAGTAGATATTTCTCACAAATAATGTAACACTCTAATCATTTGTTACAATCACTTAGATGACTCTAATAATAACACAAATAATGTAACACTCTAATCATTTGTTACAATCACTTAGATGACTCTAATAATAACAAAAATTCATGTGCAAATATTTTGCAGGTTGTTCACATTGCCAATGGACAAATTGTAACAAAATCTGGTTTTCCGGTATCAAAAAAGGTTAATATTAATTTCACATGGTTATTGTTAGACTTAACATATTTAATGCCAGAATTAACTTGGTTAATGTTATATTTATCATAATTAATGATATGTTTCATATTGTTATTGTAAGATTTGACATTGTTAACATTAGATTTCACATGGTTAATGTTATATTTCACATATTAAATACTAGAATTCACATGATTAATGTTATATTTCACCACTTTTGCATAAAATCAAAGTTGAGTTTAGCTGTCCTCGATGCAAGAGTCTACAGAGGCATGGATATTGACAGCGATCACAACCTCTGCATAGCCAAAATAAGAATAAAGTTAAAAGCATAACACAACCTCCCAAAAAACCCCATAGAAAATAGACACACACCGCCTACTACAGAGTGTAAATCAAACCCCCAAAAAGCCCTACAGAAAATATACTCACACTGTCTACTACAGAGCGAAAACCAAAATAGTTACATCACCATCCAAAACAGCTATACTACTATAACAAATGACACAACACCAGAACTTACAAGCACAAACAAAGAAAGGAACCATTTTAAAAGCACAATAGAAAATGCAGCTGTGGATATTGTAACAGTGACACAACACATTTCCATTCTCTGGACTACATCCTGCTGGAAATTTAGTAGGATCATGATCCTGCTACAAGGGAGATCTAGCGGGAGTTTGAGAATGAACACTGAAGAAGAATTAAAATACATAAGCTGTACACATTATAATCATTGGTGGTTCAAAAACTGAAAGGAGAAGGTTTTAAAGCCACTGCCTGGTTTTAAAAAATGTAATAGATCAATAAACATAAAAAATAAGGCATATTGGATACTATCATATTAGGGAACTGCTGCTGAGATCTTCAGAAGAAAAAGAAATACGATTTCAACTAGGTCTTTTTAGATGGCACCCGCCATCTCACAAGCATCTACTAATTCGGCCAATCAGCAACCCTCCTCAGTGAAATATGTATGCTAGTTTAGCTGAGTCATTTGGAACACATTTTCTCTAGTTACAATGAAATAAAGATCCAACCATATATACATCAAAACACAAATACATCAAACAAAGTGCACATATGTGTAAATCCATTGGGTGGCGCAAAAACTTCTTTCTTCCAATTTCTGCGGTCATTCTTATTTAAGTTAGCAGGATGTTGTCTAGAGAACGGAATGTATTGTATCAGGGTTTACTGCTTGCTGTAATATCTACACCATTCTGCCTGGAAGCAGCAATGGATGCCATCCAGTCATATCAATTTATTTACAAATACTCAAGTTGACGTGTGAAAGTGTAAAAAGAAGAAAAATATGCCCATTTGTTATTGTTTGTTATTTTCTTTTTTACAGGTTGCTGTTCTCTTCTCGGAGACATTTCATATAGATAATGGAGGGAGTTATCGAGTTTTTTGTATAGATGATCTTCTGAACACATCATCATGTAAGTATTTTATGTCTGCCTCATCTGTCATGTATTTCATGTCTGCCTCATCTGTCATGTATTTCATGTCTGTCTCATCTGTCATGTATTTCATGTCTGCCTCACCTGTCATGTATTTCATGTCTGCCTCATCTGTCATGTATTTCATGTCTGTCTCATCTGTCATGTATTTCATGTCTGCCTCATCTGTCATGTATTTCATGTCTGCCTCATCTGTCATGTATTTTTATGTGTACCTCATCTGTCATGTATTTTATGTCTACCTCATCTGTCATGTGAGTATTTCATGTCTGCCTCATCTGTCATGAATTTTATGTCTACCTCATCTGTCATGTATTTTATGTCTACCTCATCTGTCATGTGAGTATTTCATGTCTACCTCATCTGTCATGTATTTTATGTCTACCTCATCTGTCATGTATTTCATGTCTACCTCATCTATCATGTATTTTATGTCTACATCATCTATCATGTATTTTATATCTGCCTCATCTATCATGTGAGCATTTTATGTCTGCCTCATTTATTATGTGAGGATAACTGGTACCCACTAAGAGCTCACCTTCCGATACTTCATTTTCTTCTGAACAATCATATGAATTCTTCTTAATGACACAGAGAATTTATTATCTACAAAATGCATACTTTAGCGATGGTCAACACATATTGATGCATCGATCTTAGCGATGGTTTCTTGTTACAACACATGCCTTATCCGGTCTTCAAAGATCATTTGTTGCCTGTCACCATTCCCAAAACATTCTCTCCCAATCCTTCACTGTTGTCTTCAAAATACATTTTCTACCGTACACCACCTGCGACTGTAAGAAACTGAACCACTGCTCATTGGTTAAATTAGTCGAAACATCCTGTATCACCAAAGAGTAAAAAATTCATTTCACAAATTTCTACAGGAAAAAAGTTATACGTACTGCCATTTTTGACCAAAAATTAATCTTGTTGGTGGACTTTAAAGAGCCTAGTGTGAACATCAATAATATCGCGACAAGAACACACTAGACAAGCTGTTCACAACCATCAAGGTTGCAATATCAATAGACAAATTGACCAGCTGTCCACATCATTTGGTGCAGAAGTCACCCTCCAATGGATACCTGGCCATACCGGTGTCCTTGGAAATGAAATGGCTGATAAATTAGCTAAGAGAGGTGCTGCCGCCTCCAGTTTCCCCCAAAAATCTCCCTACAAACATGCAAACAAATCCTAAAAAACAACTACAGACAAGAATGGTTACAACAGTGGTCCAGCTCAAAGACTGGATGCTCACTATATGATCACCAACAGAAACCCAACCCAATGGATCCTCTGAAACAACTCGAGCGAGTAAACCAGAGTCTCACATTCCAACTAAGAACAGACCACGCCCCCGTTAATAAACACCTGAACAGAATAAACCCATTGCACAAACCAAATTACAGACACTGCAACGCACAAGAAGAGACTGTTGAACACCCACTACTGCAGTACCCAAAACTAACAGACATCCGACAAGAACTATTACCACCACTTCCAGCTATACACAACACACTCTACACAACTGAGGAAAACCTATGCATTCGCCAGAAGGGCTATGGACTGTC
Source organism: Meghimatium bilineatum (assembly GCA_034231615.1). Classification (NCBI taxonomy): domain Eukaryota; kingdom Metazoa; phylum Mollusca; class Gastropoda; order Stylommatophora; family Philomycidae; genus Meghimatium; species Meghimatium bilineatum. Next base: position 21,472,971 of record CM067310.1, read on the forward strand.
AAGAGCTTCCTGCTCACAGCGAATGGATTGAATCATCATCATCGACAACCATCAAGTAGTGTGAATATCAATGCTATCTGCTACAAGAACACACTAGACAAGCTGACATTACTCTCGTGATGTCAACATTGATGTGGAAATTAACAATAGACTGGCAAAAGCTAGTGCTGTATTTGGCAGATTACGCAACAATGTATGGGACAGAAGAGGTATAAGAACAACCACCAAACTACAAGTATATCATGCTACTGTTATACCAACCTTACTATACGCCTGCGAAACGTGGACAGTGTATGCTAGACATGCAAGAAAGTTAAATCATTTCCATCTTACCTGCCTACGTAAATTACTAAACATCCATTGGTGGGACAAAGTACCAGACTACGAGGTCTTGGAAAAATCAACCTCAATAAGCATCCACACAATACTTATGAAGGCGCAGGCACGCTGGGCAGGCCATCTTGTGCGTATGGAGAACTCGCGTTTGCCAAAACAAATATATTATGGAGAACTCAAGGCAGGATTTCGAAAAGCTGGTGGACAGAAAAAGCGTTTCATAGACACGCTCAAGTCATCCTTGAAACATCTTAACATTGACGTAGGCGCTTGGGAGAGCCTCGCTCAGGATAGAACAGCATTAGAACGGGAGCACTAGCGGCGGAAGAATTCAGACAAGAAACTGCAAGACAGAAGCGGACATGTAGAAAAGAAAAAACATCTTAACCTCACACAGATACCTTCTATTGTTGTCAATTCTGTAAAAGAACATTTTGTGCGCGCATTGGACTTGCTAGTCATTTAAAAACGCACTATTAACTTTATTATTTTATTATTTATTGTTATTATTATTATGGTTGAGTTTTTGGTCATCGTCGATCACGACGGACGAACATCATCAGACAAGCTGCATACAGACATCAAGAATAGGTGAGCCAGCTTGCTGTTGCATGGTGTCATTCACTTGCACAACAATGCTCGCCCACATGTAGAAAAAGTTGGGTCTTCTGTCACAACAACACGTTCCTGGTTTGGTCACGGAAGATTATTTGTTACCTTACGCCCTTCCCAAAATATTCTTGCCCAATCCTTCATTGTTGTATTTTTATAGATTTTCTAACATACACAGCCTACATTCTTTAATGAATGTTGGTTGACATCCTTCGGTTGTAAGAAACTAAATCACTACTCGTTGGTCAAATTTGGACGGATTCGTTGTCACACTGGCCATATTGGCTACCTATACAGGACACTAAGCATACAAGGAAAATGACCAAGTGAACATTTTTTTCCCCATTAATATGAACTTTATTATATCAGTGGTGACACCTTCATGCTTTTCACACGCTGGCATATGTACTTAGGGAGCCGCGTAGCGCAGTGGTTAGCGCACTGGTTTCGCATATGAGTGGTCCTGAGTTCATTACCCAGTTGAGGCAGAAATTTTTTTCAGATTGCAATGGCTCCCAGGTCCACCCAGCCTTAAATGGGTACCGGATTAATCTGGGAAGTAAATTATATTGATGGGGTCTTTGTTACCTCTAATATTTTATGGTAGTGTGTCCTGATATAACCTAATTGGACTTTGTCCGCTGGTTGAAAGGGGCACGCCTCTCCAAAAGAGAGGCAAACTCATTAACTACCTACCTGGGAAGTAAAGACTGCGAGGGAGAGGAGATGGCTACCGCCCTCATTTGCAGAGCCTCTGAAATGTGAGATCGCTAACATCTCACACCCCTACGGCATTAATAAATGCTATGGGTTACTTTACTTTTATAGGTACTTAGTATGCAGATGATTTTCATTTTAATACGCTTCGTTAATCTTGCATAACATCATGTTTTGTCACTGGAACGTTTTCAGATACAACAAGCGCAGAAAGTATAACAAGTAATACTTTTCCAACAACTTACAAAGAATGCTTGCAGTTGCTATGGTCACATCCTGGAGGGAATAAAACAAAAGATAACTTGGACAAAGTTCTTCATGCCTTTTCAGTGACCTACGACAGACTTGAAGGAGAAACATTGAGAAGTATCGTGGTAGGGATTATTTGTCAAACCATGTAAATTGTGTAATTATAAGAGGTGTGTTGCAGGGGCCCAAAAGGGGAGTAAAGAATAGCAACACTGTTTACCTTCCACGTATGTTGTAAAAGGTGACTAAGGAGGTTATGGGATGGAGTTGGCTGTCCCATCCCATTTAGGGTCAGTGACCCAAAGCCATGCTGAAGTCGGATGTGTCCGGCCGAAAGGCGCAGATATCGCAGCAATGCTGTAAACAATGACACAGCACATTCCGTTCTCAGGACTACATCCTGCTAATCTGCAGGAGTTTGAGAACGAACTAAGAAGAAGAAGAGGTAACTAAGGAAGTTTTGGGGGTAGAATTGCCTGTCCCATCCCATACAGGTCAAGAGACCTAGAAGCCATGCTGAAGTTGGATGTGTCAGGACAAAAGGCACATATATCTCAGCAAATCTGTCAACTATGACACAACACATTCCAGTCTATGGATTACATCCTGCTGATCTGCAGGATTGTGAGAACAAATGCAGAAGATGAAGAAATATTATTTTTGCAGGGATCCAAAAAAAGCATAAATTGAATGTGTTTGGCTGGAAAGTGCAAGATACACAGTGTTAAACTGGCAGCATGGCGTACTTCATTCTTCCTGGTGGAAATCACAGTGAACGCAGAAGAAGAAGTAGAGTGAAAACAATTGATTCCCAACATACTTTTGGTAGAACTTTTAAATAAAAGATCTATTTTTGTGTCCACAGGATGCAGCCAACACTCACTTCACAAAGGCCATGCTACTCCTGATGAAAGACCCTGTCCTGGTATGTTGCACTTGAATGTTGTGTTTAAATTACCTTTTGATGGGACCTGAAAGGGTAGCAAAGCATATTAACCTTGTGACTGGTCATGTATGTTTTAAAAGGCAATTAAGGAAGTGTGGACAGTGGGTTGACTGTCTAATCCTAGTGACCAAAATCAAATGAACAGCACAGTTATCACTACCAAGCTGTATACCACAGCTCAACACATTTCATTATCCAGACGTAATAACTTTTTTTACTTCATATATTCCTATATGTCTTGGACATGCTGGTGTCTGAGGAAATGAATAGGCTGATAGGCTGACTGGTATGGCAACTATGGGTACTGGACAAGCATATGGCAACTATGGGCACCGGATAGGCTGACTGGTATGGCAACTATGGGTACTGGACAAGCATATGGCGACTATGGGCACCGGATAGGCTGACTGGTATGGCAACTATGGGTACTGGACAAGCATATGGCAACTATGGGCACCGGATAGGCTGACTGGTATGGCAACTATGGGTACTGGACAAGCATATGGCAACTATGGGCACCGGATAGGCTGACTGGTATGGCAACTATGGATACTGGACAAGCATATGGCAACTATGGGCACTGGACAAGCAATGGTCTTGAGCTGATATTCCTAATGCATTTAGAGAGATATGACAAGTGGTCAATCTAACTAAAAGGTTGAAAAGATTTAGAGAATTGAATTCATGGTATTCAGTCTAACCCATATATATTCTACCCCTCTCCACAAAACAGCAAATCCGCCTGCCGAGAAAATCAATCATAGCGCATAACTATGTAGCTTCAAGAATAATGCACAGGGATCTTTGAGATAATGCACAGGGATCTTTGAGATAATCCACAGGGATCTTTGAGATAATGCACAGGGATCTTTGAGATAATCCACAGGGATCTTTGAGATAATCCACAGGGATCTTTGAGATAATCCACTTTATAAACAAGACATCGTGATTTTGGTTTGAACCCACAACCTCTTGTGCACAAAGTGAACAGCGTAACAACTATGCTTAATGTCTTGTGAATCTACAACCTTAAGCAGACTACATGAGTATAAGTCGGGGGGGGGGGAGGGAACCAAACAGGAGTGTTACAGAGGTAACCAGAGGAGATTGATAGATTAATACATGGGGGGGGGAGGGTGTAGTTATTCTATATTTATTATTGTCATGTGACGTATTCCTTACAGAACGTTGTCTTCCCAATGAACTCTCTGAACCTCTCTCTGTCTTGGGCGATGTGGCTTGCATTTTCTAGCGATGTATTCATGTTATCTTTAATGTCGTCAGTCCATCGTCTTCTTGGTCTGCCCCATCTCCTCTTCCCAGGTACTCTTCCCTCCAATATTTGTCTTTCTAAACAGTTATGTCTCTTTATATGACCAAACAGGCGTAGTTTTATTTTTGTTATTGTGTTTAGTAACCAACACTCTGGAATATTCATTGTGTTTATAATATCTGAGTTTCTGATTTTATCCTTCCATGATATTCTAAGTATCTTCCTGTAGCATTTCAGCTTGAAGGCGCTGATCCTCTTTGCCGCTGTTTTACTTAGAGTCCATGTTTCACATCCGTATGTTGTATCCGTATATTTATTATACTGAAGGATATTTGGAGGAGGAGATCTGAACAGTTATGGTTTGAGGTGCAGTGAGGATAATCTGTTGACTAACTCATAGGTGTGAAAAATATTTTTCATAAATCCATATTTTTAACAATTTATTTTTGTATTTCAATAAAAAAAACATCCATATGTGGCACCAAATCTTTTTTGCCTTAATTTTTTTTTGACCCTGAATATTAGCATGTGAGATAAAAACATCTGCATTAGAAATTATTACTAGGAAATTTGATACCAAGTGACCTTTTTTTTATTTAAAAATTAGGGGTTTTTTTTAGGGCTTGAAATCGGTATTAATACTGAAAATCCATACTATGCTAGATTGAAACCTATTCTAGCTAACTGTTAAAGAGTACAGGGTGGAAATTATCTGTGATAATAGTGATTAGTAATTTCTGACGCCCGTTTGTTGCCGGGACCCGAAAGGGGAGCAAAGAATAGCAACACTGTTTACCTTCCACGCATGTCGTAAAAGGCGACTAAGGAGGTTATGGGATGGAGTTGGCTGTCCCATCCCATATAAGGTCAGTGACCTAAAGCCATGCTGAAGTCAGATGTGTCAGGCCGAAAGGCGCAGATATCGCAGCAATGCTGTAAACAATGACACAATGCATTCCGTTCTCCGGACTGCATCCTGCTAATCTGCAGTAGTTTGAGAACGAACGCAGAAGAAGAAGTAATTTCTGAACCAACTGCAGTACACTACAGTCATCCACATAGGAGTTCCTTCTCTATCAGTAGCACTAAGGGGTATTTATACAGATTTTCTGTGGTGGTTAAGGAATTATAACTATAGTAGTCATACATACACAGTATTCAGATTGTTTTCTATACCACTGTGCACTTAAGGAACAGATGACCAAGCATATCGACAGAACTGTCCCCAGTATGAATGACTGAGGCTACCTACTCAGTTGCTTAAACCTGCAACCAAAGATAAATGGAAGGAAATAACTCCAGACAACTATAGAGCATCTAGAAGATTTGTCTGATGGTGTAGACATTAAGTGAACAAAGATATAGTTCTTCCAGAAGATTTGTTTGAGGGTGTAGACATTAAGTGAACAAAGATATAGTTCATTCAGAAGATTTGTCTGATGGTGCAAGCATGAAGTGAACAAAGATATAGTTCTTCCAGAAGATTTGTCTGATGGTGTAGACATTAAGTGAACAAAGATATAGTTCTTCCAGAAGATTTGTTTGATGGTGTAGACATTAAGTGAACAAAGATATAATTCTTCTAGAAGATTTGTCTGATGGTGTAGCTATCATGTTATGAAAAATGTATATTAAAAATTTTACTCCAAAAGTTTTACTTCAAGTTCTTACTGATGTATGATAAAATATGACTCAGGCCAAATCCAGTCCAGTAGCCTATTTTCATTGACCATCATGCAGATTTAATAATACTGGTTCCTGAGTATAAAAAAAATAAAGATCACAAACTATCTGAGCCACAAGTACTTTCACATGGACAGAAAAAGCTAATTGACTTCATCACACAAAAAAAAATGCTCAATCTGATCCGCTGACCCAATACGGTTACCCACCTCTCATCTTTAATCCTGATGCTCATAATTCCTCATTGACGTTAATAGAGACTAGCATATAAATCTTAAATACATTATTATACTTATTTGGTTGGTTGGTTGCTGATCCAGCAGTCCATGGGCTTATGCCCTTTGACCCAATGCCATTAAATGGCATTATATTGCTGGGAAGTCTGTGGATTTTCAGCCTACCCCGGGTCAGAGCCAGAGAATAACCATCACACCTCCAGGAAGGTAGGTTTCAACCTATGCACTGCTCGTAGCCACTGTAGCCAAGATAGGGTTCACTGTGCTCATTCCCCGCCACCAATTGACTACTGGTTATGCCAAACTTCTCTATTGCTCCAGGCATGCAACCAAATGTTCAAGTCAAAAGGATTGTCACTTCCTGAGTCACTGTGCCTCTATGATGGGTCTAAGCCATAGGAAAAAACAATGCTGTCAGTTTCCTCCTCCCCAGTGCTGCACAGTACATCTCTGGCTCCCTCCCAACCACAGAGGGTGCATACATATTTATTCAGGTAAACATGAAACACATTTCAACAACAAAATAAACGCACAATTGTATAGATGACGTGCCACGAAGCTTCTATAAGAAGATAACCTCAATATAATGGTATGTCATCCACTAAGGTTTTCTGTTGCATGGGTGATTTGTCGAGTGGGCCATTGTTGAGACCCACAGACGCAACCACATCCGTATTATAATTATTTCAACATAGCTATTCACTAAGCAATATGAACCTACTAAACATAAATATTGCCTTAAAAAAAATCACTAAAACAAAAAAAAAGTATTGGCTTCATCACTAAGTCCTGGGTAGGGATATCTTATCAGCTGATTATTTTATAATGAATTATTAATTATTGTGTCCTATACCAATTTCAGAGGAGGTCTGTGCAACAAAGCAACTATCACATGGACAATATGAAGATTGCAGTTGAGGTAAAATTGTCCATTGTTGTATGAAACTTTAATCAGCAACGTTTTAGCAAGTCAGCAACTCCAATGAATATAACAATAGATAACACCAATGAATATAACAATAGATAACTCCATGCCTGTGTGTTGCCGGGGCCCGAAAGGGGTGCACAGAATACTGTTTACCGTCCATGCATGTCATAAGAGGTGACTAAGGAGGTTATGGGATGGAGCTGGCTATCCCATATAGGGTCAGTGACCCAAAGCCATGCTGAAGTTGGATGTGTCAGGCTGAAAGGTGCAGATATCACAGCACTGCTGTAAACCATGACATAATGCATTCTGTTCTCTGGACTACATCCTGCTGATCTGCAGGAGTTTGAGAATGAATGCAGAAGAAGAAAAAGAAGACAACTCCAATGGATGTAACAATAGATAACCCCAATGGATATAACAAAGGTAACACCAATGGGCATAACAATAGATAACACCAATGGATATAAAAATAGATAACACTAATGGACATAATAATAGATAACTCCAATGGATATAACAATAGATAACTTCAATGCATATAATACATAATACTAATGGATATAACAATACATAACATCATAGTGAAACAAGCCAAATAATTTAAGTATCTAGGCAGAAATTTTTCCGAAAATGGAAGACTGGACAGAGAAATAGAAGCAAGGTGCCAAAAAGCAAACACAATGATCTACCAAATTTTACCATTACTTCTTCACCCAAATAACAGGATGGAAATCAAAAGACAGATAATATCTACAATTTTTATGCCACCACTCTCAAACATGGTATTTAACAGCCTTCCAGCAGAAGAAAATTGTTACATGGTGTCATTTCGCCTCTTCCGGTCAATCCATACTACTCATACCACTGTAACCGTCAATGTCATTACTGTTCGTTTTCTGTTATATGTTTTAATTTTGTTTCAACTGTTTGTCTTGATAAAGACCTTTTGGTCGAAACGTCGATTTGTGTGTGTCATTATGTGTGTTATCAAGTATTAGCCAAACTTTATTACCCTATTTCTGGATCTACCTGTTGGATTTCAGTTTTCTGCAGTAAGTACATATTATCGATTTTCTACTAAAATAAGAACCAAGTTGTGTTTACTACGAACAAGTGTGTTTCCTGTAGTGACATATGGATGTGAAGCTTGGACACTAAATAAAACAGTGGTCAAGAAAATAACATCATTTGAATTAAAGTGCTATAGAAGAGTTCTGAGAATACCATGGACAGGAAGGAAAACAATCGAAGGAGGTGTTAAGAATGATTGACGTCCAGGAAGGCTGGCTTCTGAACACCATATTAAAGAAAAGCTAGTTTTTTTTCGGTCACCTTAAGAGACATGATGGCATGGAGAGTGTTACTGGAAGGGATGATTGAAGGCAACAGGGGTAAAGGCAGCCCAAGATGTCATTGGACAAAAGACATTCAAGGAATACCACTAAAAGAGGCAGGGCACCTTGCTAAAGGCCGCAAAGAATTAAAAAGAGATCAAAAGTGAAGACTTTGTTCCGGAAAGAATTTGTCACATGATGATGATGTACATTTCATTGTTGCAGCAAGTGCATCTGATCTTTTATCACATTACTCCCTACAAACTCCATTACTGGAAAACATGCAGTTATGACAATTTCTTTATAATACATGGCGCATGTGTTCATGTCTTTAGGAAATTTCTGTTTTCAATACAGTTTTGGTAAGACTGGGTACTCATAAATCAGAATACAGTGTAAGTTTAATCAACAAGTTGTGAAACCATCAACATTCATACCCTTTAGAGTACTCTGCAGCGCCCGGTGTTGCCGCGGCCCGAAAGAGGAGCAAAGAATAGCAACACTGTTTACCCTTCCACGCATGTCGTAAAAGGCGACTAAGCAGGTTATGTGATGGAGTTGGCTGTCCCATCCCATATAGGGCCAGTGACCCAAAGCCATGCTGAAGTCAGATGTGTCAGGCCGAAAGGTGCAGATATTGCAGTAATGCTGTAAACCATGACAACGCATTCCGTTCTCCGGACTACATCCTACTAATCTGCAGGAGTTTGAGAATGAACGCAGAAGAAGAAGAAGAAGAATATTCTGCAGTAGAATGAGCATATGACGGTTTACATGAAGTACTGCAACCTTGATTTGTAAGCCAATAACTGATTTGTGCTATTTTTACAGCTGTTGTGATATTTTACCGTTCAGTTACTCTTACATGTTTTTAACTATTCTTAATATTATGATAATATTAACCTGCATGCTATGTTTATAATTAGGTAATATATCTCCTGCAGCCGGATTATATTGGAAAATTTGTGTTATTGTTGGTGGTTGTTTTGAAAATGTGATAACTTTTTTGTTGTTAGAGATATTTAAGTAATATTTCTACATATAAATAAAGAATCAAATTCTGCATATATTGGTGTAAGTTTTGTTTGTGTGATGCGTGACATGTGAGAAAGTGATAAAGATGTTTTTGTCACAAAAAAACAAATTATGACAAAACAAAACAAAAAAATATATTAAAAAATCACTTACCTTTTCTTTGGTAATTTTCCTAAGTGGCAACCCTGTAAAAAATACCTAATTCTACAGTATTTATGTGGTTTCATTGCCAAATCATCAATATCACTGGTAAAAATGAATGAACCGTATAGATTTCCCATAAATTATTCTCTGAAGCTCTAGACCTAGTCATATTTGGGATCGTTTCAAAACTGTCGAATTTCAGCCTCTACTTCCCAAAAGTAGCATGATTTGATGTTAATCTACTATGGAAACTAACTACTAACTAACTTCCAAAAATTCATAATCCTAAACTCAATATATTATAAAACAAAAGTCTATAAAACCTGATTCACTTTCATTGCGCTGCCCTGTTGTGAAGATGTGGACAGATTGTGAAAATTTTGATATTTCACAGACATTCGGTGCAAAATGGACAGGACAGACGTGGAAATGTGCCGGCTTCAACTACGCATGTCCCAGATTATGTGCATTAACCAATCAGGTTGTGCTACATCTATAAACAACCCTTGACAATAGGCTGATTATTCGGCCTGAAGAGTTCAGGATTTGCTAATACTGTAGGTGTAACCATCCGACTAAAGCATGCTTGGTCTTAAATTTCTTACTTGTTTTTAACTATTCTCAGAACAGTTCTGATAATATTAAACTTATATGAGACAGTAATGTGAAGATTGTCCACCATACTGGTCATCTACAAATGTGGTGATGACACTTGATTTATTCTTATGAATTTTCTGTATTCATTATCAAACTCCAGCATTTCGCCGAAAATGGATGTGTCTGGCCATTGACGCAAATAAAACTGAAACAACGCACTTCCATACTTTGGACTACATCCTGCTGGAAATCTAGTAGGATCATTGTCATGCTACAAGGGAAATCCAGCGGGAGTTTGAGAATGAACGCTGAAGAAGAAGAAAAAATTCCAGCATTTTAGTGAGCTATGGTCCAGAAAATGGAATGTGTTATGCCATCGTTATAGTTTTGCTTCTATACCTGTGGCTTTTGACCAGATACATCCAACTTGAGCACATCTTCAGGGTAACTTTGACCCTCTCTAGTGTGAGACAATCAATTTCACCACAAAAATATCTTGTCAACTCTTATGAGATGTGTGGCAGATAAGCGTTGCTATTCTTTCCTTCTGTTTTGGGCCCCAACAACACACAGGCTATTCTCATAATTTTGGTTCTATTTCTCTTATGCTATAATTTTTTCTTGTGAAACTCAGGACATTTGTGATATTCACTCTTTCTATAACTATTCTGAATTGTTTTTGATATTCTCAAGACATACGTGATGCATTCAACCCACAAGTACCTGTTTCCTGTTATAACAGCGACGATGGCAAGTCAGGATGCAGAAATTAATAAAATTAATAGAAATTTGGTTGATCTGAGGCCTTCTGAGCTTGGGATCCGGAAAATTTTTAGGTAAGTAGATGCTCATTATGATAAAAATGGTAATATTCTTCTTCTTCTGCATTCGTTCTCAAACTCCTGCAGATTAGCAGGATGTAGTCAGGAGAACGGAATGCGTTGTTTCATGGTTTAAGCATTGCTGCGATATCTGCGCCTTTCAGCCTGGCACATCCGACTTCAGCATGGCTTTGGGTCACTGACCCTATATGGGACCCTAGCCAACTCCATCCCATAACCTCCTTAGTCACCTTATACGACATGCGTGGAAGGTAAACAGTGTTGCTATTTTTTGCTCCCCTTTCGGGCCTGGCAACACACAGGTGATTTATAAGTTGAGTTAATGATCTATGCAGATAGGTGTCAACTAGTAGGGTGTCAACTAGTAGGGTTTTCCATATTGATACAGATTTTGGCCTCTCCCCAAAAAAATCCTGAAAATGTTTTTTAAAACAATTTATTGTGGGTTTTTTTAAAAGGTCATTTGGTGTTACATATTCATTAAGTACTACTAATGCGGACATTTTGCACATATTGAATGTATTGGTGGGCCAAAAAAAATAATTTGTAAGGTTTTTTTTAGGTGCTGAATGCAAACATTTTTATTGAAATACGGAAATAAATTGTTAAAAATATGAAATAAGAAAAACATAAGTTTAATGCTATGTCCGGGCGTAAGGTAGACCAAGGAAACAGTGGATAGAAAACATCAAGATAGCCTTCAACAAACATGGACTAAATGCAACCACAGTAACACATCTGGCCTTGGAACGACAGCTTAAGCTCCCACCCCTACGCTTAATGGCAAGTGTGAATGCGATCAACCATCATTCACCTGGGGAAAGACAATAGACAGCTATGTATACAGTAAATTAGTAATTACTGAATGTTTGCAGAAGTTTTTTCCCTAGTGGTTGAGAGTGAAGGGCAGTCAATAAGGAGGTGCTTGGCTGTTTCCTTGGGATGAGAGCAGTTATCTATAGGAAATTAGTTGAATTACTTGTCTTCTTCATACGAGGCGTGTTCAAATGAAAACGGGACTTGTTACACCACGCGTGATAGAGCGCACTGATATTGATGACATTTTGCACTAGTAATGAGTATCCAATAATTTACATACGGTCACGTGTTCATCTTCCCAGCATGCATATGTGCTGCAGAAGACTGTTAACAATATGGCGGGTGTGATTCCGAACCCGTCCAAAGTGAATCAGCGTGCTGTGATCCAGTTTCTTTCATTTGAAGGATGTCAAGCAGTAGACATTCATCGGAGAATGAAGGCAGCATATGGTGACAAATGTTTGTCGAGGACCAGAGTGATGGAGTGGGTGCGTATGTTTAAAGACGGACGTGAGTTAACGGCAGATCTTGCACGGCCAGGTCAGGCGCATATTGTTGCAACAGAAGAAGACACTTTAGACAAGCTGCATAAGGCCATCAAGGCTAAGCGACCAGGCAGACTTTCTCAAGGTGTGATTCTTCTCCACGACAACGCTCGTCCGCACGTTGCAAAAATTGTGCAGGAAACATTGGCAAAGAAGAATTGGGAAGTTCTTCATCACCCAGCCTATAGTCCCGATTTATCCCCGTGTGATTTCCATTTGTTCGGACCGTTGAAGAAAGCACTAAAGGGACAGCGATTCAACAGCGACGCAGACGTGAAGACAGCGGTGACCACATGGTTCAGAGAACAGCCACGCAACTTTTTCTCGGACGGCATTCGACGTCTACCTAAACAGTGGGATGCTTGCCTAAATGCATACGGAGATTTTTTCTGATGAACCCAGGTGCATTCTTATTCACAAGTGGTTGCTTTGTTCAATTCCGTTGAAAATATTAAATTGCGTATGATACTTTTTAAATAAATCCACAAGTCCCGTTTTCATTTGAACACGCCTCGTAGTTCATTCTCCATACTCGTACTGGATCTCTCTTCAAGTAGGACAATCTTCTTCTTCTTCTTTCTGTCCTCATGTACCTTTCGGTGTTGAGGGGAGAGTGAGTGTACGGTCTTTTGCTCTTCTATTTGCCTCCTCTGCTGTTATATTTCCAAGTGTAAGTAGGACAATGGTCCTACTAAAGATTCACAGTATATAGTCCAGAGAATGGAAATGTGTTGTTGCTGTGTTATTTGCGATGCTGGTCTGACACATCCATCTTCAGTGGGTAATTTCTAGTAATTCCCAGGGATTGAAACAAACATTTCATCGGTGGAAACAATGAACATTTCCTCGGTGGACACAATGAACGTTTCCTCGGTGGATACATGGAGAAGTTGATAGCATATCTTATTAAGGTTGTACCAGTCAACCCAGAATTTCTTGCTGTAGCAATTTTCTAGACAATATAAATAAATTCATTATGTTGCCATTGCTATGCTAACAGCCCGGATGCACAGTTGCCTGTGGTTGGGTTTGAACCTGGTACCTTGTCCATCTGAGATGCCCACTGTACCACTCTGCCACAGATGTGTGTGTTATGTGATATATTCTCTTCAGAACGTTGTCTTCCCAATGAACCCTTCTGTATTTTGGGCCCATGCGCCTTGCATTTTCCAATGATATATTCATGTAATCTTTAATGTTATCAGTGCATGGTCTTCTTGGTCTGCCCTTTCTCCTCTTCCTAGGTATTCTGTCCTCCATTATTTGTCTTTCTAAACAGCTGTGTTTCTTTATATGATCAAACAGATGTAGATTTATTTTTGCTATTGTGTTTAGTAACTAACACTCAGGCATCTTCAATGTGTTTATAATATCTGAGTTTCTGATTTTATCCTTCCATGATATTCTAAGTATTTTTCTGTAGCATTTCATCTCAAAGGCGTTGATCTTCTTTGCCACTGTTTTACTTAATGTCCACATTTCACAGCCATATGTTGCATACCGGAAAAATAAAAGTTCATAGTATTAGCAGTTTCCTTTCTATTCTGTTGTTTTTCCATGTGTTATTCAAACGTGTTATTTTACAATATGCTATTGCCAATCTCTTCCTTATTTCTGTCATGCAGTCTCCTGCACTGTTGATGTTTGCTCCTAGGTATTCAAATTTATCCACACATTCTATCTCGGTATTGTCTATTCTGATTTTTGGTTGTTGTGTTGTTACATCTGTTGATATGATTTTTGTTTTTTGCACATTTAAATATGTTTTGTGATTTTATGTATTTTCTTTTGTTCTTCATTAGTTGTTACAATCCCTCAATATCAAAGAAGCACAGATGTAACATCATAAAATATGCATATATTGTTCCAGTCCATGTTTTGTGTTTCTTTATTCTACCAGTCAAAATATTGCACCTGCCAAAAAAGAGTTGAATTCTATAAATCTATACAATTCACCCATGGTAAAACTACATTGTTTGAAGAGGACAGTTTCTGCTTTAACAAAGCCTTCGAAATCTGCAAAACAACAAAATGCCAAAGGTTGGTACCTCTAAGCGTAGCTTGTTCTTTAAAGTTAAGTTTTTCTAGCGAATTCCAGACTTGCATATTGAGACCAGAAATAAATATTACAATAATATATGATTCTGTCTTGACAAAGAGACCAGTAATAGATATTACAATCATGTATAACTAACTTTGTCTTAGCAAAGAGACCAGTAATAGATATTACAGTAATGTCTGATTCTGTCTTGGTAAAGAGACTAGTAATAGATATTACAATAATGTCTGATTCTGTCTTGACAAAGAGACCAGTAATAGATATTACAATAATGTCTGATTCTGTCTTGACAAAGAGACCAGTAATAGATATTACAATCATGTATAACTAACTTTGTCTTAGCAAAGAGACCAGTAATAGATATTACAGTAATGTCTGATTCTGTCTTGACAAAGAGACCAGTAATAGATATTACAATAATGTCTGATTCTGTCTTGACAAAGAGACCAGTAATAGATATTACAATAATGTCTGATTCTGTCTTGACAAAGAGACCAGTAATAGATATTACAATAATGTCTGATTCTGTCTTGACAAAGAGACCAGTAATAGATATTACAATAATGTCTGATTCTGTCTTGACAAAGAGACCAGTAATAGATATTACAATAATGTCTGATTCTGTCTTGACAAAGAGACCAGTAATAGATATTGCAATAATATATGATTCTGTCTTGACAAAGAGACCATATTACAATAATGTCTGATTATGTCTTGACAAAGAGACCAGTAATAGATATTACAATCATGTATAACTAACTTTGTCTTAGCAAAGAGACCAGTAATAGATATTACAATAATTTCCTGACAAAGAGACCAGTGATTGACTCTTTAATCCTGTCAGTCTATCTATACCATCTACTGGGTAGTCATCTACCCTGAAGAGGACTTTGCATAACTTTCTTGCACTCTCAAGGCATGCTGTAGATAAAAATGTAGATTTCCTCCCAGCAGTCCAGGAATGGGTCTTCAGTAGACTTCATCACAATGTAGACTGTGTTGATTACACTGCGCAACAAAAAAAAGTTTTTTTTTTTTTACAAGTATAAAATTAGTCAATTCCTACTGAAAATGGGTTGAGAAAAACGAATATGACATCAGAAAATGTTTATTAGCTCTAGTTTTTGAGTTATTGTAATTTCAATATTTGTATTAAAAATCCTATTTCTTATTGTTTCCTTTTCCTCTTGTATACCACTTCTGGAGCTTCTCTTGTGACATTCCAGCAGTAGTCAGCAAGCATGGATGTATTCCACTTACCCTGGTACCTTTTTTCCATCAATGCAATGTCTTGGTGGAAACGCTCCCCATGTTCATCACTTACTGCACCACAATTTGGAGGGAAGAAATCAAGATGAGAATCCAGGAAGTGGATCTTAAGTGACATGTTGCAACCTAATTGTTGATATGCTGTCAGAAGTTCATTAATAGCAACAGGATAGTTCTCACTTCTATGATTGCCCAGGAAATTTTGTACAACACATTTGAAAGATTGCCATGCACCTTTCTCATTCCCATGAATAATGGCATCAAAATGCTCATCTTTTAACAGTTCCCTTATCTGTGGGCCTACAAATAATCCTTCCTTTATTTTACCATCACTAAGGTAATGAAATTTTTTCCTCAAGTACTTAAATGCCTCTCCCTCCCTATTCATGCCCTTGATAAAGTTCTTCATTAGCCCCAATTTAATATGAAGAGGAGGTAGAATTATTTTATTTCTATCAACCAAAGAAATTTGCTGTACATTCTTTTCACCAGGCTCCATAACCTTCCTATCAGGCCAAGTTTTCCTAATGTAATGAGAAGTTCTCTGTCGACTGTCCCATTCACACAGAAAGCAACAATATTTTGTGTAACCTAATTGCATGCCAAGTAAAATTGCAATAACTTTCAAGTCTGCACAAATCTGCCACTGATGATCATCATCTTTTATTGCTTTAAGAAGTAATTTCATATTTTCATAAGTCTCCTTCATGTGGACAGCATGGCATATAGGGACAGAAGGTAATGAATTGCCATTGTGTAGCAAAACTGCTTTTAAACTTAACTTTGATGAGTCAATGAATAACCTCCACTCTTGTTGTATGTGCTCTATTTTCAAAGCTTCCATAAGCCCATTAACATCATGGCAACCAACAATGCTATTATTCATTGTGAAAAATGGAGTTAGAGATTTCTGACGTTCTCTGTACATAGACACCTTAACATTTTTATCCAGGAGATTCCACTGCTGAAGTCTTGATGCAAGAAGTTCAGCTTTTGTTTTAGATAAGTCAAGATCTCGAATTAAGTCACTTAGTTCATTTTGAGAAATTCTATGTAGAATATCAACAGAACCTATTGGTGTGAATTGAGTATCTTTCTGTTCAAACTCAGGTTGTATTTCTTGACCACAATCTGCATCAAGCTCTATAACTTTCTGGTTGGGTGAGGTAGGAACAGGCAGATCTTTTCCATGTGGTACTGGCCGTATAGCTGATGGAATATTGGGGTAATTCAAAGTCCACTTCTACTTTTTAGATATTCCGTGTTGGAGAGGAGGCACCATAAAAAAATAGCAGTCACTTACATGATCTCTCGGCTCTCTCCATATCATAGGAATCGCAAAAGGCATTGACCGCACTTTGCCATTCAGCCAACCACAGAGTTTCACAGTACATGTAATACAGCAAATGTGAGGTGCCCAGGGTTTGTCTTGATCACCTATCTTACAGCCGAAGTAAAGATGATATGCAGTTTTAATTAAAGGTGTAATTTTCCGTTTTTGAGACGACAACGTCCCCTCGCCACAAACATAGCAAAAATTGTTAGCACTATTAACGCACATTCGTGACATTATGGAATCCAATCTTTATACAAATTCAGACATTTATAGCACTGGAAAATAAAATATATATATACTACTTGAAAATATTAATTATATACACATGTTGAAATATGTGGTTTGTTTTTTACATCAACACACGATTTAAACAATATAGCGGCCATTGAGAGAAGTCGCAAGGTGTCAACATGCATTCGTCGCTGAATAAATTTTTTGTCAGAAAAATTTTCCACTTTTTTCAACACAATAAACAAGGAATATCACAACAATAAGAGCAAACTGAGAATTTTTAATGTGATATTGGTTTTTCTCACCACATTTTCAGTAGGAAATGATTATTTTCATGTCTGTAATTTTTTATGTGTTGCGCAGTGTTATTGGTGCATTAGTCGGTTGGTTGGTTGGTTGATGATCCACTGGTCCATGGGCTCATGACCTTTGACCTAATGCCATTATATGACATTATATTGCTGGGAAGTCTGTGGATTTTCGACCCACCCCAGGACAGAGACAGAGAATAACTATCACAACTCCGGGAAGGTAGGTTTCAGCTTTTACACTGCTCCTAGCCACTGTAGTCAAGATAGGGTTCACTGTGCTCATTCCCCGCCACCAATTGACTACTGGTTATGCCGAACTTCTCTATTGTTCCAGGCATGCAACCAAATGTTCAAGTCAAAAGGATTGTCACGTCCTGAGTCACTGTGCCCCATTGATAGGTTTCAGCCATAGGAAAAAACAGTGGTCAGTTTTCTCCTCCCCAGTGCTGCACAGTACATCCCTGGCTCCCTCCCAACCACAGAGGGTGCATACATATATATTCAGGTAAACATGAAACACATTTCAACAACAAAATAAAAATAAAAATTATAAAAAAATCAATAAAAATTTAAAAAAAACAACTAAAAATAAAATAATAAAAATAAAATAAATTAAATTTTTTTTATTAATAAATAAAAAAAATAAATTATAAAAAATAATAAAATAATTTAAAAAAAATTAAATTAAAAAAAAAATTAAAATTAAAAATAAAAGTAATTAAACTTAAAAAAATATTAAAATAAAAAAAGAAAAGAAAAAGGATGTGCTATGAAGCTTCTCTAAGAAGATAACCTCAATATAACGGCATGCCATCCACTAAGGTTTTCTGTGCATTGATGGTATGTCTAGTGGGTCATTGGTGAGACCCACAGACGCAACCACATGCGTAGTGCATTAGTCAAACTAGTATGTTACCGGAGCGATCCGTGGAAAGGGAGGGGAAGAGAAAGCAAAATCTTTGTCAGTCTAACCCTACAAATATTTGAGAAAGATTCTTTGAATTGCATGGAGTGAATATATGATTGCTACAGAAATTTTCATGCTGAAGTTTTCAATATGGCCAATTAGAACAACCACCATGCAACAGCAAACCCCTAATAGATAACATGCATATATACTTGCAGCCTCGGTTGCATCATTATTTTCACCCTCGGGACTGTCATTTGCCAGCTGACCAGCAAACCCAGTTTGTGAATTCACTTATTATTTGTGATATGAAATAAAAATTACTCCAGTCGTTCACTGAGCCTCCAGAAAGTAGTGTACCATGGCACATGCTCTAGGAAGTCAAGGAATGGTGTCATCGCTAATGAACAAGCCCCGTATATGATGCTAGTCAATAGATTTCTGGTCAGCCAATGACTAGGCATCTGAGCCCCACAGCATGTGATCTATACAATTTAAGTTTTTATCTTTTCTCTTGTGATAGCCCCACAGCATATGATCTATACAATTTAAGGTTTTTATCTTTTCTCTTGTGATAGCCCCACAGCATATGATCTATACAATTTAAGGTTTTTATCTTTTCTCTTGTGATAGCCCCACAGAATATGATCTATACAATTTAAGCTTTTTATCTTTTCTCTTGTGATAGCCCCACAGCATGTGATCTATACAATTTAAGGTTTTTATCTTTTCTCTTGTGATAGCCCCACAGAATATGATCTATACAATTTAAGGTTTTTCTCTTTTCTCTTGTGATAGCCCCACAGCATGTGATCTATACAATTTAGCATTCATTATCAAACTCCAACTAAATCTCTTGCAGCGGGACAATGTTCCTACTAGATTTCTAGCAGGATGTAGTCCAAAAAAATAAATGCGTTCTGTCACAATTTTATTTTCGTGAATGACCTGACACATCAGACTTTTGCAGACATTCTACATTAATTATCAGATAATTTTATTTTGATTATCCTTTCTTTCAGATTCTGTGACCATGATGTCAACAGATGACCTGCTTCCAATTATGATTTTTCTAATTGTCAAGTCAGAGGTTCCAAACTGGTCAGTAACGAAATCATAATAAATGTATGGTAAAATAATGGGAGCTGTGCCTACATTTTAACGAAACAAATAATAAACTTCAAAAACTGGTCCTACATTATTTAATGAAACGAAGTAGGAGCAGATAGGCAGTGTTAGCATAAATAGCGATAAGATCAAGATACATTTTACAGTCGCTAGAACTCTGCCGGGTGTATCTACCTGTTTGCTACGCACTGAGAGCACACCCCACCTCCCGGATGGCTTTCAGGGTATAGCTCTGCATTCAGCAGTCCTAGTGAATGTTATATCTGATTAAATAAGCCATTTTGTTTTTCTGACAACTTGGTTTGCTTGTGATGTGATTTCAGTGAAAGCTGCGCATACTATTAAAAAGTTGAAATATAGGTACATCTCCTCGTATTGAACCAAATATAATTCTTCTTGTTCACAGTAAAGTTTTGTAATACAGATGTGCTAAATGGGGTTGCATTATACCATGGTTTCTGATGTGCCTCTGGGCCTGGTATCTCTGACTTCAACACCTGTGCTTGCTTGATATTGGGGATGGCCCGACCAATCTTAGATTCCAGCCTCTGTTGCCTGGACTAAGCCCCATCTCCGCTTCAAGGAGGCGGTGTTGATTGGGAATAAATATAATTGAAACATGTCTTGCTTAAGACATTATTTTTCAGCCATTGTTAAATTTTTTTGCCACCTCTTGTAGCGTAAAGTATACTGTTGGTCAACAAAAGACAGCTGAAAAAGGCAAATGTTTCAGCCAAACGAAATCATACATAAATTCTGTTATCTGAACAACTTCCTGTTAAGTATAGAGATAGCTGTCCCAACCCATAGGTCTAAGTGACCCAAAAGCCATACTGTTATTGTATGTATCAGGCCGAGATACCCTGTGCAACTGTGGACTGAGCCCAGAGACTGCAGAACACATTCTTCATGCCTGTCAACTCTACCAAGAAGAGAGGGAGAAAATATGGCCTACTGAGACGGCACTGCTTCCAGACTTGAGGGGTTCCATGGATGACCTGAAGCGAATCACACAATTCATTGAAGCTATTGGTGCTGTAACCTGATATCTGACTGAAGAACGATGAAGAAGAATGAAGAAGAAGAAGGCCGAAATACAAAGATATAGCAAAAATATATGCAGTGTGAATGGCACAACTTTCACTGCACTCAAACTGTGATCTAGTTCACGTGAGTTAATGATCATCTTGCTAACCCCTCAGCCACATAAAAACATGTAGAATAATACAAGCATGCCGTTGTCTTGCCCGAATGGGAGCAAAGAATAGTGATACTGTTTACCTTTCATGCATGTTGTAAGAGGTGACTAAGGATGTTTTGGGGTGGAGTTGACTGTTCTGTCCCACATAGTATCAAAGTGACTCAGATGCCTTGCTGATGTCAGATGTACCAGGTCAAAAAGGCACAGATATTGCAGCAGAGTTGTAAACTCTGGCACAACACATTCTGTTCTCTGGGCAGCCCATCCTTTCTTTATTCCATGGATAAGGAAGACAACATGGCATTGAATAGTAGGACATAAGCCAAAATAAGCGAGTTAATTCCCCTATGGTTTGCTCATCAGGAAAGAATGCCGCGTGATTCATTAGTTTATAAATCATATATGAAGACAGGGGAAGCAGAAAGAAAAGCCAAGGGTAGACCTAGAGTACGCTGGATCGACAACATCAAAGAGACATTACACGAACATCAAATAATATTATCTGAAGCTGCCAGAAAAGCGAGAACAAGAACTTTGTATCTCTCTCGACGCCCGTAAGGGTAAAAGAGGAAGGAAAGAAGAAGAAGAATCCCCCCATCCCTTACTAGTTTTGCTAAAAAGATCATATTACTCTTTAGCAAGCCAGATTAAAATTACGCAATTTTTCCCCCTGGCAAAAATATGGGAAGAGGATGATGGGGCAACAATATATCAGATTGTTTAACATGCCTCGATCTGCGGCAACATGTCTCTAGCTGTGGCAGTCTGGAAAGAATATGTCACATGAGGATGAATTTTCCCCCTGCCACTGAATTATTTTTTGACAATTTGCATTTTATTTGGTGAGTGTTTGAAGAATGCAAGAACATTTTTGCTTTTAGAGAATTTTAAGTAAAGATTAATTTTGTTTAAAAAATTGCAAATAAATTTATGTGTCCGATGTCTGGCATCACTGATAAAATTCTTCTACATAACTAGGCCTAATTTATTTATGTTATTTCATAACCAAACTAATTAATGTCTGTGAAAAAATAAAACGCAAAGGCGTCACTAACCTTCTCAATCCTGTCAACCCATAATGAACCATAGGTCTAAACATAGAAGTTAACAGTTCATAACGTCAATTTATATTAGGTCATTATTTTTTCCCGATATCGTCTCATACCACAACTAACATGTTAAACTAACGTATATCTGTCATAAACAAACATATATCTGTCATAAACTAACGTATATCTGTCATAAACTAACGTATATCTGTCATAAACAAAGGAAACATGTCTACCTCACTAATGTTATGAACTAGGCCTAAAGATGCAGCAACTTCAGAAAGTTGCACAACCAAACAAGAATATAACACGAAGGTCCGCAATCACTAAAAACAGATTTGTTTCCCTCAGACATGTCAGAGGATATGCTTGACAATGAGCTTGTATCTCTATCATCCATCACATTGGCTAATAAAGTAAGATCTACGTCTGCAAATCCCAAGAATTCCTCATAAATGGGCCCAGAGATGACATGCACACCAGAGTGCACTGGCCGACACTCCATAGCTGATCATCAGGGTCAGTGAACCACAGCTGGCCAAGACCCTCAGTGCACTTCCACACAGTGGGCCTGGAAACAGGAGTGCAGCAACCCTGATGTAGTTCTAGGGATCAAAGATATGGGAATGCCAAACCGGCCCAAAAAAATGCTGGCTGAAGATGGATGTGTGAGATCGAAAGGCGCAGATAATGCAGCTTGTTGTAAAACATGACACAACGCAGATCACCCTCATATGTCCTTCTCAGGACGGTCAGCGGAATGCTTTCAGAGGGTCCGCCGCAAGGCGTACGACGAAGAAGAAGAAGAATTCCTCATTATCAGAATTAGAATCCATAAAAATTTCATGAAAAATGTTGTCAATTTCAACAGATTTTTTGGAACAGACAAGTACAAATTAACATGGTCGCTCTGTTTTACAACTCACTTGGAAAATAATTGAGGGGGAAGGATGTTATGTAATCTTAGCTTAGAGGATGCTAATTCCTGGTCATGTGACTAGTAAACATCTTATAGTTTATGCAAATCTATAAATGAGTGCATAGCAATAGGTGCGTGGATACTCCAACAGGTGTATATAGAAAAGTATCAGAAGCTTTGTCAACATGCAAACAGCGTGCTAAAGGTTAACAAAAATGTTTTTTGCTCCACATATGGGACCCAGAGAGACATTGGTGGATAAATAATGTAAATCCAGAAGAAGAAATAATTGAGAAAAGAGACTAGAATGTCAAGGAGCAGCTTATTCTAACTTAACATTTCTAATTGTGTCAAATTTTTGTTTCTCTTAACAGGATGGCTAACCTGGTCTATATGCAACATTTCCATTTTTCAAAGTCTTCAGATGATGATGAATTCGGGTAATGTTCTATAAATTTTGCAAGGGTACTAATTTGTAATGGAAATTTAACGGAAATAAATCAATCTATTGATACTAACTTATAATTGGCTCGCTTTCTAACATTGTTTTAAAGGTGACTGTCGATGGGGCAACTAACTTATAATTGACTTGCTTTATAAGATTGTTTTAACCTTCACCAAGCCTATATCAACCCCGGCCGCCGAAAAACAAAATGGTGGCGCGCGCTGTTGGCGGCCCGTCCCACCCAACGAGAATATTGTTTTATTTACACGTACCACAGCCCGTGCACATAGCTGGGGACATGCATAATGGAAGCCGGTACATCCCCCACTTCCGAAATGATCGTTTTTTAGAATGTCTAGCTATTTGTAAAAGTTTAAGAGCAATTAATCTGACCACATCTGCACACCGGTACGATGCAATGATGGTGGATCTGTTTTATAGACCTTTATTTCATCGTATTTCGAATAAAATAACATTGAATCGTGTCTTGAATCATGAATTATTAGGTTATTTAGTTTCACAGCAGTGAATATACAGAATGATGTGTTGGTTTGGGGACTTGTACGTTTGATATCGAATATTTTGAAGTGGAAGAAAAAATAACTCTAGGCCTAAGATCAAAGAACGATTTTACTGCAAATCTACAAGTTTTATACAGTTCCCCCGGCTATATTTTGATAATTTCGCAGTGAAAGAACATAAATACAACAGATTTGCGTGATTTAGTTTACAGTGTTGCCAAGGAATTCGATATGTAAGGTAAGTTATTTTTTTTACTTATTTTTGTCCTCTTTATTTGTTATAAAATATATGTTTTTTGTGAAAAACGTCTTTACCACTTTCTCATACATCTGGTATCACACACACACGTACATAAATTACACCAATATATGCATAATTCAATTCTTTATTTATATGTGCAAATATTATTTAAATATCTCTAACAATCAAAAAATTATCACATTTTCAAAACAGTCACCATCAATAACGCAAATTTTCAAAAAAGAATCCGGTGGCAGGGAGACGTTTCGTATTTTTTAATCTGGCTTGCTAAAGGTTAAAGGTGACTCGATGGTGCAACTAACTTATAATTGACTTGCTTTATAAGATTGTTTTAAAAGTGACTGTCAAGGAGAAAAGGCAGAACAGAAAATCCTGGATTGATAACATCAAGGAATGGTCTGGGCATGATTTTTCCACACTCCTCCGAATAGAGGTTATAGGTGTATGGAGAACTTTTTATGCTGATGTTTCCAGTGTGACCCTTCTACGACCATGATGGGTTATACGTTTTATTATTATAAATGACCTGTGATACAAAGATGTTTACTTTTTGACACTAAATATCAAAATACTTTTTGACACACACATGCACGTATACACACAGAGAGAAAGAGAGAGAGAGAGATTTATTAATTTTGTTTGATCTCTATTTGCCCTACATTTTGTTTAACATAAAATATAAATTCGAAATGAACTTATATAAATCGTTGGTTTTGTCAATATTTTTGTATGGCTGTGAGATCTGAACTCCAACTGCAGACAGAAGAATCCAGGCGTTTGAAAACAAATGCTATAATGTGTTTTCGGTATCTTTTACCTAAAACATGTGTTTGTGAATGATAGAATTAATTTATCACTTGTGTGTGCCAGGGCCCAAAAGGGGAGCAAAGAATAGCAACACTGTTTACCTTCCACGCATGTCGTAAAAGGCAACTAAGGAGGTTGCGGGATGGAGTTGGCTGTCCCATCCCATATAGGGTCGGTGACCCACAGCTATGCTGAAGTCAGATGTGTCAGGCCGAAAGGCGCAGATATTGCAGCAATGCTGTAAACCATGACACAAAGCATTCCGTTCTCCGGATTACATCCTGCTAATCTGCAGGAGTTGAGAACGAACACAGAAGAAGAATTAATTTATTAGCTGGTCAACAAGAACCACTGTAACAAGCATAATACTTCGTAAACTTCTGTGGTGTGGGCACATGATGAGAAATTCCTCGATGACAAAAGATGTACATCAAAGTACGGTGGAGGGTGGAAGAAGAAGATATGGTAGTAAGAAGAAGATATGGTAGTAAGAAGAAGATATGGTAGTAAGAAGAAGATATGGTAGTAAGAAGAAGATATTCATTCATTTTCCATTTGCGCTGAAGTTAGCGCATAGGTGAGAGGTCAGATCTCTCCAATTCTGTCTGTTCAAAGCTATTCTGTGCAGTTCTTGAATAGTATGAATATTGGTTGTTTTACTTTCTCTAAGTATTGTTCTTCTGAGTGTTTCTTTTGGTCTACCCCTTGCTCTTTTGCCTGTAGGTATCCAAGAGATGAAGACATGGCTGGATAATAATCAAGGACTGGACAAGGTGGAAAGTTTCCAAGCTCATCAAGATGGTAGAGGATATAGATGCATGGAGATCTGTTTGCGTCAAATATCTCAATGTGACACCCCTTCAACCTTGACATATTATGGTTTTTATTATTATTATTATTGCTATTGTTGTCTTAATAATGTGTCTTATTGTTTTGTTTGTTGCAGATTTTATCTGGCATCTGTGGAAGCAGCTGTTGAACACATAAAGAGTGGAAATATCACCAATGAGATAAAACCACTAAAGGTATTTCTCACATGATATACATTTGTGTATAAGATGTGTTATTGACTTTTAACACAAGTGATTTGTAAGGACCCAACAGGGGAACAATAGTAACACTGTCACCTGCCATTAATATCATAAGAGCTGACTAAGAAGGAAGAGTTTGGGTTTTATTGTCTAACTCCATGATCTCTGTTGGGATGATGCCTGTTCTGAAGGTTAATTGGGTCACTGTTGGATGGAGTCAACTATGGGGATTTCCCTGATGTCATCAGCATCATCATCTATCCACAATCATCATTATCATCAAAACTCCCTTTTTCTTCTGTAATAGACACGTTCCCCATAATTTCAGTTTTCCTGATACAGTGGAATCCCATTATAACAACTTTCTCCAGACCAACAAAATATGTATGTAATAACAGAAATTTGCTATATACAGTATGAACAATATAGAATAAATATAAATGGGGATCTTGAAAAGTGTTGTTATACAGTTGCATGTGGTTGCGTTTGTGGGTCTCACCAATGGCTCACTAGACAAACAAACCATGCAACAGAAAACCTTAGTAGATGTCATGCCTTTATATTGAGGTTATCTTCTTATAGAAGCTTCATGGTACGTCATCTATACAATCCTGTTGGGTCAAAGGACATGAGCCCATGGACCGCTGGATCAGCAACCATACAATCCTGTAGTTGCAACCTTCGATAACAGTTACCATGCTGTTTCGACAGGCCGACGTTGTGCTTGAACTAAGTACAGGCACGGCGTGGGTGGGCGGAACAACAAAGAAACCTGTTCAAGGGCCAGAGTTGTGCCCTGATGTCGGCGGCATTGGACTCGAAACACCATCGATTCGAATGACTGCTGAAATATAGGGCGGAGCACTAATGGGAATGCCCCACGTGCTGTGAGGTCAGTTTTCTAATCAAGAAGGGTCATTTGTTATAAAAGGATGCGCTATAGAACGATTTAACTGAATAACAGTTTTTTCATCCGTGAGATACACTGTTTTATAACACAGCTTTTCCTATATTATCCATAATGGCTGTTATCTGTGTGAATTTCTCATTTCTTTCAGAGAGATCGCTGGAATAGCATTTTCAAAACGGATGATACAGACAGTTCAACGGCATCCATATCTCGTCATCTTTCTAGACAAGTTTCATACTCAGCTTTTGATGAGTTCTTCAGGGTAAATCAGTTCTTTGTGTACTTTGTTGAGAAACAGCTTTACTCATGTGTCACCAGGGTCTGAAAGAGAAATAAGAAATAGTAACAATGATCAGTCATGAATGTCATAAGGGGTGACTAAGAAAGTTGGTGTAAGGTTGGTTACCCCATATCATAAAAGATGAAAGTGACTAAAAGAATGTTGAGGCCAGATGTGTTTGAGACAGGGTTGCCAGGTAATAAAAATGTATTATATTCAAGTTTCAAATAATATTTGGCTAAAAGTGTCAAGGTTCTAACTTTCAATTAATTTTTATAATGATTTATCATCGTTTATCATTAATCCCTTAGCTGCGGAGGTATTCTTAAGGATATGGTGAAAAGCCACCGCCATTTTGCTGAGATCCTCCTGTTCTGAGCTTCCCAGGGAGAAAATCTGTGTGGAAGCTTATAATAGAGCATCCAGACAAATTGTTTTCCTGAGAAACTAAGAAGAAGATTTCATAAAAAAGGCAGGAACCCCCCATCGTATCCTTAAGGATACCTCCACAGATAAGGGGTTAAGTGCAGTCTCTAGAACAAAGGTTGGCTGCAATAAACATTCAGCATCGCATGTCTCTTGCCTTTGTGGTGCACTCTGTCAGACTGTAACCTGCCCATCTCATGATGTTTTTTTTTCACTCCCACATTTATCTCTGCCTAGCTCTTTCTTGCCTCCCCTCTACTTTACCCTCAACTAAGGTTTTTAACAAGGTGTGATGTCTTTTATGGACATCGAAGAAAACAAACCAGGAGGTGTTATGAACAATTAACGCCCAGGAAGGCTGGCTTCTGAAGGCTGTTAAAGAAAAAGCTAGTTTTTTTTCGGTCATATTAAGAGACACGACGGCATGGAGAGAGAGTGTTAATGGAGGGGATGATAGAAGGCAACATGGGCAAAGGTAGACCAAGACGCCGTTGCACAAAAGACATTCAAGAATGCCTGCGCATGTCACTGAAAGATGCAGAACAACTTGCTCAAGACCGCGGAGAATTGAAGAGATCCATAGGAAAGACTAGGTTCTGGAAAGAATATGTCACATGATGATGATGATATCTTTTAATATGTCTAAAATATTTTATCTCTTTCATCTTTATTTCTTTTAATACTTTTCTTTCAAACGAAGTTAGAACCTCTTTATTCATTTTCTCCTCTTTCCAATGAAGTTCTCCCTATTCTTCTATATATCCACATCTCAAACATATCAATTCTGTCCTCCAGTAGTTTGTTCATTGTCCATGATGTGGTTTCTGTTTTTACAGTTTGTGCAGGACGGTAATCTAGTGAAAGTGCAGGAAGTGTTGGGACAACCCCGTAAGAGATATGAGGAAGTCCACCAGAAGCTCTGTCACCCGCTCTGTTCTTGTGACGAATGTGACAAACTTCTATCCGACTTCCGTGCCGATTCGGATTTGCTGACGGTTTACTCAAGGGACAGCCGTGGGTACACAGGTAAGACAAACCTGTGTGTGTTATCTTTGTGTGACTTTGTATGTTAGTATTGCCTGAATGTTGCTAGGTCTGTAAGGGAAGCACGAATTGTAATACTGTGATCTGCCAAGCAAATTGTAAGAGGGGACTAAAAAGTTATGGGGTTGAGGGTTGGCTGTCTGATCCCATATGGGGTCATAGTGACCCAGAAACAACCCATGCTGAAGTAAGATGTGTCAGATATGTGAATGGTGCAAATATCACATCCAAACTGTAAATCATGATGCTAAGCATTGAGTTCTCTGAAGTACATCCTGCTAATCTGCAGGAGTTTGAGAATGAGGAAGAATGTTATCTTCTGTGTTCAGCCTTTTGTAAATTTGTGTTACTTTTTTTTATCTTCAGCCATGTGGTTATGTGGGTGTGAGTAAATTTGTGTTACTTTTTTTTATCTTCAGCCATGTGGTTATGTGGGTGTGAGTAAATTTGTGTTGCTTTTTTTATCTTCAGCCATGTGGTTATGTGGGTGTGAGTAAATTTGTATTGCTTTTTTTATCTTCAGCCATGTGGTTATGTGGGTGTGAGTAAAGAAAGCAACATGAAAATAAACCTACCATCTGGTTCCTCCTTCCAATGTGTTTTTATTTTCCTTGTGCTGTTTTATTCTGAATGTAAAAAAAAAACTAGCTTAACAGCATGGTTCTTTCCATAAAACGACAATATTTTGACTATTCCAAATGCCATGACGGCCTAGAGAAGTCTTTAAGGGAAGGGATTATGCCAGGGAGATGAACAAGAGGCAGACCAAGAAGAAAATGGACACAAGGCATCAAAGACCTTCTGAATACGACAGTAATAGAAGATGGAAAACTGGCTCAAGATCGACAGAAGTTTCGAAAGGCTGTGATGACGGCTGTGATCCTGTTCAGGATATGCTACCTGATTATGATGATAATGATGTGTTGTCTCAGAGAAGCAAGAAAATATGCCAAGGTAGAAAAACCTCAGGTTGTGACTGCTCTAGGTAACTTCAAGGTAGGAACACTTCAGGTTGTGACTACCCTAGGTAACTTCAATGCAGGAACACCTCAGATTGTGACTTTCCTAGGTAATTTCAAGGTAGGAACACTTCAGGTTGTGACTGCCCTAGGTAACTTCAAGGTAGGAACACCTCAGGTTGTGACTTCCCTAGGTAACTTCAAGGTAGGAACACCTCAGATTGTGACTTCCCTAGGTAACTTCAAATGGAGTTTTCCATAAAGGTTGCATTTGAGCATTAACTCTGATTACGTTTTCTTTTTCTTTGTGTTGCTGGGACTCTGGCGGGGAGCAAAGAATAGCAACACTGTTACCTGCCATGCCTGTCGTACAAGGTGAAAGAGGAGGTTTGTGAGGGTTGCAACTCTTCCAGTCCATCTCCACATTACATTTAACTCGACCATGTGAACGTTTATAGTGTCGTTCCTACTTGTCGTGTATGTAGTATTGATAAATGCCTTTTGGTTGAAACTTTGATCTGTGCATGTAATTATGTGTGTATCTAGTGATTAGCAAAACTTTGTTACTCTTTAGTAAAACATTATCAATATCTTGTACACAAAGTCACAAATGATGGCAGATGTGAAACAAGTTAAAAGGAGAATAGGAATGGCTAAAAGTACCCTCAATGACATGAGGAAAATATTAACATCTAAACAAATTACAAACAAGTTAAAAATTAGAATTATAAAATGCTACATCTATTCCATATTAATGTATGGCTCAGAAACATGGACACTAAATAAACAATTAGAAGACAGAATTGATGCCTTTGAGATGTGGGTATATAGAAGAATAGGGAGAACATCATGGAAAGAGAAAAAAAACCAACAAAGAGGTTCTAAAAACAATATGAAGAAAGAATTATTAAGGGAAATGACAATCAGGCAAATAAAATATTTTGGACACTTTAAAAGACATGACACCTTGTTGAGATCTTACTTGAGGGTAAAGTCAAAGGGAAGAGAGCAAGAGGTAGGCAGAGATACAAGTGGAAGAGTAACTTTACAAAATGAACAGGTTACAATCTAGCAGAGTACACCACCAAAACAAGAGACGGGATGTTGGAGATCTGTTGCAGCCAACCATCATTGCGGAGATCATACTTGATGATGACATTTCTATTTCTAGCTTTACATGTTGAATTTCAGTTTTTGCACAGTAAGTACATATTATCATGCTGAGAATAGAAAGGAATTTAAGGATTTTTGTGTTGAAATTTCTTAAGTGGCACCCCTGTAAACCTGAAATCTTATAGATTTGATGATGATGAGAATGATGGTTAGTTTGGTGTGTCACTAGTGAAACCATTAGATAGTCCATATGTGCTTGTGATGTAAACAGTGTTTCCACTCTATTTTCTTGATGTATTATTTTGCTGTAAAAATATTTTAAAATGTTTCAGCCATGCACGTTGCTGCATACTATGGACAGGAAGAGCTTATAGATTTGCTAATACAAAACGATGCAATTGTCGATACAACAGACTATTTGGGATTGACACCTCTACACCTGGCATGCCAACGCGGACTTCAGAATGTGATTGTAGGTTAAACTTCCCATTTGAATTTCTTTTTTTGAGAAGCTCCATGAGAGAGTTGATTTAACTATCATCATCATCATCAAGTGCCGTCTCCGCAACGAAGGTTGGCTGCAACGTATCTCCAACATCTCCTGTCTCTTGTCTTGGTGGTGCACTCTGCTAGACTGTAACCTGTCCATCGTGTAATGTTACTCTCCCACTTGTATCTCTGCCTACCTCTTGCTCGCTTCCCTTTGACTTTACCCTCAAGTAAGGTCTTCAATAAGGTGTCATGTCTTTTAATGTGTCCAAAGTATTTTATTTGCCTGATCTTTATTTCTCTTAGTAGTTCTTTCTTCATATTAAGTGTCTTTAGCACCTCTTTATTTGTTTTCTTCTCTTTCCATGATGTTCTCCCTATTCTTCTATATACCCACATCTCAAAGGCATCAATTTTGTCTTCTAATTGTTTATTTAGTGTCCATGTTTCTGAGCCATACATTAATATGGAATAGATGTAGCATTTTATAATACTCATTTTTAATTTGTTTGTAATTTGTTTAGATATTAATAATTTCCTCATGCCATTGAAGGTACTTTTAGCCATTCCTATTCTCCTTTTAACTTCTGTTTCACATCTGCCATCATTTGTGACTATGTTTCCAAGATATTGATAATGCTTTACATGTTGTAGTTTCTCTCTCTGTATGTTTATGTTTATCTCCTGTTCTTCTGTGTCTTTGCTGATTATCATGGTTTTTGTTTTTTGAATGTTTATATCCAGTCCATATTCATTACTTGATTTATTGACTTGATCTAGTAGTCTTTGTAGTTCATGTTCACTTTCTGCTAAAAGAACAGTGTCATCTGCATATCTAATGTTGTTTATTATTTTCCCATTGATCTTGAGTCCTGGTGTTTCTTCTATATTTTTAAAGATATTCTCTATTAATCACAAATCTGTTAATTTGTTTTGTTGCTGTTTTCGATCCCCAGAAATTGTAAACAATGTGTTCTTACTTTCTACCTGCGGTGGGGTGGTTTCTCAAATCTTTATTTCACATTCAGCAGATTTCAACCTAATAATATAATGCCTATTGAAGAAGACTACGCATGTGGTTGCGTCTGTGAGTCTCACCAATGGCCCACTAGACATACCACTCAAACAACAGAAAACCTTAGTGGATGACATGCCGTTATATTGAGGTTATCTTCTTAGAGAAGCTTCATGACAAGTCATCTATACAATTATGCTTTTATTTTGTTGTTGAAATGTGTTTCATGTTTACCTGAATATATTCTTCTTCTTCAGCGTTCATTCTCAAACTCCTACTGGATCTCTCCTGTAGCAGTACTACTAGATCTCCAGCAGGATGCAGTCCAGAGAATGGAAATGCGTTGTGTCGCCATTTAATTTGCGCCAATGGCCCGACACATCCGTCTTCGGCGGGCCTGAATATATATCTATGCACCCTCTGTGGTTGGGAGGGAGCCAGAGATGTACTATTTAGCACTGGGGAGGAGGAAACTGACAGCACTGTTTTTTCCTATGGCTGAAACCCATCATAAAGGCACAGTGACTCAGGACGTGACAATCCTTTTGACTTGAACATTTGGTTGCATGCCTGTAGCAATAGAGAAGTTCGGCATAACCAGTAGTCAATTGGTGGCGGGGAATGAGCACAGTGAACCCTATCTTGGCTACAGTGGCTACGAGCAGTGCATAGGTTGAAACCTACCTTCCTGGAGGTGTGATAGTTATTCTCTGGCTCTGTCCCGGGGTGGGCCAAAAATCCACAGACTTCCCAGCAATATAATGCCTTTTAATGGCATTAGGTCAAAGGGCATGAGCCCATGGACCGCTGGATCAGCAACCAACCAACCAACCAACCAACCAGCCATTGAAGAAGACTTCTTCTCAGATATTAATTTGAACGGTTGTTGATAAGTTCCATTTGAATGTCGTTAAGCTCGATTTGAGTATCTGTTGATAAGTTCTAATTGAATATCCGTTGATAAGCTCTATTTCAATATCTGTTCCCACTGAAGACGGATGTGTTGGGCCATTGGCATAAATAAAACAGAGACACAATGCATTTACATTCTCTAGACTACATCCTGCTGGAAATCTAGTAGGACCATTGTCCTGCTTCAACAAACTGGTTCAATTCCCGTTGGTCTCAAGAATTATTATTCAAGTTATTGCTTCTTGCTTTTGTTACTGCGGAACTCTCCACTTTGTCAAATATCCTCTGACAGTTTTGTTATTTATATTTGTTCTTTAGCCACTGCCTAACATTGTTTTTGTTGCTTACTTGTTATTAATTTGATTTTGTGTGTTTACTTCATTTGTGTTTGTTTCTTGAAAAGGTCCCAGTTGGACTGTAACATAGGAAAAGTCCTTGTTCCTTTTTTTCCCTGTTATTTCTTGTTTACATTAGTTTAATTATTTGTTAGTTTTTAGTAAAACAAGTACCAATATTACATTAGTCGAGTTATCACTTATTAATTTGTAATACTATATGATCAACATATTGTTTGCATGTTTGCTTAAATGATTGTTATCAAATGAAATGTGTTTTTTTGCTAAATGTGTCTCTTTAACCTAATGGGCTTTATATGCGCCTATAGCCACCGACATCATTACATATTAATAGGCGTCTCCATTCACCCACACACCCCCAACCCCCTCGGGGTGCCATGCCCTGATTCATCAGTATGGAATCACACAGAGTTATAGCTCATATGACGTAGAATTCCACCACATGAAGCTAGTGATACATCACAGCCTAAAGGTTCTTCTTCTGCGTTCGTTCTCAGACTCCTTCTTCTGTGTTCATTCTCAAACTCCTGCAGATTAACAGGATGAAGTCCGGAGAACGGAATGCGTTGTGTCATGGTTTACAGCATTGCTGAGATATCTGCACCTTTTGGCCTGACACATCCGACTTCAGCATGGCTTTGGGTCACTGACCCTATATGGCATGGGATAGCCAACTCCATCCCATAACCTTCTTAGTCGCCTTATACGACATGCGTGGAAGGTAAACAGTGTTGCTATTCTTTGCTCCTCTTTCGGGCCCCGGCAACACACAGGTTAGCCTAAAGGTTAAATTTCTTTACACATTTCGATTG
The DNA here is from genome assembly GCA_034231615.1 of Meghimatium bilineatum. NCBI lineage: Eukaryota > Metazoa > Mollusca > Gastropoda > Stylommatophora > Philomycidae > Meghimatium > Meghimatium bilineatum. The sequence continues at coordinate 21,507,062 of CM067310.1, forward strand.
TAAGAAGGAGAAAACTGACTGATTTTGTCAACCAATTTCTGGAACGACTTTGTCCATTTTTACGCCATATTTTACTATCATTTTTAGTACCTCGTGGCATGGTAAGTGATCATCGTGGAAAGTAATATCTACATGTTTTAATTGTTGTTTTTGTGTTTTAGTTGTTGTTATATTATAAGAATGTTCATTTATTCATTGAAAAATATAAAAACAATATGTATCAGGGATGCCACATGTCAGTATTTAAAATAAAAAAGTTGTAGTCCGGCTAGGTCTATGCTTGAACTAACGGACATTGTATGTGATTTCTTCATGTTTTATTAGTTTGTTCAGTCCATATTATATTAGTTTGGATATGAAACAATATATATACAGCAAGAATAGATATTTAGGATGATTTTATCAATGCTGCCACACATTGCTCAAGTATTTAGGTCATCAAAAAATAATATTTGTGATTTTTTTAAATGACGTTTTGAGATTTTCCCCCCAATTTTAAACTTCACAACTTGCTCACAACTATCATATCACACATACAACAACAACAACAAAAACACAATTATATTCATTATTCACTCTTTTATTTACATGTGCAAAAATTATTTTGATATCTTTACAAACAAACAATTTATCGCGTTTACCAAACACTCACCATAAATAACACACACTTTCCAAAAAGAATCCAGACGCAGGGGAAAAATTGCATAATTTTAATTCAGCCCTAAAGGTTGCCAAACCATTTCAATCTCATTTTTTCAATATATTTGACCACTGATGTTGGTCAAATATATTGAAAAACAGATTGAAATGGTTCAGCCACTCACCCGTGTGTTACTGGGGCCCGAAAGGAGAGTAAAGAATAGCAATACTGTTTACCTCCCACACATGTCGTAAAAGGTGACTAAGGAGGTTATGGGATGGAGTTGGCTGTCCCATCTCATATAATAGGACCAGTGACCCAAAAAGCCATGCTGAAGTCGGATGTGTCAAGCCGAAAGGCACAGATATTGCAGCAATGCTGTAAACCATGGCACAATGCATTCCGTTCTCCGGACTACATCCTGCTAATCTGCAGGAGTTTGAGAACGAACGCAGAAGAAGAAGTTCAGTCACTTAATGAAAATTAACCCTTATTGTCTAGCATCAAGAGTATACTGCATGAAAATGGGAAACAACAAGATACGGAGGAAGACCAAGAAGAAGGTGGATTGAAGGAGTTACCAACATTCTGACACGTCACAGTATTACTGCATACCATGTAACCAAACGTGCAATAGACAGAAAACAGATTGTTATTCAATCCTGCGACGCCTCACAGCATAAGCAGAGAAAAGACGATAGATAGATAACACTTTCCCTGTCATAAATGGCAAAAGTTGTTGAAGCAAAAAATCAAAATTTTAATTTCAGGAATTTTATAACGCTCTCTGGCTTATATCACATGACATTTTGAAAACAACAATTATTAATTGTAATATTCTTAATATTAATAATAATCTTTTCCTCTTTTCTCCCCCATCCCTCCCAATATTTCAAATAACAGTTACGTCTGCTTCATTTTGGTGCTGATGTCATGGCTGCAGACAGTGAAGGCAACACACCTCTTCACTTCTGCTGCACCAATGGTCATGAAGATGTAAATATGAGTTTAAAATTGATATTAAACGTCATAGTTCAGTGTTACGTTTCTTAATTAAATGTCATAGTTCAGTTGTAGTTCAGTGTTACATTTCTTAATTAAATGTCATAGTTCAGTTGTAGTTCAGTGTTACGTTTCTTAATTAAATGTCATAGTTCAGTTGTAGTTCAGTGTTACATTTCTTAATTAAATGTCATAGTTCAGTTGTAGTTCAGTGTTACATTTCTTAATTAAATGTCATAGTTCAGTTGTAGTTCAGTGTTACATTTCTTAGTTAAATGTCATAGTTCAGTTTTAGTTCAGCGTTACATTTCTTAGTTAAGTGTCATAGTAAGTATAAGAACTGCTGAGGATTGAGCACCTATAAGTGAGTCTAGAGTACAGTAATATCAGCCCTGAACCTTTCTTCTTCTTTGATGATTATATCTCTTAGTCATTAACCAAATCAGTACAGTTCTGTTATGTTTCATATTTCAGTTATGCTTCATATTTCAGTTCGGTATTTCATTTTTCTATTCAGTGTTTGAAGACCTTGTTATCTCATGAAGCAAACTTGAAAAAAATAGATGCCAATTTGGCAAATGAATTTGGGGACACTGCTTTGCACCTGGCTGCCAAATGGGGTTATGGTAAGTTTTACACTGATATTCAAATGATTATTTTGTCAGTTATAAATATATGTGTTGGTTTCATGCACATTTTTCTTATTTCAAAATTGATATACAAATATCTTCCTTATTCTCTTGCATTTCACATTAAAATGACATACATTTAATTGCATTTGAATTAAATGTAAACAATTTGCTTTATTTTTGGTTGGTGTTTGGAAAACACAGTAACTTTTTAGTTTGTATAGATTTGAAAATAATTTTTTATGTAAATTTTAGCATGTATAAAGTAAAGTAACCCATAGCATTTATTAATGCCGTAGGGGTGTGAGATGTTAGCGATCTCACATTTCACAGGCTCTGCAAATGAGGGCGGTAGCCATCTCCTCTCCCTCGCAGTCTTTACTTCCCGGATTAATCCGGTACCCATTTTAGGCTGGGTCGACCTGGGAGCCGTTGCGATCTGAAAACAAACATGTATAGTAAGGATTGAATACTGAATCTAATGATGATACAAGATTTGTTGGTGTATGTATGATATATAAAAAGGTGGTGAAGATAAAAAATTGAATTTTTAAAATAAATTTGGACTCGCTTATACTTGTCCGGATAGAATTTGAGTACATACCTAGGCTTATTATGTTATGTTTTTTGGTACAATACAAGAATCAGTGGACATGTTTCTATGGAACATATAGCAAACATAATTAAACAGAACGAAATTCCAATTCAGTCGCATATACCAACGCATCCAATATTTGACACGTTGCGTGATGAGAGCCCCTGATAACTTGACATGCACGCTGCACACTGAGTGGGAGGTGCATGACCAGTTAATTGCGCACAAATCGCTAGATTGGTATTTTAAGTTGCGACTTTCTAAGTTTCCGAGATAATAAAGTGCAATAGCATATGAAATTAAAAAGTTGGTATGTTGTCACCTTATTTGTCCACTGATTCTTGTATTGTACCTGTTTTTTCATAATTAAGCTAACGTTCTCATAATATCATCTGTGAAAACAAATAAAACACGTAGATGTCCCTTACCTTCTCAATCCATAGGTCTAGGTCTAGTAATTTGTATTAGACCTATCCTGTCCGATGTAATTTCATAGCAAAACTAACATTTTCATATTACCTGTCATAAATAATGAAACATGTCTACCTTGCTTACATTATCAGCAAGGCCTAAAACCAGATATGGCTATAGCCTGTAGGGCAGCTGTTGCTACCAACAGCATTGTCTTCCTCAGACCTTCCAGACAAAGAGCTATTGCCTCCATCACCTGTCATGTCAGTTAATGGAGCAAAATCTACGTCTGTAAACTATCCCCATTATCAGAAGAAGAATCCATAAAAATTTCGTGGTTGGTTGGTTTGTTGGTTGCTGATCCAGCGGTCCATGGACTCATGCCCTTTGACATAATTCCATTAGATAGCATTATATTGCTGGGAAGTCTGTGGATTTTCGGCCCACCCCGGGACAGAGCCAGAGAATAACTATCATACCTCCAGGAAGGTAAGTTTCAACCTATGCACTGCTCCTAGCCACTGTAGCCAAGATAGGGTTCACTGTGCTCATTCCCCACCACCAATTGACTGCTGGTTATGCCGAACATCTCTATAGCTCCAGGCATGCAACCAAATGTTCAAGTCAAAAGGATTGTCACGTCCTGAGTCACTGTGCCTCTATGATGGGCCTCAGCCATAGGAAAAACAGTGATGTCAGTTTCCTCCTCCCAGTGCTGCACAGTACATCTCTGGCTCCCTCCCAACCACAGAGGGTGCATACATATATATATTCAGGCAAACATGAAAAACATTTCAACAACAAAACAAAATCATAACTGTATAGATGACATGCCATGAAGCTTCTTTAAGAAGATAACCTCAATATAACGGCATGTCATCCACTAAGGTTTTCTGTTGCATGGGTGGTATGTCTAGTGGGCCATTGGTGAGACCCACAGACGCAACCACATGCATACAAATTTCCTGAAAAATGGCATCAATTTCAACAGATTTGTTTCAATTGGAACAGACGACTAATTGAATTGGAACAGACGACTAATTGAATTGGAACAGACGACTAATTGAATTGGAACAGACGACTAATTGAATTGGAACAGACGACTAATTGAATTGGAACAGACGACTAAACATTAAAACCATAGCTCTCATCTACTGCCTTATTCCAAATTAAATTTAGGGAAAGAAAGTTGAATACTGCTAGCCTAGGTGTCGCTGATTCCTGGCCATGTGAGTCATATATGTCATGCTGTTTCTTGTGGTTGCATGAGTGCGTATCAACTGGTGTCTCATGATGCTGATGGCTGTCTATCTATCTATCTGTTCGCTAAACCTTTCTTGTTTTTCAGGGTAGATTAGTTTTCTGGAGATGGGAAAAAAAGTTTACATCTTACAGATGTGTGCAGATATCACTACAAAAAAGTTTACATCTTACAGATGTTTGCAGATATCACTACAGAAACTTTCACATCTAACAGAGACTTGCAGATATTAATAGAAAGCATCAAATCAAAGGGTTGGTTGGTTGGTTGCCGATCTAGCGGTTCATGAGCTCATGCCCTTTGACCCAATGCCATTTGTGATATATGCATGTGTTTGTGAGCTGTTGTTGTGTTCCATATAATGTGTTCCATTTATCTGGCCTTGGAGGGAGAAGAATTTTCCTGATGTCATCCAGCGTCGGATATTCAAAAAAGGTGGTGATCAACAGTTTCATAGGGATGAGTGCACAGCCGGCACCTTGGAGTGTTGTGGTTATATTCTGTTCAGATGATTGTTAAACTGTACATGGGAGCAGATGCTACTCTGGTTTTTTCTTCCCAGGAAAACCAAAGGGTAAAAGATAAGACATTGTAAGATTGTCGAAGAAGAAATTTAAGTTTTACCATTGTTATTTTATTTTAGAGTCCATAGTTCAAATCTTGTTAGAAAATGGAGCAGACGCCACACTTTGCAATAAAAGAAAACAGACGCCTGTTTCCTTGGCACAGAATGTGAGAGTTCAGAGATGGCTACAGTTAGCAGCAGAACGGTCAATTTCCCAAACAGCTGGACATCTGGTAGGTCAGCTTGCAGTGTGTCGTGTTAATGGTTTTTGGTCGCATAGTCACATGGTTAGAGTTGATATTTTGGGTTGTAACAGCTGATTTTGTCGGGTTGTTAAAACTGGCCTTATTGAGTGGTTAAGGCTGTTATAAGGTGGTTAAGGCTGTTATAAGGTGGTTAGTGCTGTTATAAGGTGGTTAGTGCTGTTATAAGGTTGTTATGGCTGTTATAAGGTGGTTAGGGCTGTTATAAGGTGGTTAGTGGTGTTATAAGGTGGTTAGTGGTGTTATAATGTGGTTAGTGCTGTTATAAGGTGGTTAGTATTGTTTTAAGGTGGTTATTATTGTTTTAAGGTGGTTAGTGCTGTTATAAGGTGATTAGTGCTGTTATAAGGTGGTTAGTATTGTTTTAAGATGGTTAGTGCTGTTATAAGGTTGTTAGTGCTGTTATAAGGTGGTTAATATTGTTTTAAGGTGGTTAGTGCTGTTATAAGGTGGTTAGTATTGTTTTAAGGTGGTTAGTGATGTTATAAGGTGGTTAATGCTGTTATAAGATGGTTAGTGCTGTTATAAGGTGGTTAGTATTGTTATAAGGTGGTTAGTGCTGTTATAAGGCGGTTAGTGCTGTTATAAGGTGGTTAGTGCTGTTATAAGGTTGTTAGTGCTGTTATAAGGTGGTTAGTGCTGTTATAAGGTGGTTAGTGCTGTTATAATGTGGTTAGTGCTGTTGGTTAGTGCTGTTGTTATAAGGTGGTTAGTGGTGTTATAAGGTGGTTAGTGGTTTTATAAGGTGGTTAATGCTGTTATAAGGCAGTTAGTGCTGTTATAAGGCAGTTAGTGCTGTTATAAGGTGGTTAGTGCTGTTATAATGCGGTTTAGTGCTGTTATAAGGTAGAAACTAGACCAGATAAACAACTTCATAGGCAACAACACACCATCATCTTTCAACTTAGAACTGGCCTCTGCAGCCTACAGGGCCAGTCATTATAGTTTCTCTTACCAAGAAACAAGTCCAAGTCATTATAGTTGTCAATGTTTTATGATATTGTGTTTTTGAGGAGGTGCTAGTGAGCTTGCTTTCTATCACTGCGTTACAGCGTGCCAGGTTCGAAATCATGTCTGGACAAAAAAATCTGGGTTGTGATTTCTCGCTTGACATGACAACTCCTCCAGTCGACTCAGCTGTAAATGAGTACCTGACGCATGAGTTAGAGAAGGTAAAGACAGCATGGATGGGAACTCGCCACCCCACCTAATAGTTTCTACGGTTTAAGTACATGAAGAGTTACCTTCATCCCCAATGGCAGGATGCTGCCATGAGACATACCTTTAAAAAGTGGCTACTTTGTACAGTTCTTCAATGATTTATATTATATTTCTGTCAAAATTAAAATTTCTAATAATTTTTCATAATTTTTCCATACTCGAAGACTGTCCTATACTTACAGGACGTCCATAAATAACGTCAACACTTTTGTGACAATTTTGTTACTCTCATAAATGATAAACATAGGCAAAGGAAAGAATCATACAGGTAATCACTAATTGGTGCAACAGAAGTTGTACTGCGATCATAGTACCAATGGTTATTTATACACTAAATAAATTTTGTGAAATATACATTTTTATTTACACAATTCAAAAATGATGTTGTTTTTTAACATAAAAAATTCTTGTCAAGAATCCAGAGACATTATTAAGTATAAAATAGTCCCACACCCCCACCACACAAAGTTTTACAGTTGTAAAAGTGAAAATAATAAATAACATAGTTTTTTAAATGTGTAAAAAAAATAAATATGTTTCACAAAATTTATTTAGTGTAGAAATAACCATTGGTACTATGATCGCAGTTCAACCTCTATTGCGCCAATTAGTGCCTACCTGTGTGATTATTTTCTTTGCCTATGTTGATCAGTTTATATTTATCATTTATAATTTAAATATAATTATAATTAGGTTTAGGGTTAGGGTTATGAAACATAGCTAACCCCATACCCTAAAAAATGAATATTTCAATTAATTATTGATTATTTATTGATATAATATTTAGATCAATTAACCACAAAATACGTAAGTAGGCACTTATGGGAAACAAGAAAGAAAATGGGGGTTGGGATGCGATCATACCTAACGGTTTTTCTGATGTCAACTTTTGTCAATTATATATCGCATTCGTAGACCAAGAAAAGGCATTCGACAGAGTAGACAGACAACAACTATGGAAAACACTATCAATATACGGATTACCAGAACATTTAATCAATATATGCAAGGGCATTTATGCTAATAGCCAATGTGAAGTAAGAACAAATGCAGGAGTGTCCAATAAGTTCTAAATTCAATCAGGAGTTTGCCAGGGGTGTGTCCTATCCCCTCTACTTTTTATAACATATATCGACCACATCTGTAAACTAACAAGTACCAACGAAGAAGATAACATAAAAGACAAATTGAACGAACTACTTTTTGCAAACGACCAAGTACTAATAGCGACATCAGAAGAACAATTGCAAGAACATATGAACAGACTCCACATAACATGTCAAAAATTCAACATGAAGATTAATATTGAAAAGACCGAAATAATGGCAATAGCAAAGAAGGAAAGAAATATCACTATCTCCATCGATGATAAACACCGTAAACAGATAAATGAGTTCACTTACTTAGGAAGCATTATATCAAGTGAAGGGAAAACCAGTAAAGAGATACAAAATAGATGCAAAAAAACATACCAGATCCTAGGACAGATGCCACGTATTTTCAAGAACAAAAATGTAAACATAGACACTAATGTTGCATTATACAAGACTATTATTATACCATCACTATGCTACCAGTGCCAAACCTGGACAATGACAGCACAAGACAAAAGAAAAATAGTGACAGTAGAAATGATATGTCTACGAAGAATATTCGGAGTTTCATTAAGAGATAGAATTAGAAATGATCAATCAATCAATAAACCCATAATCCTTCAGGGTTGTAGGGGTACCACATTGGATGCTTCAGCACAGAGTCCTCCAGCGAATTCTATCCTCAGCGATGCGGATGAGTGTGGAAATATCTTGCCCTGTCAATTCCTTGATGTTGTCTGTCCATGTCTTTATTTGTCCTCCTCTGCTTCTTCCACCCTTGACAGTTCCCTGCAGTGTTGTTTTTGACAAGGAATCGTGCCTGCATACATGTCCGAACCATGCTAGTTTTCGTCATTTCACTATTGAAAGCAATGGCTCCTGGACACATGCACACATCTCTACTTTATTTCTTACGTACACATTGGTCTTATGTTCCCTATAGGAAATTCGTAGAATTCTTCTGTAGCATTTATACTCGAAAGCCTGTAATCTTCTCTCCATGTCCGCAGTGAGTGTCCAACTCTCACAACCACAACAGAAAGCACCAGCGACTTATACAGTTTGATTTTCACTCCAACACTGATGTTGCTTTTCCAAATCACAGCCTTGACAAGGACGCTAAAGCCATCTCCAGCCGTATTTTCATCCATTGTAGTATTTCAGTTATCCATTGTAGTATTTAGAAATGATAACATCAGACAGATAACCAAAACAATACCAGTATTGGAACACATCAAAAGACAATAGATCAAGTGTTTTCACACGCTTCTAGACTACCGACAGATAGCATGCCAGAAATGGCCATGACACATAGACATAACGGTTATAAAGCCAGAGGCAGACCATGTAAAAGATGGATCCCAGAAATCAAAGAAGTCACAGGAACAAGCTTACAAACAGCACACAAGAATGCAATTTCCAGAGAACTGTTCCACCCCTGACGCCGCAAGGCAAACAAGGGACACAGAGTACAGATAGATAGAACTTTTGTCAAAGGCGTTCTCCCTTGTCAACAAATATCAAACTATTTTTTCTTGCATTATAATTGTTGACATAATTAGCTATAAGTGAACAAGTCTTTACCATATTTCAGCAACTAGTAAGCATCGCAACTGACTCTCAGTCGGAATTGGTCAGTAACTCTTCTACTCAAGAGGACACTTCCTCTAGTCAGCTAAAAAGATTAGATCTGTACCACCAAGAAACGACATCTCGACTGAAAACATCATCATTTGAAGAAACCAATAAAAATGAAGGGAAGAGCGATGAAGACAAACTGTTTAATGCCATTGTTGAAGGTGACATCAATAAAGTGAGTTGGCATGAAGATCTGTTAAAATTACATGAATTCAGCTTGTGTGATTGTATTAACATAGATTGATGTACGTGATTGTGTTAGCATAGATTGATGTACGTGATTGTGTTAGCATAGATTGATGTACGTGATTGTGTTAGCATAGATTGATGTACCAGTATGTGATTGTGTATGCAGAGATTGTATCAACAGGGATTTATGTGTGAGTTTTATTTGGAGAGATTTAGGTATGTGATTGTCCTCTTCTGATTTCGTTCTCAAACTCCTGCAGATTAGCAGGATGTAGTCCGGAGAACGGAATGCTTTGTATCATGGTTTACAGCATTTCTGCGATATCTGCACCTTTCGGCCTGACATATCTGACTTCAGCATGGCTTTGGGTTTCTGATCCTATATGGGATGGGACAGCCAACTCCATCCCATAACTTCCGTAGTCACTTTTTACGACATGCGTGGAAGGTAAACAGTGTTGCTATTCTTTGCTCCCCTTTAGGGCCCCGGCAACATACAGGTGGGTATGTGATTGTATCAGCATAGATTGATTGTGTCATTAGAAATTAATGTGTGGGATTCCGTCAATACAGAGATTAGTGTATTTTATTGTATCAGCAGATATTGGTTTTTGTGATTGTATCAGCAGGGATTGGTATGTGTGATTGTATAAGCAGTGTTTGATACTTATGATTATGCCAATTGGCAGGGGTTGAGTTTATGTGAATGTATCATCAGAGATTGATGTATGTGATTTTGCCTGTGAGCATGGCTTGACTGTGAACAGATAAGACATGCTTCAAGTAAATGAAAGAAGAAGAAGAAGATTTGACTATGAATTGTGTTAGCATATATGTTTACTATGTTGGATTACATTAACTACCACATCATCATCAGGTGCCATGCCTGCTGGCATAGGAGGTCATGGCTCTCCACAGCTCTTCGCCCACAGTATTATGTATCAAGGTCATTGTTGTTTCCTTGCCGTGCCAGGTTGTCAAACTGTCTAATATTTTCTCACGTTGTCGCCCTCTGTCTCTGTTGCCTTCAATTTTGCCAGTTGTGACTATGTTCTCTAAACCTGCCTGTCTCATGAAATGGCCAAAAAAAGAAGATTGTCTTTTTATGATATTGTTGATTAAGGTCCGTTTCGCATTTGACTCTTTCAACACCTCTACATTAGTTTTTTTGGCAGTACATGGTATTCTCAGCATTCTTCTGTAGAACCACATTTCTGTTGCCTCTAATTTCCCACTTTCCAGTTTGTTTATTGTCCACGACTCGCCCCCATATGTTAGTATAGGGGTTATATAGCACTGCAGAACTCTCTTTCTCACCTCTAATGACAAGGTCATATTACACAGTATATTTTTTCTGAACATTGTTTTTGCCTGTCCTATTCTGCATCTTATTTCTGTTGAACTTTAATTAACACAGATTGTTTTATTTTAATACGTAATTGCACAAGGTAGTACAAATGGTATCTCTGCTTTTTGCTATGTTAATATTTTGATTTTGTTAAAATTATTTTTTTAATACATTGATTATATGTCATTCAGGTAAAGTTTTATTTAGGTATTGATTTTGGGGAAGATGATGACCTTCAAATGTCACCAAGTCTATTGTCATTAGGTGACATGTGCCATCCTCTGTGTCAGTGCGACAAGTGCCTAATAATTCAAAAGGTGAGTTTGAGTGTTTGTGGCAGAAAGAACAAAAACCTGGCATATTCTCTTCCTCAACTTTCATTCTCAAACTCCCACTGGATCTCTCTTGTAGCAGGGCAATGGTCCTACTTGATTTCCAGCATGATATAGTCCAGAGAATGGAAATTCGTTGTGTCGCCATTTTATTGTCGCCAATGTCCTGACAAATCTGTCTTCCATGTAAAAATGTTCTAATAAATTTGTATTAGTGATTTTCTGAACTGATAGTGGCACAATCCAGAGGTACCCATAGGAGAAGTTCCATCTTTTTCATCTTTCAAAGAGTATATTATCTTGATAATTCCCATATTCCATTGATTGTGATTTGGGAGTGAGGATAGGAGTAGCCCTTAGTTTGTGTAGTTGATTGTGATTTAGGAGTGAGGATAGGAGTAGCCCTTAGTTTGTGTAGTTGATTGTGATTTGGGAGTGAGGATAGGAGTAGCCCTTAGTTTGTGTAGTTGATTGTTATTTTGGAGGAGTGAGGATAGGAGTAGCCCTTAGTTTGTGTAGTTGATTGTTATTTTGGAGTGGGGATAGGAGTAGCCCTTAGTTTGTGTAGTTGATTGTGATTTGGGAGTGAAGATAGGAGTAGCCCTTAGTTTGGATAGTTGATTGTGATTTGGGAGTGAGGATAGGAGTATCCCTTAGTTTGGATAGTTGATTGTGATTTGGGAGTGAGGATAGGAGTAGCCCTTAGTGTGGATAGTTGATTGTGATTTGGGAGTGAGGATAGGAGTAGCCCTTAGTTTGGATAGTTGATTGTGATTTGGGAGTGAGGATAGGAGTAGCCCTTAGTTTGTGTAGTTGATTGTGATTTTGGAGTGAGGATAGGAGTAGCCCTTAGTTTGTGTAGTTGATTGTGATTTGGGAGTGAGGATAGGAGTAGCCCTTAGTTTGGATAGTTGATTGTGATTTGGGAGTGAGGATAGGAGTAGCCCTTAGTTTGGATAGTTGATTGTGATTTGGGAGTGAGGATAGGAGTAGCCCTTAGTTTGGATAGTTGATTGTGATTTGGGAGTGAGGATAGGAGTAGCCCTTAGTTTGGATAGTTGATTGTGATTTGGGAGTGAGGATAGGAGTAGCCCTTAGTTTGTGTAGTTGATTGTGATTTTGGAGTGAGGATAGGAGTAGCCCTTAGTTTGTGTAGTTGATTGTAATTTGGGAGTGAGGATAGGAGTAGCCCTTTGTGTAGTTGATTAAGATTTGGGAGTGAGGATAGGAGTAGCCCTTAGTTTGTGTAGTTGATTGTGTCAGACTGAAATTCTGACATTGAATGTATTGAACCAAAAGCCACATATCACAACCAAGCTGTAAACCATAGCTGCATTCCTTTTTCCGGACTACATCCTGCTACGGTGCAAGAGTTTGAGAACAAACGCAGAAGAAGAAGAACAGGTTCTTGTTTGCAATTAGTGCCTACCTATGTATTTTATGGTTAATTAACCTAAATATTATATCAATAATTAATTTAAATATTCATTTATTTAGGGTTAGCGGTTAAGGTTAGTGGTTAGGATTAGTTATGTTTTACATAACTAAGCCTAATCCTAAATATAATTATATTTAAATTAATAAATGATAAACATAAACTGTTAAACATAGCCACGGGAAATAATCACATGGGTAGGCACTAATTCTAAACCAGTTCTGAAGAACAGTTACTTCTTCTGCCACCTACACTTAGATGATGTCACCAAAACAGAGAGAGATGGTATAATGCAGCTGTCTTTGCTCAAGATGGAGCTCAAGATGGATGGTGGTGCTGGTGGTTAAGTTGAAGAGGGGGGGGGGAAATATTATAATAATTGCAGATTTTATTAATTTTTTTTTCAGGCCATTTTCAAGACAGGAAATGGTCTAAATATTAATTTAAAAACAGTGACAGTTATATTAATTGCAGATTTTATTCTTTATTTTTTTTTCCAGGTTATATTCAAAACAGGAAATGGTCTAAGTATTAATTTAAAAACAGTGACAGGATTTTATCTGATCCACATGGCAGTGCTCCACAATCACGACCACATTGTTGATCTTCTCGTCTCATACAATGCTGACATCAACGTACAGAACAGTCAAAGTCTGACCGCACTTCATCTGGCGTGTTGTCTTCGGAACATTCAGGTGAGGAAAGTTTGATCATATGTTTCTGACAAAGCCTAATTTGTTTATTCGTGCAGTTTTTTTTTAGGTTTATTTTGTTGAGGTTTAACTACTTACCATATCTGTGTCTGTGGTTTGATTTCTTCTTGTTCCTCTGCTTTCCATGGTTCCCTGTCTCAGATTTTGATATCCATTTCATGGACAAATTTGTTGTCTATTGTTGATTATCAATAGAATCATTATGTAGAACACAGGTTTTTAATGTTTCACTTGAACACAACAGATGGACTATCACTAAGGGGTTATGAAGTGTAAACAAGAAAACATACAAATTACAATACACAAAATGTGTGTTCTACATAAGTACTTTTGTATTGTTGTCCAGTTTCACTGCAGTATTACTTTATATTATAGATCATGATTTTTGTCCGTGTCTTTCCAACGCCAAATGGGGAGCAAAGAATAATGATACTGTGGTCTGCCAGACATGTTGTAAGAGGCAACTAAGGAGGTTTGGAGGAATCAAGTTGACTGCCCAATCCCAGAGAACAGTACTTCTCAACCTCCAGGCCGTAACATATCTACCAGGTCATGGGATCTTCTCCTTGAATTGTACTTGTTTATGAGTTTAAGGTTCTTTTTGGACTGAGCCCTGGTCATATAACATTTTTGTAAAGATCTCACAAAGTTTAAGAAGCTCTGCCATGGAGTATTAATGTGACCCAGGAAGTATGCTGAAGTTGGATGTGTCAGATCAAAGGGCACAGATATCACAGCTAAGCTGTAAAACATGACACACAACACTCTATTTTCTGGACTACATTCTGCTAATCTGCAAAAGTTTGAGAATGAACGCAGAAGAAGATGATGGTTTTACCTCAGAGTATGTTAACACAAGTTAACACATTATAACAAATTTGGCATTAGACAAGGTTGCGTACTATCACCACTTCTGTTTGTAACATACATGGACAGGATAACTAAAGAAACAGACCCAAGAAAAAAATTCACCCGTGTAGAAACATCAAATGAAGATCACAGCTCAACTCAACAAAACTGCTATTTGCAGATGATCAATGATTAATATATAAATCTGAAAATGAATTGCAGCGGTACACACGCTCCATACAACCTGTGAACAACACAACATGAAACTAAACACATCTAAAATAGAGACTATGAAGATAAGCAGAACACCAGGTCAGTTAAATGTATCTGTCAGTGGTACAAAACTAAAACAAGTCCCAGAGTTTAAATACATAGGAAACATATTTACGGAGGGTGGCAACCTTGACAGAGAGATTGAAACAAGGTGCCAATGCTGTGACTTAACAGCTGTCACCAATACTTAAACACCCATCAATCTGCATGGCTACAAAAGGACAATTGATAAACAATATTTTTATACCAACTCTGTGTTACCAATGTCAAACATGGCTTTTGACAAAGACACTAGCAAAAAAGATCACAGTTTGTGAAAACATGTTTGAGGAAAGCTATAAATGTCACGAGAAAAGACCGCTGGAGAAATAGATATCAGGAAAGAAGTAAAGACTGTCTCAAGTTAAGGTCAATCGCACTTACGTATTACACAGGTTTATATAATCACTTTAATCAGACACGACAGACTATATCTAAAACTAGTGGGAAATGGTTTGCACACAAGAAAACATACAAATTACAATATACAAATCATATTCAACATTTCAAACAAAAGGTCTTTATCAAGATACACACAAAACATCAAAAGACGATGAATGAAAAAATTATCACAACAAACAAATTTATCCAACGGAAATATGGAAATGAGATGGTGGACACATCTCAAGTTAAGGCTACATTGAGAGGCAGCAAACCAGATGGTTTGGTCACATCATGAGAGTGGAATCTGCACAACCATCCCTTCATGCATACGTCAGCAGAAGACGGGCTACAAAGCACGGGAAGACCAAGAACTAGATGGGCAGAGACAATCAAAGAAACATTAAATAGACACAGGCTTATCATGGCCAATGCAACTCAAATAGCCAAAGACAAAAAGATAAGAATTCCCCCAACGACGCTTAATGGCAAAAGTGGAAATGATGATAGATAGATAGATCAAGCAACCAAACGTGCCATAGCCCGAAAACTGATTGTCATTCAATCCTGCAATGCCTTACAGCAGAAGCAGAGAAAAGACAATCGATAGATAGACATATTTGGGCCCAGAGATGACATGCACACCAGAGTGCACTGGCCGGCGCTCCATAGCTGGTCGAGCATCAGGGTCAGTGAACCACAGCTGGCCAAGATCCTCAGTACACTTCCACGCAGTGGGCCTGGAAACAGGAGTGCAGTAACCATGCTGTATCCTGGCCAAGTACTAGGGATCGAAGATACGGGAATGCCAACCTGGCCCAAAAAATGCTGGCTGAAGACGGATGTGTCAGGCTGAAAGGTGCAGGTAAAGCAGCTTGCTGTAAAATATGACACAATGCAGATCACCCTCATACGTCCTTCTCAGGACGGTCAGCGGAATGCTTTCAGAGGGTCCGCCGCAAGGCGCACGGCGAAGAAGAAGAAGATAGACATATTTCTTTACTTCCTGTACAGCGTGCTCAATATATTGAAAACTTGTGTATGCATTAATATTCCCAGATAGCAGACCTGCTTGTGAAGGCTGGAGCTAGGCTCAACATCTGTGATGCTAATGGGAACACAGCTCTTCTGTTTGCATCTTGTAATGGCTTTGTTGATGGTGTCCAAACATTGATCAAGGTATTTGCTATTTGTCGTATTCATATTTCTTAGCCTTTGGCCTTTTCTATCCCTAATCCTGCTGGCACAGGGCAACACTTGAGTGTCTCGAGCTGGTCCTGATGTATGTGGTTGATTCTTATATAATTTTGCATCATTTTATTTAATCATTCAATCAAGTGCCATGGCGAATGGCGTAGGCGATCATATTTCTTATGACTGTCTCTTGTGTGGTCAATAAACTCAGCTGGTGACCTTCTCCCCTGCCATAATTCTAGCCCATCCAGCAAGTTCTCTCTTTGTCGTCCCATGTCTCTTCTCTTCTTGATCTTTCCAGTGGTCATTTTGTATTTTTAACAATATGTATAATTTATAAATGTATTGCTTTTCTTAGTTCTGATATTGTTCATCCATCACAAGTTATGATGACCATTGGTAACATCCACTTTATGAAATTCAGTTAGTTATGTCCTTGTCTATAAGTCCATAGGTAGCTGATAAGCCCTATGGTGACCCTTTAGGTTCTTGGAGAATTTGGGCATGGAGTATCGCTTTTGATGGTGTTTGGTTTAAACTTTACTTTTTAGCTAGTCTCCGCTGTGAAGCTGCTGCATTTATATTTTTTCACACAATGTTGCTTCTTTTATTTTTATTGCAGAGCGCCATGTAGCTCTGTTTCCCTGTCGAGGATGGATGTGTCGGGCCATTGGTGCAAATAAAATGGAGACACATCGCATTTCCATTCTCTGGACTACATCCTGCTGGAAATTTAATAGGACCATTGTCCTGCTACAAGAGAGATCCAGCAGAAGTTTGAGAATGAATGCTGAAGAAAAAGAAGAAGAAGCTGTTTCATGCAGCATATTCCCATGTCTCATGTAGCTCTGTTTCATGCAGTATATTCCCATGTCTCATGTAGCTGTGTGTCATGCAGCATATTCCCATGTCTCATGTAGCTCTGTTTCATGCAGCATCTTCCCATGTCTCATGTAGCTCTGTTTCATGCAGCATCTTCCCATGTCTCATGTAGCTCTGTTTCATGCAGCATATTCCCATGTCTCATGTAGCTCTGTTTCATGCAGCATATTCCTATGTCTCATGTAGCTGTTTCATGCAGCATATTCCCATGTCTCATGTAGCTCTGTTTCATGCAGCATATTCCCATGTCTCATGTAGCTCTGTTTCATGCAGCATATTCCCATGTCTCATGTAGCTCTGTTTCATGCAGCATATTCCCATGTCTCATGTAGCTCTGTTTCATGCAGCATATTCCCATGTCTCATGTAGCTGTTTCATGCAGCATATTCCCATGTCTCATGTAGCTGTTTCATGCAGCATATTCCCATGTCTCATGTAGCTCTGTTTCATGCAGCATATTCCCATGTCTCATGTAGCTGTTTCATGCAGCATATTCCCATGTCTCATGTAGCTGTTTCATGCAGCATATTCCCATGTCTCATGTAGCTGTTTCATGCAGTCATCTTCTCTTGTGTCATGGTTTATGTCAAGGGCTCATTTCTGATAGTCTGACGCAGACTACATAATGCATGTAGTACTGAGCTAATTGTTCTTTCAAGTCTGTGTGTTTGTCCCATCTTGATAAAGACCTTTTTGTCGAAATGTTGATGTATTCTTTGTTGCAGACTTTATGTCAATATGGGATTTCCAAAACATCTCACATATTTAATCGCATAGCTGTACCACGAACATGAGGCAGCAGTAAAAGTGGACGGAACAATATCAAAATGGTTTAATGTACAGAAAGGAGTTAGACAAGGATACACACTATCACTGTACCCGTTCAATATCTACGCAGAAAGCATAATGCGAAATGTAAAAGACAAAATGACATATGCTGACTTTCAGCCTCTTACCATCATCGGTCAGCAGATTGGCAGGCTGGCTCCTTAGCAACATCCTAACAAGAAAACTGTGTTTTTTTAGTCATATAAAGAGACATAACAGCATGGAAAGATTAATAGCTGAAAGCAGAGTTAACGACAACAGGGAAAGAGAGCACCCAAGATGGCAATTGTGCAGTGATATATCAGATTGTTTAAACATGTCTGTAGCTGCACCAGGTCAGCTCACTCAGAACCGCGGAGTGTTCAGAGAATCCATAAGGAAGACCATGTTCTGTTCTGAAAAAAATATATCACATAAGAAGATACTTTATGACAAACATATTTAACTCATTTTATATCCTCTTCTTCTTCATCAGCGTTCATTCTCAAACTCCCACTGAATCTCTCTTGTGCAGGACAATGATCCTATTAAATTTCCAGCAGGATGTAGATATTTCAAAAGGTGGAGATATTTTAAGTACGTTGATAAACCGTGATACAACACATTCTGTTCTCTGGACTAAATCCCGCTCACTATCAGGAGTTTGAGAATGAACTGCAGAAGAATTGTTTTCTATTTAATCAACATAAAAACTCAAACCTGTTTTACTGATAATTTTTTCAGGCAGGAGCTAATCTAGATTCCAGCAATCATCAAGGCAACACTGCGTTACATGAGGCTCTGAAGAGAGATGACTCTGTCATATCTACAATGTTGATGACGGCTGGTGCTGATCCAAGAATACGGAACAAGCATGGGAAACTTCCGTTGGACGAAACTGATGTTAGTTGTCAGAAGTTTATAGATTTAATGTCTTGTCTTGTCACTTGTACTGTGAAACATCATTGGGAGCCAAAGTGTTGTTCTATTGCCAAATGTGTTTCTGTAACACCATGTCAGTTCCTCTTTTGCCAAGTTTGGCACATAGGGCGGATGTTATAGTTCTCCATGCCTGTCGGTCAGTTGCTAGGGATTGCAGGTCTTGTGCATTTATGCCTGTTGATTTTAATTCATTCATAATTGTTTTCATTCACGAGCGTTGTTTTTGGTCTTCTCTGTTTTCTTTTCCCGTCTGGTGTCCACATGAAGGCTTTTCGTGGGATTCTGTCTTCCTTCATTCTAAGCACGTGGCTGATGTATGTCTAGCGGCATTTTCTGATGATGTTCATCATGTAAGACTATAACATCCGTTACAGAAACACTGGGAGTTTTACAATGACAATTTGTTAAATTGTCAAGTAACGTATCCAAAGGAATCAAGAACAGAAACATACATCCGCCATCTTTAAACTGGTAACCGGAACTTAATGATACCAAGAGGTGGTTGAATATCTCTGATATTGTTGATCCATTTACATCTTGGTCTTCTTCTTGCCCTCATCCTGGATATTCTGTTGTTATATGTTTGTGTGAGACAATCAGGCTCCATTTTCATTAAATGTCCACACCATTTGATTTGTTGTCTCTTGATGTAGTCATTGACTGGTGTAGTTCTTACAATTTCTCTGATGAAATCACTTCACATTCTATCCATTATTGTGACGCAGACAATCGCATTATAAGCACCTTTCAGAAGAGAGTTCGAGAATAAGACAGCAGAAGAAGATTAAATTGTAGGCGATTTTGTTTTGTGTGAAATTTTCCAGTACATATTTTTTGTTTTGTGTGAAATTTTCCAGTACATATTTTTTGTTTTGTGTGAAATTTTCCAGTACATATTTTTTGTTTTGTGTGTAATTTGTTTGTTTTGTGTGAAATTTTCCAGTACATATTTTTTGTTTTGTGTGTAATTTGTTTGTTTTGTGTGAAATTTTCTAGTACATATTTTTTGCTTGTGTGAAATTTTCTAGTACATATTTTTTTATTTTGTGTGAAATTTTCTAGTACATAATTTTTTGTTTTGTGTGAAATTTGTTTGTTTTGTATGAAATTTTCTAGTACATATTTTTTGTTTTTTGTGAAATTTTCTAGTACATATTTTTTATTTTGTGTGAAATTTTCTAGTGCATATTTTTTGTTTTGTGTTAAATTTTCTAGTACATATATTTTGTTTTGTGTGAAATTTTCTAGTACATATTTTTTGTTTTGTGTGAAATTTTCTAGTATGTATTTTTGTGTCTATGAAAGGTTCCGGCTATGCAGGATCTACTGAGGGCAGCTATGTCCAGAATAGAAGAAGAAGAATCAAATGCTAAGAATAATAACCTCCCCAGCAGACTTGACATGAAAGGTAAGGTATCATAATGTTGTTAACTATGTATAGCTTTTCTTCTTCTTTGGCATTCGTTCTCAAACTCCTGCAGATTAACAGGATGTAGTCCGGAGAACAGAACGCGTTGCTTCATGGTTTATAGATTTGTTGCGATATCTGCGCCTTTCAGCCTGATATCTGCGCCCTTCAACTTCAGCATGGCTTCTGGGTCATGTTGACCCTATATGGGATGGGATCTTCCCATCTTCATCCCATCTTCATCCCATCTTCCCAACTTCACCCTAGAAGTGATAAATAATGCTACTATATAATTTATCAAATACAAAGTTGATATAGTAATGTTACTATATGATCTAAATATCAAATAAGAAAGAAATAACAATTAAAAATAAAGTAACATTTTCTATTTTATGTCACCATGAATATAGCCTTTAACTGCAATGTGGAAAAAGTTCTTCTTCCATTTTAAAATTATCTCTGTGATAGTTAGATCATATAGTAACATTATCACATCAACTTTTGTATTTGATAGTTAGTACACATAATGTACCCACTAGACCCCCCCTATAACTTTTTTCCCCCAAAAATTAATATTTTAAAATAGGGTACCCACCAATAATAATTTTTAAATATTTTTGAAAATAAAAATTAGGGATAAATAGTATAAACATTTATGTGTTATGTGTAATATTAAAATAATAATTTTTTTCGTTAATTAAAAATAGGGATAAATAGTATTAACATATTTGTATAATTTTGAAATATTTTAAAATAATTTTTTAATATTTTCGAAAATAAAAATTAGGGATAAATAGTATAAACATTTATATGTAATTTTTTTTTAAATTACAAAAAAAGGGAAGAATAAATATATACAGTTTGCGTAATATTACAATAATAATTTTTTCAAAAAAAATAAATAAATAAATTTATCATTAAAAGAGTAATACAGAATAGTTATCTTTTTAAAATACTAATATTAAAACCTTGTCTTCTGTAATTCTTGCTTATAAAAACTACCTATAATTTCTTCCCCCCATTAAATCTCGTATTTTATAAGTAATAGGATTTGTGTGTAATATTTGACTAATAACAAATATTTCTGAAGTCCATTTAGGTGTATATCCTTTTTCATAAAAATTTTTCTTTTTTGTTATTCTATCTCCAATTTTAAATACAGGTTTAGATAGTCTTTCTTCTTCTTCACCGTATAAATTATTATAAACTATTTTTTCATTTTCTTTATTACTACCTTCAACAGGAGTCATTTTTATTGAAGAATGTTTAGTATTATTATAAATATTAACTAGTTCATCTAAAACATTATAATATTTTGTGGTATTATTAGCAGTAAAATATTTAAACATCTTTTGTTTCATAGTTCCATTCCATCTTTCAACAACACAACTTTTTTCTTCATTTTCTGTAGAATACATTTCAATATCTTTAATTTTTAAAAGATCTTTAAAAGTTTTATTATAAAATTCTTTACCTCGGTCAACCCATAAAAATAAAGGTTTCCTTCCTTCTTTAAATATATGTTTAAATGCTTCAACAACACTTTCACCACTTTTATTTTTTAATGGGATCATCCATCCATATTTACTAAATGCATCTATAACAGCAAGAATAAATTTATATCCCTTATTTTCTTTTGAATATGATGACATATCTACTAAATCAGCTGCCCAAGTTTCATCTATACTATTAATATAGACTCTTCTCTTTTTAAATTTGGTAACAATACGTTTATGTAATTCATCTGCTAAATCACTACTGAATTTTGTGAAGCTGTTTTTTGAAAATTTCCTATCCCTAATGCAATTTTTCCTTTTATAATACTACCAGCAATTCCTTTTTCTATTCTTTCTCTTATAGTAGGATTTAAAATATTTAAATCTTGTAACATCTTTTTATCACAAACTTCATTTCTAGTTTTTCTATCTTCATTTTGTAAATAACAAATATCATGATTCATTGAAGCTTCATCAACTCTATTAATTGGTTTACTCCATTCTTTAGGAGTAAAATCAGGATTGAATCTTTTTTTAAAAATTAGTTCCAGGACCTGTAAAATTATGACCTGGTAAATGTAATTCAATTGGAAGTTTATTAATTATACTATTTAAATTACCACCATAAAGATTACTATCATACCCTACTTCAGAAGCTTTAATAAATTTATTTTTTACAGTTCCACAAATAACACATTTTCCTTTTAACATATTTGTATTATTTTTACTTTTTCCATATTCTAAATCTGAGGTATATGTTCTCTTTTTACATTTTACACAATACAACTCTGTTGATATTTCTGTTGATATAATGATAAAAAAATGATTGAAAAATGATAGAAATAGATAATCGACCACAGGGAGTTTCACTCAAATTACCTAATGAACCTCTTTCAAATTTTCAACTTTTAGATGCAGTTAAAAAATTAAAAATACCAAATTTTAGAGGTGTGTTTATTAGAACTGAATTACCTAAAAAATCTAGAAAAAAAGAATGTGGAATTATGAATTTAGATGGTGATTTAACTGATGAAACTAAAGGTACTCATTGGACTGCGTGGTATAAAGACCGTAATAAAAAAATATATTTTGATAGTTTTGGTATTCAACCACCATTAGAAATAATAGATTATCTTCGTGAAAAACCAGGTGATATACAATATTATATTGATCAAATACAATCTTTTAATACAGTAATTTGGGGACATTTATGTTTACAGTTTTTATTAAATATAAATTTAAAAAATAATTAAAAATGACAGAAATAAAAAAAGAAGAATATTTGTTCTGTGATAAAATTATTAATCCTTATAAAGATGACAAAGCTAAAGTTATATTAGGTAAAGTTATTTTATCTCAAAGTCAGATTGATGATTTAAAATATAAAGGTGAATTTTATTTATCAATAACAAATTTTTTATTTTTAAATCACCTTATTTCTTTTAAACAGTGTGTATTAAATTTATCTATTTCAACATCAAGAATCTTTTTATCTAAAGAATATTTTATAATAACATCAGGTTGAATTCTATATATTATAGATTCAGTAATATCATATGCTATACAATAATTCATTATATGAATACCTTTTTCTTGATTAGCTTCAAAATCAAAATATATATATTTTTTATCTTTTAAAGGTTTTGGAATTAATTTTTTCATATAACATTCATGTTTGGAGTTTATACTCCGTAAATACTTTTCACCACAAGTATAACAATTTATCATATTACAAATATGTTCATCTGGTTTTTCATAATTTGCATAATTTGTTTTGATCTAGATTTTAAATCATCTTTACCTTCTTTATAACAAATATTTTTATCTGATTTATAAATAACAGGAAATGTCTTTCTACATTTATCACACGACCATTTTTTTATATTTTTCTTACAATTATGTTGAGTTAAACAAGGTTTTACAAAATCCACTTTTTGCTAAAAATCCTGTAATGTTAGATATAACATCAAAATGTGTATCATGATGATATGAGTAAATTTGTTCTTCATATTTTTCATTTCCTTCATACATTATATTTTCAGTATTATTAGAACCAAAAATTATTATTCTTATTTTCAAAAAATCTTCAAATATTTTTAAATCATCTAAATTATTACCATCTTTTTTAATTTCTATATTAGCTTCTTTATGTAAACTTTTAGTATAATTTTTTTGTAATTATCTTCCTTCTTTAATATGTTTTATCTGACTATCTGTTAAATTCTCAAAGTATTTTATTCTTGCTAATGATGTTACAATAGCTCTTGATAAACAAATGTTATCAATATTTTTAATTGTTATTATTGAACTTTTATTAATAGTATCTATTAATTTATTTCCTAAATTTACTCCACCAACAGGATTTGGTATTACAGAAAGTTCAAGTATAACATCATTAATATCTAATTCTTCTGCACTATTTAATAATCTAACTAATCTATTATAGAAGAATTCAGCAACATTATTAACATTATGATAAGGATAACTATTATGTCTTGTATAAATTATATCATTTAATGGAACTAACATAACTCTAGAATTAGGAAAATTATGAGTAGCATTTATTACCATATTTTCTATTGCATTATTAATATTTTCTCTAATTTCATTTAACATATTTATTCTATATCGAAAAACATATTTTGTCTATGAATATATTTCCTAATTAAATTTATTTTATAAGGTCTTTGTTTTGAAATCTGTATATCATTAATTTTATATAAAGGATTTATTTTAGAATATCTAATTCTTTGTGGTGTAATTGTTTTAATTTTATATAAAGGATTGATTTTAGAATATCTAACTCTTTTAGGTGTAATTATATCATCATGGAATTTATGTAATCCCGATAAACGAATCGGGTTTTCGTTATGCTGGGATTTTTTTACTTTCATTTTTTAAGGAATAATTTTAATATACAATTATAATTATAATTTTTATATTTTTAAAAATGGAAGAAAAATTTAGTGAGTTTATAAATACAATAAAAAACTATATTTCTACAGATAAACTAGATAATTTTATAAAATGTGTTGAAAAGTTTAAAATAGAAAATAATTTAAATATTGAAAAATCTCACCCTATTAAAAAGAAAAAGAAAGTTCCAGAAGATTTAGAAAAAAAATTATTTGAAATAACTAATGTAGAAAAAATTACTTTTAAATTTAATAAAGAAAATTCTGATACAGAAATAATAGATATATGTGATAAAATAATAAATTATTTAGATGATCTTGAACAAAGAAATAAAACTTATTATTATACACTTGGGGAATTATTAAGTATTCTTAAAAGTAGAAGAGATAGTACTTCCGTATAAGGAAAAAGAATTTCTAATTTTTGCTAAAGAAAAATTTAATAGAAGTGAATCAACTATTAATAATTATATAAGATTTTATAATATTTGTAATGAATATTCTATTTTACATAGTTGTAATTTATCATATAGAGAAATTATTTAAAATTTACCTGAAATAAAACAACTATTAAAACACCACCGGTAGTGAGCTAATTTGACCTCTATTGATCTCTATGTACTTTTTTATTATTTTATAAAATGGATTTGAACGAATTAAAACTTTTAAGTGATTTAAATCCTGAAAACATTAATAATGTTTATAAAACAAAAATGATTATAGATTTTATGAATATTAAATTAGAACAACCAAATTTATCACAAGCTCAGATTTGTAGTAAATTAGGTATTTCTACTTCAGCAATAAAAAGAATAAGACAAGATTTAAATGTAAAATCTCCATATAGATATGATATTCCTATAAAAGGTAAAAAGAGTAAAAAAGTTGAAAATACTGAAGAAAAATTAAAAATAAATAAACAAACAAAAAAATGTAAAAGTTAAAAAAGAGAAAATTGGTAATGGTTCTAAAGATATTAATACAGATGATGAAATAGAATCTTTAATAAAATGGAAGTAAAAAATGGAACAAAGTGACAATATTAAAACTTTAGTAGAATGTAATAATGTTATAAATAATTTATTGAAAATTATAAAACATAATTCTATAATTATTTTTCGGTTAAAGATTTTGCTTTTTGTAATGTTTTTAATAATTGTTCTCTTATTATTTTATTTTTATTTTCATCAGTAACTTTGGATTTTTTATTTTTTATAAAATCATTAATTTCTTTTTCATCATATTCTCCTAATTCATTTAATTTTTGTGTTAGTGTTTCATTTTCAATAGTTAAATTATAAATAGTATCACCACCTATTTCAACTATCTTTTCAAATTTACTTGCATCAATAAAATAATGTTGACATAATTCTGCTCTATTAATAACAGACATATCATTTAATTTTTTGAAATCATCTTTTATTTCTACACGAAATGAATTATCGTCTTCAACAAATTTAGTAATTTCATCCATTTTTTATTAGTAAAAAATTATATTCTTCTAATTCCTCTTCCTTTGGAAATAATACTATCTAATAACATTCGTGCTTGTGGGGTAAATAAGTTAGTTTTTTCTGATTTGTTTCTTTTTTAGGAGGATTATTAGAAAATATTTTTTCACTAACTTTTTCAATAGCCTTTTCACCTATTTTATTTGCTGCTATTTTTGATAAATTTATACCAACTTCTTTCACTATTTATACCAACTTCTTTCACTATTTATACCAACTTCTTTCACTATTTATACCAACTTCTTTCACTATTTATACCAACTTCTTTCACTATTTATACCAACTTCTTTCACTATTTATACCAACTTCTTTCACTATTTATACCAACTTCTTTCACTATTTATACCAACTTCTTTCACTATTTATACCAACTTCTTTCACTATTTATACCAACTTCTTTCACTATTTATACCAACTTCTTTCACTATTTATACCAACTTCTTTCACTATTTATACCAACTTCTTTCACTATTTATACCAACTTCTTTCACTATTTATACCAACTTCTTTCACTATTTATACCAACTTCTGTCACTATTTATACCAACTTCTTTCACTATTTATACCAACTTCTTTCACTATTTATACCAACTTCTTTCACTGTTTATACCAACTTCTTTCACTATTTATACCAACTTCTTTCACTATTTATACCAACTTCTTTCACTATTTATACCAACTTCTTTCACTATTTATACCAACTTCTTTCACTATTTATACCAACTTCTTTCACTATTTATACCAACTTCTTTCACTATTTATACCAACTTCTTTCACTGCATTTGATGTTAGAGTATTAGTGATACCAGATAATATAGAATCAAATATTCCATTACCTTCTACTTTATTAGGATATCTTTTTCGTGTTTTTGTGTGTTTTATAAGCATTTTTAATAAAGAAAAAATATAATCCTTTTTATAAAGAAAAATGTATTCAGTTGCCTGACTCATCAATATTTCATATTCTTTTTCAGGTATGTAATTCTTAAGTTCATTCACAATAGAAATCATTTCATCATTTACTCCTGTATTACCAGATTCTTTACTTGATAATAATAAAGTATAACTTTCTACTAGTTTATTGAGATTTAATTCACCAGATTCTGATGGAGGAAATTGTATTACTTTAAATTTATCAATTTTTTCTTTTATAAATTTATGTTTAATACTATTTTTAATAATCGGTTTTACATTAGAATTATAAGATGGATAATATCTTGCATCAGTTGAATATAATATTTTCCTATAATTATCTTCATCTTCTACTGAATAAGTTTTAGGACTTTTCATAGTTAATAATTCCCACAGTCCAGGAGTTCCTTTATATTTTATTCCATTGATAATAATATCATTATCATCAATTATTACTTCTTTATTTCCAACATATAATCTCTCATTAAAATTTCTAATTCCAAACATACTATCACCTAATTTATCATTGTTATAATACTTTAATAAATACCTCAATGCAATAGGACCTAAAGTATCAAATTTTAGTGTTGGTAATTCTATTGCTAGTTGTTTTGAAAAAGTTAGTAGTTGTTGATTTTGTGGTAGAGATTCTATAGGTGTTTCTTTTGAAATATTTGAAATTGCTTTTTCAGTACTTTCACCTACTTTTTGTTGACTTTCAATTATAGGAGAAAATAACTTTGTAGTCTCTCTTTTCATTTCAATATTTCCTAATCTTTCATTAAAAAAATTTGGTTTAATATTATTTTTAGATTCTAAATATTCTTTAATTAATTTTTCTCTTTTTTTAGGATCTACTATATTGTCAAAAGACATTTTTATGTATTAAATATTTCTAATACTTTTTCTTTAAGATCTATTGTAGTTTTTTCACTTGTTAATAATTTAATTTTTTCAACTTCTTTTTCTATATTTATTTGTTGTATATTACTATTTATTATTTGTTGTTTCATTTCTTTAAATTTTTCTCTTTCTTCAATAATTAAACTAAATTCTTCTTGAAAAATATTTCCATCTTCAATAGATTTAGAAATATGATTTTGAACACTATTTAATTTTGATTCTGCGAGAGAAATAATTTTTTTCAATTTTTAATTGTAATTGTTTTATAATATATTTTGTAATTTAACTACCAACACCAAATCCTAATGATGAAATTTGTAATCCTAAAACAATTTCAACATTTTTAATAGATAGTAATCCTATTTCTATTGCTCCCATTATAACTGAAAATGATGTTAAAATATTATCTGCCCAATTAATATTTTACTATATCTCTTTTTAAATTTCTTTCTTTCATTAATATTATTTTCTAATAAGATTTGAACATCATTAATAATATGTAATCTATAATTTTGTGGATCTGTTGTTTTCATATTATTTAAATAAATATATTCATTTTGAGGAGCACTTGGAAGTTTAAGATATATTTTATTTTCATTATTTATATTATCTTCCATTTTTAAGAATTAAAAAAGTAAATTTAGAAGAGGTATATTTTTTGCAATTTCATGAAATATTCCTTGACCATCAATTCTATTTACAACATCATTTTCACCATTATTATATTTTAAATATAATTCATCTCCATATAATTTTAATCCACTTCCTTTTATATTAGGATCTAAATATATACCAACTTCCATCAGATTCTATTTTACAAGTACAATCACCTCTTTTTAAATATAATCCATTTCCAAATTATTTTTTTAACACATTGAGATGCTAATTCTTGAGCAGCTCCAACACCTAATGCTGGTAATATTGTAGATGCAATTTGTGGTAAAAATCTAGCAGCTAATCCTGCTAACATTCCTAAAAATCCGCCTTGTATTTTTAAATTATATTTTATTTGAGCTTTAGATAATGTGATATCAACACCCTTATTATTAGTAAGAGCTTTATTAATTTTATTTATTTGTCTTTGTGTTAATGCTAATAAATCATCACCTATTTCAGTAATTCTAATAGTGACAGGAATTTTAGAATTCATTGCTCTTGTAATTTTATCTTTCTGATTATCAGAAATATTTAATTTTGTTTCATAATACACCATTTTATATAGGGAAAAAATATGAACAAAATGTATATTCAGCAATAGCTGATTTCATCATTTGAAATGTATATTCAGCAATAGCTGATTTCATCATTTGAAATGTATATTCAGCAATAGCTGATTTTATCATTTGAAATAGGAAAACTTGTAAATCTTATTCTTTTTATATAATAATTTTTAGAGATATTAATAGTATTAAAAGTAGTTATTTTTTCTTTATTTTCTTTTATTCTTACTATATCTGGAGTAGAAGACACTTTTATAACATATTTTCCTTCAGAATTTATTGATTCTATTTTTATCACAATCAGAAAATTTGTATTTATAGTTGAACATTTAAATTCTAATCCTGGTATAATTTCTTCAAAATCTTTACTTGCAGTAATTTTTTTACCATCAATTATAAATGTTGATCTAACTGGAGGATTAATTAATAATGATTCATCTTCTAAAAATTCAAATTTAAAAGAGAGATTTTCAATTGAGGTTGGTGGACTAATATGTATAAAATAATCTTCATCAAATCTTGTTAATAAAATATTTTTATGTAAAGGAACTAAACTACAAAACATTCTTTCTGAATTTATTATTAATTGAATAATATGATGTTTACCACCAGTTTTTACTCTAGTCATATCATCTAATTTAATATCAATATCATATCAATATTTTGTTGGTACTGGAATCCATTTTCCTCCTTCTATATTATTAATTATTTCTGGAGACCAAACAAAACAAATAGGTTTATTTTTTATATTATTATGTGACAATCCAGCTTCACCATATACACGTTTTAAAATGTCAATAATTTTACTAACATCGTATTCTTCTCTTAAATATATTCCATTTGAAAATTTAAAAATATATAAACCCGATTTTCCTTCTTGATCAAATCCTTCAACATTTTCTAAATCATTCAAATTTTTTACTATTTTAATTTGTTGTCTAAAATATCTTCCATCATCTGAAAATTTAAATCCATATAAACTATTTACATGTCCTTCTTGTTCGAATCCTTCAATATTTTCTAAATTATTTAGACTTAATTCATGACTTTTAATTGGTTTTATTATATTAGTTATATTATTTATTACATTGGAATTCTGATCAATCATACTTTTACCAGATTTATCTACTGGCATTTTTTATGAGATAAATATATATTAACTCTGTATAACAGCCATCTTATTACCATCAGATTGAAATTTAATCAATTTATCAGAAATAACTAATGCAAATGCTTCTGTATTAATAGGTACATTTTCATCAAAAAACATTTCTACAGTAATATCAGTTATACTTCCTTTCATATTTTCTGTTTGATTTTTTACATCAATAACAAATACCGGATATCATTTTTTATAATCTGAAGGTTTTATTGTAAAACAATTATCATCAATTACAAAATATTCTGATGAAAAATTTACTGCATCTAAATATGCTCTAGAAAATTGCAATTTAGAAAATGATAAATTATATTTACAAGAAGGATAATCTCTTGAATTTAATTTAACATAAATATTATTTAAATTTAAATGATCAAAGAGTGATGTGTTTTTCAATTGATTTGACAATTTATCTATTTGAAAGGCAATTATTACCCATCGTGGACATTCTGGTGAAGATTTAGTAGATAATCTCCATGTAAAATGAGTTGTTTGTGGAAGAGAAATTTTACTACAATATCTATTTCTAAAATTAACATTCAGTGTTTCTTTATTTTCAATAATTTTATATAATTGCATTCTTGCGATATCATTAGGTACAACTAATGGAACCATCCATGTTAATCTGGTAATATATTTACTTTACCTGGAGATGATTTATCATCTCTAACTATTGAATCATCTGTAGTAGATTTTTTATCAAATCTTAATTCATGTCTAAATCCATAAATTACTTTATCATAATCAGCAGTAAATCCAAAAATATGTTTTAAAGGAATACAAAAACTAAATGATCCATTATTTACACCAGTATTTTTTAAAAGATAATCGTGTCTTTCTTTAAAACCTTTATTATTTGTAATACCATTTTCTGTATCTTTTTTCCCATAAAAAATTTAACCCTGTATGTGATATACACATTGGATATGTTAAAAGACCAAACATTGTAGTTGATTGACCTGGATAATCAACTCTTTCAATTTCTTGTGCTGATCAATAATAACTAATACTATTAAATAATTGCATGATACCATTATGTGAAAGAGCAATATTATCTGTATCTACATATACTGTGTTATCTTCTTTAATAAGTTGTCCTTCAATTAAAATATATTTTTTACTAGGAAATGTCCATAAATCTTGTGATTCTATAACAATAGAAATATTACCTGATTTATTTAAACTAGTACCAGTAATTGGATCATAATCACGATATTCATATTCTTGTATATTATTATTTATGAGGGATTTTTCTGTAATATTTAAAATTTCATCAGTCATTTTTTTTGGGGTAGAAATATCGCTTGCGCTTTTCATACTTCTGTTAAATGAAATCTAATTGTAATAACTTCACCTCGGAGATTAAGAAGTTTATGATTTTGATCTGTTATTTGAATTTTTAAATTATTTATTGTTTTTCTTATTACTCTAAAATATGCTAATTTATTTGGTGTTTCAACAATTTTACCACCTGGAGATATTTTTGGAAACAATGAAAAAATTACTTGTTTTGGAATACCATTAACATAACTTCCTGTAATTATATCTAAATGAACAAATATAGAATTTACTGTGAGGATATTAATAATTTTTTCAGATTCATAAATTCCATCTTTATATCTTGGTTTACTAAAACCAAACATTTTACCTATTGTGTTATCATAATCAAAATCAACTTCATATCCTGGTTGAATAACCATTGTTGTTAACATTGTATTTCAATTATAACTTATTGAAATAGCATCTTTATCACCATTTAATATTAGTTGTTTATTAATTTCTTTCATTACAGATTCTAATTCATGTGCACCTGTAGGAATATTAATTGTTTTAAGAGGATTATAACCAACACTAGTTTTACGATAATTAAATTGATTATTTTTTTCATCAACATTAGGGAATGAATAATATGTTTCTAAATCCATAAGAGCAATCTCATATTCTTTATTATTATCAAGTTCTAAAGGAGGATTAAATTTTACTTCAAAATCTATTTGTATCATCATTTACAATAATTGTTTGTGTCATCATTTACAATAATTGTTTGTGTCATCATTTACAATAATTGTTTGTATCAACATTTACAATAATTGTTTGTGTCATCATTTACAATAATTGTTTGTGTCATCATTTACAATAATTGTTTGTATCAACATTTACAATAATTGTTTGTGTCATCATTTACAATAATTGTTTGTATCAACATTTACAATAATTGTTTGTATCAACATTTACAATAATTGTTTGTATCAACATTTACAATAATTGTTTGTATCAACATTTACAATAATTGTTTGTATCAACATTTACAATAATTGTTTGTATCAACATTTACAATAATGGTTTGTGTCATCATTTACAATAATTGTTTGTATCAACATTTACAATAATTGTTTGTATCATCATTTACAATAATTGTTTGTGTAAATTTAGGAGATGTATTTTTAAAAATTTGTTTTAATACTTTTAGAATTTTTTCACCTTCCATTTCTTAAAAATAAATTTAATTCTTTAGGGAAATAAAAATTGTCTAATTTAAAACGACATTTACCATCATATATTTGACTAGAATTATCAATTACAATAAAACCATAAGGTTCATTCCAACATTTATAACATACATTTTATAAAACCATAAGGTTCATTCCAACATTTATAACATAGATTTTTGAATTCTTATTTTGACATATCATTACTTACATGATCATCATAAATGTGATTAAGATTTTTGTCCATCTTGTTTAAATAAACATAAGAAATTAGAATTTTCTCTTATTGTTTTACGTGGTAATAAAAAATAATTTTGTGCTAAATAGAAACAATCAACATTACTATGTCTTCCTCTAACATAATAATCTTCAATTTTATTTTGTTTCTTCTCTAATAAAACATCATCAAATATAATGAGATTTTTATCTGTTGATTTCAAATCAGATGGATCAGGAATTCATTTATTATTTTCATAAAAACAACATTTTATTGGTGTTTTCGAAGAATATTTTTTACCAGCTTCTTCAAGTAATTGTTGTGGTGAAATTTCTTTACCAATAATAGAATCTTTATTTTTAAATAATTGGTGTAACATTTCTTTTGGTAATTTTTGTTCAAATCCTGTTTTAATGATTTTATATTCTGGTTGAAAAAGAGATTTTCCAAATACTTGAAGATTATCATAATCTAAGAAATCCTTTAGAAGTAGATTTTAATAGTAAATTAGTTTTTCCACAACCTGATTTACCAACAATTAAACCTCTAATACTTCTTGGTAGGAGAAAATTATTATTTCTATTTGACAAGTTTTCATTCCATGAAAATTCTTCAATACTCATTTTATTAGAAAAAAATGGAAAGTAAGTATTTTAAAATAATTATTATTATTATACACCTAAATGGACTTCAGAAATATTTGTTATTAGTGAAATATTACACACAAATCCTATTACTTATAAAATACGAGATTTAATGGGGGGAAGAAATTATAGGTAGTTTTTATAAGCAAGAATTACAGAAGACAAGGTTTTAATATTAGTATTTTAAAAAGATAATTAATCTGTATTACTCTTTTAATGATAAATTTATTTATTTATTATTTTTGAAAAAATTATTATTGTAATATTACGCAAACTGTATATATTTATTTTTCCCTTTTTTTGTAATTTAAAAAAAAATTACACATAAATGTTTATACTATTTATCCCTAATTTTTATTTTCGAAAACATTAAAAAATTATTTTAAAATATTTCAAAATTATACAAATATGTTAATATTATTTATCCCTATTTTTAATTAACGAAATAAATTATTTTAATATTACACATAAATGTTTATACTATTTATCCCTAATTTTTATTTTCGAAAATATTAAAAAATTATTATTGGTGGGTACCCTATTTTAAAATATTAATTTTTTCGATAAAAAAGTTATAGGGGGGTCTAGTGGGTACATTATGTGTGACAGTCAATAAAAGGTATTTTGTTACAGTCAATAAAAGGTGTTTTTGTGACAGTCAATAAAAAGTATTTTTGTGACAGTCAATAAAGGTATTTTTGTGAGTCAATAAAAGGTATTTTTGTGACAGTCAATAAAAGGTATTTTTGTGACAGTCAATAAAAGGTATTTTTGTGACAGTCAATAAAAGGTATTTTTGTGACAGTCAATAAATGTGACAGATTTAAGATAAAAGGGTTGATTCCTTTCTTGTGGTCCACGCATGGGTCTTCAGCAGGCTTCATCGTAGCTGAGGCCTGAATCATGGGGTAAATATAAAGGCAACTGAGTTATGAATCAGTGTTATTTCACATGGTTTTCTTATAAGTGCTCAGCTGTCTAGCCAGTGGTTGACTGAGTAACCACCTGACACCTTCAACGATTAACTCTTTCAGAACGTGATAATTTTTAGATTTGGCCAAATTAATTTTCAGATGTAGAAAAATTTCACTACATGTGTTTTTCATTGTATCACTTGACATACTAATATAGATAAATAGTGTATGTGTAATATATCATTGGAAAGGGGAATGGATACAGAATATGAATATATAAGTACATTGATCATATTTGATTACTTCACAAGGTTAGTATCATATAGTAACATTATTTAGTTACTAAAACACAAAACAAGAAAATAAAAATGTTAATTGATTATAAATATTTTGACTTAACCCAAATGTATCCATAGTTAGAGTTTTTTATATCCATTTTCCTATAATTTTTACACAAGATTATCCGATTGGCTTTACTGTGCAGTTTATTTTATGAATTTATATCAATAAATATTAAAGTTATGTACATTTTTCTGAATGACACCAGAAGCAATAAAAATTAGGAAAATATTTACATCAAGTCATGGCTTTAATTATTTACACATTTTTATTTGCTACAAATGAGCTCCTCATGGATAAGAAGAGATATGACAACTGTGTAGCTAAATCCATGTTGTACCTCCTTAGTCACTTCTTTCAACTGCCTGTGTGTTGCCAGGATCCTCAATGGGGAGTAAATAATAACAATGCTGTGTACCTTCCATGCATGTCATAAGAGGCAACTAAGGAGGTTTTGGGGTGGAGTTGACTGTCCCATCTCATATAGGGTCAAAGTGACCCAGAACCCATACTTCCCCCCACTATTTAATGTCCTTTTCAGGACAGACCAGAATCCAGGTCATTCCCTCAGTCCCTAACAGGACACCACCCAGGTCATTCGACCACAAGATATACCCCGGTATAACCAAAGAAAAATTATTTCACGGTTGAAAAGGATGTGGCTTTCTTCAGAAAGGCAAATCCAGTAATAAACAAACAAACAAACAAGAACCCATACTGAAATTGGATGTGTCAGGTTGAAAGCCCAAAAATTGCAGCAAAGCTGTAAACCTTGACACAATGCATTCTGTTCTTTTGACTACATCCTGCTAATCTGCAGGAGTTTGAGAATGAATGCAGAAGACAAAGAACTTCTTACAACAGGCGTGTCAGACGGCAGTGTTTCTTTTTTTATCTCAAAGTTTTTTTCTCCCCTTATATACGCTGGTTACACATGCGTGTAATATACTGAGTTAATTTTATTACTTCATAAAAACAACACTCGAGGAAAAACTTTACAGAAGCTGTACTCTGTAAGAAATACAAAACAGTCATGTTTATAGAAGAAACAAAACTTCAGATATGTTGTTTGTTGTTGTCGATATCCTAATGTTGATGAGTAATGCTACTCTTGTCAGACCAATGCCATTCTTAAAAAGTGCAGGTCTTCTGAAGTTGGTTTAGTGATCCATACAGTAAGCTAGTGATTGTTATGGGTGTCCGTAGAAGTTTTTTCCTGGCAGTTGAAAGATAAGGGCAGTCAATAAGGAGGTGCTCCACTGTTAGTAAGTTAGTGTTCAATGGTAAGTTAGTGACTGTTAAGGGTCTGTAGAAGTTTTTTCCTGGCAGTTGAAAGGTAAGGGCAGTCAATAAGGAAGAGTTCCACCGTTAGTAAGTTAGTGTTCAACTGTAAGTTAGTGACTGTTAAGGGTTAGTTAGTTAGTTAGTTAGTTATTCCTCTAGGGCCAAAGACGACACATAGGGCGGATGTCATAGATTTCCATGTCTTTTGTTTCATTGCAATTTGCTTTAGATCTTCATTGTTTCTAATACCGATGATGAAATGTTCCCTTGTAATAGTTCTACCTAATGTTTATTTTGGTCTTCCTCGTTTTACTGTTAAGGGTAGACACATTAAAAGTAAACGAAATAGGAAGAGATGATTTCTAAAATTATCAACTATATTGTCTAATTTGAGCATGCTGTTCTACTTTTAGGATCTACTGGTGCAGAGAGACAGATTTCTATACAAGAACTGTTTGCAGCATTTGAGGAGAAGGATCTTCACAGATTACAAAGCCTTGCAGCATCTATTCGCTCGTTTGATCACAAATCTGGTCTTAAAAGTACCAAAACCAGAGATATGAGTACACCATATCTGGATGTCTTTACATGAAGTGCTGGATTGACATTGATTCATATGTATATGTTTTTATTGAAAGTATTATGTTACAAAATCCTGATCTGGGTGCCTTTACATGAAGTGCTGCTGTGACATCGATCCACTTCTGGATGTTTTTATTGAAAGATTTAGATTACAAAAACCTTATCTGGATGTCTAGGAAGTGTTAGATTACAAAAACCTTATCTGGATGTCTAGGAAAGTGTTAGATTACAAAAACCTTATCTGGATGTCTAGGAAAGTGTTAGATTACAAAAACCTTATCTGGATGTCTAGGAAAGTGTTAGATTACAAAAACCTTATCTGGATGTTTAGGAAAGTGTTAGATTACAAAAACCTTATCTGGATGTCTAGGAAAGTGTTAGATTACAAAAATCTTATCTGAATGTCTAGAAAGTGTTAGATTACAAAAACCTTATCTGAATGTCTAGGAAAGTGTTAGATTACAAAAACCTTATCTGGATGTCTAGGAAAGTGTTAGATTACAAAAACCTTATCTGAATGTCTAGGAAAGTGTTAGATTACAAAAACCTTATCTGAATGTCTAGAAAGTGTTAGATTACAAAAACCTTATCTGAATGTCTAGAAAGTGTTAGATTAC
Organism: Meghimatium bilineatum; assembly: GCA_034231615.1. Lineage (NCBI taxonomy): Eukaryota > Metazoa > Mollusca > Gastropoda > Stylommatophora > Philomycidae > Meghimatium > Meghimatium bilineatum. The sequence goes on from CM067310.1 coordinate 21,544,375, forward strand.
AAAAACCTTATCTGAATGTCTATGAAAGTGTTAGATTACAAAAACCTTATCTGAATGTCTAGAAAGTGTTAGATTACAAAAACCTTATCTGAATGTCTAGAAAGTGTTAGATTACAAAAACCTTATCTGAATGTCTAGGAAAGTGTTAGATTACAAAAACCTTATCTGAATGTCTAGAAAGTGTTAGATTACAAAAACCTTATCTGAATGTCTAGAAAGTGTTAGATTACAAAAACCTTATCTGGATGTCTAGGAAGTGTTAGATTACAAAAACCTTATCTGAATGTCTAGAAAGTGTAAGATTACAAAAACCTTATCTGAATGTCTAGAAAGTGTTAGATTACAAAAACCTTATCTGAATGTCTAGGAAGTGTTAGATTACAAAAACCTTATCTGAATGTCTAGAAAGTGTTAGATTACAAATACCTTATCTGAATGTCTAGAAAGTGTTAGATTACAAAAACCTTATCTGGATGTCTAGAAAGTGTTAGATTACAAAAACCTTATCTCAATGACTAGAAAGTGTTAGATTACAAAAACCTTATCTCAATGTCTAGAAAGTGTTAGATTACAAAAATCTTATCTGGATTTGTAGGAAAGTGTTAGATATACTTACATGAAGAAATTTATCCTGAATGAACTTACATTCAGCGCTTGTATTCTTTTGCAGAAATTCCGGGTGAATTTATTTGAAGTGTTGGATACTCTTGTAATAATAATAATCTGCCGAAGTTGAATGAGCTGCGCCATTGATGCAAGCTCAACTTAAATTAAATAACTCAGACAGTGGAGAAATTATATCGTCGGCTTACTAGCTGGTTGCAAAACGTGTCTATACTTTTTTATGATCTGGAACACATGGTCACGCCCAAAAATCAATCACCAAAATTTAACCTAAAAATAAATTTCACACAGGCGCATTCGTTCACATACTATATTAAACAAACTTAAAGATAAACTTACATACATCTCTGTACACTATACATTGCAGTTACCTTATTTTTATCATAAATCCGTATTTTTGACAATTTATTTCTGTATTTCAATTTTTAAAAAACTACCCTATTTAGTACCCATACACACACCCCCTCCCCCCGATCAATATGAGCATGTGAGATAATAAAAAAAACATCAGCATTATTAATAATTGCTAGGAATTTTAACACCAAATGACCTTTTTTACATTTTTTAAAAATTGTTTTTTTTTTAAATGACCTAATTCTGCTGTCTATGGAGGGTAAGTTAGCCCCTCCATCAGAACTGTTACAGTAGTGGTGTCACATTGAGACATTTGGTGCAGAAAGGTCTTCACGCATCTCTGTCCTCTACCATCCTGATGAGTTTGAAAATTTCACACCCTGTCCAGTTTTTTATATTATCCAGCCGCGTCTTCTTCTTGTCACCTCATCTTCTTCCGCCCTCGACTGTACCTTTAAGAACATCTCTTGTCACCTCGTCTTCTTCAACCCTCGACTGCACCTTTAAGAACATCTCTTGTCACCTCGTCTTCTTCCACCCTCGACTGCACCTTTAAGAACATCTCTTGTCACCTTGTCTTCTTCAACCCTCGACTGTACCTTTAAGAACATCTATTGTCACCTTGTCTTCTTCCACCCTCGACTGTACCTTTAAGAACATCTCTTGTCACCTTGTCTTCTTCCACCCTCGACTGTACCTTTAAGAGCATCTCTTGTCACCTTGTCTTTTTCTGCCCTCGACTGTACCTTTAAGAAAATCTCTTGTCACCTTGTCTTCTTCAACCCTCGACTGTACCTTTAAGAACATCTCTTGTCACCTTGTCTTCTTCAACCCTCGACTGTACCTTTAAGAACATCTATTGTCACCTTGTCTTCTTCCACCCTCGACTGTACCTTTAAGAACATCTCTTGTCACCTTGTCTTCTTCAGCCCTGGACTGTACCTTTAAGAACATCTCTTGTCATCGAGGAATGTTTCATCACTTTCTCATACCACTGGAGTTTACGAAGTTTCCCGATTGTTAACAGTGGTTCTTGTTGACCCGCTACTACATTAACTCTATCGTGCACAAACACATTGTTTTTATGTTCTCAGTAACAGATACCTAACACACGTTTATAGCATTGGTCTTACGTTCTCAGTAACAGGTACCCAACACACATTTATAGCTTTGGTCTTATGTTCTCAGTAACAGGTACCCAACACAGGTTTATATCATTTGTTTTCATATGCCTGGATTATTCTCTCTATGTCCATAGGTAGTCTAATGTCGCAATGTGAATGACTGAATACCTTCACATGAAAAGATTTGTGCTAATTCCATCTAATAAATAGAAAGAAAATGGAATCGTATCCTGTATAGCCGGGGTCGGCAACCTTTTTCTGTGTGTAACTTAAGGTTTCAAATTATTCAGAGTACCAACATCACATATCATTTTATACAAGTCGAGATCAATATTCTGATTTTACCATATATTTTATTTTTATATTTTAATTAATTAATATATATATTGATATTCAATAATTATGTCAAGTTGTAAACAACATTAAAGGAAATAGTGTTTCTGGACAGATGTTTTAAAAAAAACTTGTTTATTATTAATGGGAGTCTTACCCTTGCATGGTCTTGGCCAGTTGCTCAATATCGACAACATACTTTGTCACTTTGAGTTTTACACAATTTTCTGAATGAAGTAATTTTCTTCAAACAGATGTAATAATTTGGAAGGGATATCCAACAGCTGAGAATAGCTGCAGACTTTTCTAGATTTTCATTTTCTAGAGACTTCCGTAGTTCAACAAATTTTGATGTCCATAATTCTGAAGATCTGAAGTCAATCTGTTGTATTTCAAAGTCATCAATATATATCCAACTAAATAGTTCCAACTGGGTAGTTTCCAAATCAATTATCTGTGGCTGGTACCCTGCTACGCCCAAGTGCCGAAATGAGCGAGGAAACCCAGTTAAGCGATTTATAATCAACTTTATACAGTAAACGTGAAGAGTCTGTGTGCCATTTGAAATTGCTTGGCGTGCCAAGTGTGGCATGCGTGCCATAGGTTGCCCACCCATGCTGTATAGGACATAAATTTTCACTTATTCTTGAAGTTTTATACATTACATATATATTGAATTACATCCCACTGAAGACGGATGTATTGGGCATTTGGCACAAATAAAATGGCTACACTATGTATTTCCATCTCTGGACTACATCCTGCTGGAAATCTAGTTGGTTGGTTGGTTGTTGATCTAGCAGTCCATTGGCTCATGCCCTTTGAACCAGCTGGAAATCTAGTAGGACCATTCTCCTGCGACAATAGAGATCCAGTGGGAGTTTGAGAATGAATACTGAAGAAGATAAATTACATTGCTAGTGCAATGAACACTGTACAGCTACTCTGCACATCAAACTTTGGTATAGTTGGCAACATTGTACCATTCATGGATTGTCCATTGCTTTACATGTCCTTACGTGGTTCAGATGCACTCCATTTCATTTCCCAAGGCCACTTTCTCCATCGATGAGGCCTTTACATGTGAATCCCATAATGTCATTTACGTGATCATATGTAAACACTGTGGCAAACAGTACATCGGGGAAACCGGCCTACGATTGAGCGATCGCTTTTGTAACCATCTTCATGCCATCAAGCACAGAACACCCACTCCTGTGGCCACACACTTCAACGGTGATGGTCATCATGGTGCTTTGGATATTCAGGTCACCGCCATCAGATCTTGCACCACCGATGATAGATCTAGGTATGCTCTAGAAAATCGTCTCATTTTCGAATTGGGTACACTCAAGCCTTTTGGACTCAATTCCGACCACTCTTATGTCTAGTACTGGTTTGGTGTGGTCTTTGTCTTTATTCTTTTTGTTCTGTCATTTACTCATCTTTTTGTTCGTTTCGTTTCCACATATATTTACGTTTTTATGTACTTTCTGACCTTCCGGCATATCATTTCCATATTTCCGTTGGACGTTGTGATAATTTTTCTATTCGTCATCTTTTAATGTTTTGTTTGTGTCTTATAAAGACCTTTTGGTTGAAACGTTGAATATGATTTGTGTATTGTAATTTTTATGATTTCTTGTGTGCTCATCATTGCCCATCATTACCCACTAGTTTTAGATATAGTCTATGGTGTCCCATTGAGACGATATATAAACCTGTGTTTTACGTAAGTCTAATTGTTGTTATGTTTCACGCAGTTACCTTGTATTGATTATCATTCCTGGATAAATTTGTGTGAAGTTTTAGATGCATAACTGAGAAAATGTTCATCAGTCATAAACTCAACTGTTCATCAGTCATAAACTCAACTGTTCATCAGTCATAAACTTAATTGTTCATCAGTCATAAACTTAAATGTTCATCAGTCATAAACTCAACTGTTCATCAGTCATAAACTTAACTGTTCATCAGTCATAAACTCAACTGTTCATCAGTCATAAACTTAACTGTTCATCAGTCATAAACTTAACTGTTCATCAGTCATAAACTCAACTGTTCATCAGTCATAAACTCAACTGTTCATCAGTCATAAACTCAACTGTTCATCAGTCATAAACTCAACTGTTCATCAGTCATAAACTCAACTGTTCATCAGTCATAAACTCAACTGTTCATCAGTCATAAACTCAACTGTTCATCAGTCATAAACTCAACTGTTCATCAGTCATAAACTCAACTGTTCATCAGTCATAAACTTAACTGTTCATCAGTCATAAACTTAAATGTTCATCAGTCATAAACTCAACTGTTCATCAGTCATAAACTTAACTGTTCATCAGTCATAAACTCAACTGTTCATCAGTCATAAACTTAACTGTTCATCAGTCATAAACTTAACTGTTCATCAGTCATAAACTCAACTGTTCATCAGTCATAAACTTAACTGTTCATCAGTCATAAACTTAACTGTTCATCAGTCATAAACTCAACTGTTCATCAGTCATAAACTCAACTGTTCATCAGTCATAAACTCAACTGTTCATCAGTCATAAACTCAACTGTTCATCAGTCATAAACTCAACTGTTCATCAGTCATAAACTCAACTGTTCATCAGTCATAAACTCAACTGTTCATCAGTCATAAACTCAACTGTTCATCAGTCATAAACTCAACTGTTCATCAGTCATAAACTTAACATCAGTCAGAAGCTGTGTTAATAATTTGATACTGAAACAATTTCACGAGCAGCTGTCAGTTCTTCTTCTTCTTTCGTTCACTTGAAACATGTCTATATCTGTAATTCTGTCTCCTTAATAAAACTCACTGTCTTTTGTAGCTCATACAGTGTCCCATAGAGCTTTGATTCCAGTGTTGTTTCCTCTGGCCAATATGTCTGCCTCAGCGTTTCATGCTCAGAACACTCTTGAAGTATATGTTTGGCACTCTGTGCTGCCTGTCCACATGTACACATGGCCGTGTTGCCAATCTTGAACTTTGTATACATGTGACTGCGGAGTCGGTTGTGTCCTGTTCTGAGACGTAGAATTATAACTTGTTCTGATCTGTTCATAATGTGATAGTCATCTTGTGTTGGTGTTTGTGGCTTTCTTATTGACTTTATCATCTGTTTTTTCTGATGGTAGGTGATTGGTATATCTGGTTGTTCTTCGGCAGCACCTTCCTTAGCCAGTTGGTCTGCTTTTTCATTTCCTGGTATTCCACAGTGAGAGGGTATCCACTGCATGGTTACCCTATACTGGTAAGACAATTAGCAAAGTAGTTTTTTTAAGTCTGTTAGTTTTCCAGACTGGAGAGCTTGAAGCACTGACCTTGCATCTGTCAGGAATACCACAGGCTGTAGGTCAGAGTTGGAGTTCAGCAGTTTTTTAGCTGCCACACTAATTGCCTGGATTTCTGCATCATAATTATTGCAGAATTTTCCTGTCGGTGTTCTGATTGTATCTCTAGGCTTGTGTGGATATTCTATATATACAGCTGTCAGTATTACAAGCATTCAGGAACTAGATTTGATGGTCAGTTAACATGATTATTATAAGTAACCAGGAACTAGATATGATGGTCAGTTAACGTGATTATTATAAGCAATAAGGAACTAGATATGATGGTCAGTTAACGTGATTATTATAAGCAACCAGGAACTAGATTTGATGGTCAGTTAACATAATTACAAGTGCCTTACTTTATTACAAGCAACCAATGACTAGAGTTGATGGTCAGTTAACATGATTACAAGTGCCTTACTGTATTACAAGCAACCAGGAACTAGATTTGATGGTCAGTTAACATAATTACAAGCGCCTTAATTTATTACAAGCAACCAATGACTAGAGTTGATGGTCAGTAGCTTACACATGCCTTACTTTATTACAAGCAACCAACCTTACTATATTGCTGCAAACATTTTGTGACATGTTTACACTACAGAGATTGAAGAATTCAGTATTAAATCGTCATTATTTTTTGAACAGACAAAACTAAATAGAATTGATCGTGCACTCTGTATAAGTTCTCAGTACTATACAGCTGCCTGGTAGTTTATATGTCACATTATTTAGCGCAAGTATCCGGTACTTAGAGAGTGAACACCGAAGATGGATGTGTCGGGCCATTGGCGCAAATAAAACGGCGACACAACGCATTTCCATTCTCTGGACTACATCCTGCTAGAAATCTAATACGACCATGGTCCTGCTACAATAGAGATCCAACAGGAGTTTGAGAATGAACGCTGAAGAAGAAGAGAGTAAACAGTGGTTCCAATAATACCAAGTTTAGCTCATTTGTATACGATCTTGATATTTACTTTAAGCTGAGTGACTGGAGAGTAAGATAAATTTGGGATTGAACACTGTATTCTTCTGCTCATCAACATCACATGGTTGTTTCGTGAAAAGTTGCTGGAAATAATTTCCTTATGTTTACCCAGATTTTGTTTACTGTGGTTGCTGAGTCACTGGATTGTTCAGCAGTTAATGATACTCATATTTTAATGTTACTTTTTATTCGTCCTGTATTTTTCTTGATAAAGACCTTATGGTTGAAACATTGATTTATTCTGATTTGTATACTGTTAACTATATTTTTGTGTGTGATAGTCAATTTTGTTAACCCTTTTGACACACAACATTTCCCTACACATAGCTATATTTGTGTGTGTTTGTTTATTTTGCGTTCACTCCATAATAATGTGTATGGATATTCATGCGATTTTTGCTGGGAACATAGTTAGGTTGTGCCACCATTATGTGCCTTGTAGGCCCAACAACCAATTTCAGCATATTTTTGTGTGTGTTAGTCAATGTTATTAACCCCTTTGACACACCACATTTGTCATTCCCCTACACATAGCTCTTGCACTGGCTTTGCATATGAGTGGTCCTGGGTTCATTCCCCAGTTGAGGCGGAATCTGTTTTTCAAACCACAATGGCTCCCGAGTCGACCCAGCCTTAATTTTGTACTGGATTAATCCAGGAAGTAACTGCGTGGGAGAGGAGATGGCTACCACCCTCATATAGCAGAGCCGTCGCATAGTTCTATTTAGAACACATTACCTTTTTCAATGTCTTCTCTTCATTTATATAATTCCATGTTTGTAGCATTTAATAAACACATTCTGCTAAATACATTTTATGTGAGAAATGTAACACATAAATCAATTACTAATATCACCAAAATGTAGTTATGAATAGAAGGCTATAGTCAGAGAATATAATTTTTTTAAATCAATTTAGAAAAAAAAAACCTGAGCTGATGAAAAATGGATGTTGTTTTTGGCTTCAGTGGCACAAAATGCTCCTAATTCAGTAAAAAAAATTATAGACAACTTTCAACTTCATTTTTTTTGTAAATCAGTGTAATACTCATAACCTGTTAGGGTCATAAGGGTGCCACACTGGAGACTTCTTCAAAAAGCTCTCCAAACAAGTCTATTCTCAGCCATTCAGAGGAGTGTAGAAAAATCATGTCCAGACCATTCCTTGATATTATCTATCCGGAATTTTCTCTGGCCTCCTCTCCTTCTTCCACCCTCAATTATTCCTTGCAAAATAAGCTGAAACTTCAGTGTAGCATTTCCATGAGAAGAATTTCACTTGGTGGCATCCAAATCCTCTCTGAAACTTGGTTTATAAGCAAGCAGAAAAAACACAGTTGTTATTCTTCGCCATTTTGGCTAAAAGTGTTTACCAGCGATCATAACTTTGAAAGATTGCACACACTGTGTTTAGAAGTATCGCTAATGGCGAACAAATATTAGTTATGCTATGGTTAAATAGGCAAATTATTTCCTAGCTGAAGCCAAATCAGTAGAGCATTTTTTTTAGCTATGTATGCAGAATAGTTGTAAAGTTTTATATTTTGGCTGTATTTAAAACATTGTAGGTGACCATAAAGTCGAGCGGAGTTGATCAAGAGGGAAGCAGAGATACAAGTGGGAGAGTAGCACCATGAGATGGACAAGTTAGTCTATCAGAGTGCACCACTAAGTGATAAGATGTAGCAACATGTTGGAGGTCTGTTGCAGCCCACATTTGTTGTGGAGATGGCACTTGTGATGATAAGCAACGGGGAACTTGTTTTATATAACTTCTGGGATGTAAATGTACATCTGACCTGTGATCGTTGCTAATTTTCATTACATACAGTGTACGTCGTATAGATATTAAAGTGGTTGATTGTGAATCTTATTACTTAGTGTTTGTTATGAGTACCTATTGGTAAAGAGTTTTACTGCAGTCTCACCGGTTATTGATACTCATATTCTACAAATGTTTCCATTTATGGTCATGTTGATATTCACTGTAATTTGTTGTAGTTTTTATTTGTATGTGTGACATAGACATAATAGTTCTTACACAACATATTATCAATCATACAACCTGGAGGGTCCAAGCTACATAATCATTATCATCAATCATACAACCTGGAGGGTCCAAGCTACATAATCATTATCATCAATCATACAACATGGAGGGTCCAAGCTACATAATCGTTATCATCAATCATACAACATGGAGGGTCCAAGCTACATAATCGTTATCATCAATCATACAACATGGAGGGTCCAAGCTACATAATCGTTATCATCAGGAGGGTCCAAGCTACATAATCATTATCATCAGGAGGGTCCAAGCTACATAATCGTTATCATCAATCATACAACATGGAGGGTCCAAGCTACATAATCATTATCATCAATCATACAACATGGAGGGTCCAAGCTACATAATCGTTATCATCAATCATACAACATGGAGGGTCCAAGCTACATAATCGTTATCATCAGGAGGGTCCAAGCTACATAAGCATTATCATCAGGAGGGTCCAAGCTACATAATCATTATCATCAGGAGGGTCCAAGCTACATAATCATTATCATCAGGAGGGTCCAAGCTACATAATCGTTATCATCAATCATACAACATGGAGGGTCCAAGCTACATAATCATTATCATCAATCATACAACCTGGAGGGTCCAAGCTACATAATCGTTATCATCAATCATACAATCTGGAGGGTCCAAGCTACATAATCGTTATCATCAATCATACAACATGGAGGGTCCAAGCTACATAATCGTTATCATCAATCATACAACATGGAGGGTCCAAGCTACATAATCGTTATCATCAGGAGGGTCCAAGCTACATAATCATTATCATCAGGAGGGTCCAAGCTACATAATCGTTATCATCAATCATACAACATGGAGGGTCCAAGCTACATAATCATTATCATCAATCATACAACATGGAGGGTCCAAGCTACATAATCATTATCATCAATCATACAACATGGAGGGTCCAAGCTACATAATCATTATCATCAATCATACAACATGGAGGGTCCAAGCTACATAATCATTATCATCAATCATACAACATGGAGGGTCCAAGCTACATAATCGTTATCATCAGGAGGGTCCAAGCTACATAATCATTATCATCAGGAGGGTCCAAGCTACATAATCGTTATCATCAATCATACAACATGGAGGGTCCAAGCTACATAATCATTATCATCAATCATACAACCTGGAGGGTCCAAGCTACATAATCATTATCATCAATCATACAACATGGAGGGTCCAAGCTACATAATCGTTATCATCAATCATACAACATGGAGGGTCCAAGCTACATAATCGTTATCATCAATCATACAACATGGAGGGTCCAAGCTACATAATCGTTATCATCAGGAGGGTCCAAGCTACATAATCATTATCATCAGGAGGGTCCAAGCTACATAATCGTTATCATCAATCATACAACATGGAGGGTCCAAGCTACATAATCATTATCATCAATCATACAACATGGAGGGTCCAAGCTACATAATCGTTATCATCAATCATACAACATGGAGGGTCCAAGCTACATAATCGTTATCATCAGGAGGGTCCAAGCTACATAAGCATTATCATCAGGAGGGTCCAAGCTACATAATCATTATCATCAGGAGGGTCCAAGCTACATAATCATTATCATCAGGAGGGTCCAAGCTACATAATCGTTATCATCAATCATACAACATGGAGGGTCCAAGCTACATAATCATTATCATCAATCATACAACCTGGAGGGTCCAAGCTACATAATCGTTATCATCAATCATACAACCTGGAGGGTCCAAGCTACATAATCGTTATCATCAATCATACAATCTGGAGGGTCCAAGCTACATAATCGTTATCATCAATCATACAACATGGAGGGTCCAAGCTACATAATCGTTATCATCAGGAGGGTCCAAGCTACATAATCATTATCATCAATCATACAACCTGGAGGGCCTAACCCCTAACACCGTATCATCACAGATCGGTTTTTACAGCCATAGCAGTTGCTGCTTTCTCGACAAAATTTAAGGATTCAGCTGTACACACGGCATCCAGAGATTCAGCTGTACACACGGCATCCAGAGATTCAGCTGTACACACGGCATCCAGAGATTCAGCTGTACACACGGCATCCAGAGATTCAGCTGTACACACGGCATCCAGAGATTCAGTTGTACACACGGCATCCAGAGATTCAGCTGTACACACGGCATCCAGAGATTCAGCTGTACACACGGCATCCAGAGATTCAGCTGTACACACGGCATCCAGAGATTCAGCTGTACACACGGCATCCAGAGATTCAGCTGTACACACGGCATCCAGAGATTCAGCTGTACACACGGCATCCAGAGATTCAGTTGTACACACGGCATCCAGAGATTCAGCTGTACACACGGCATCCAGAGATTCAGCTGTACACACGGCATCCAGAGATTCAGCTGTACACACGGCATCCAGAGATTCAGCTGTACACACGGCATCCAGAGATTCAGCTGTACACACGGCATCCAGAGATTCAGCTGTACACACGGCATCCAGAGATTCAGCTGTACACACGGCATCCAGAGATTCAGCTGTACACACGGCATCCAGAGATTCAGCTGTACACACGGCATCCAGAGATTCAGCTGTACACACGGCATCCAGAGATTCAGCTGTACACACGGCATCCAGAGATTCAGCTGTACACACGGCATCCAGAGATTCAGCTGTACACACGGCATCCAGAGATTCAGCTGTACACACGGCATCCAGAGATTCAGCTGTACACACGGCATCCAGAGATTCAGCTGTACACACGGCATCCAGAGATTCAGCTGTACACACGGCATCCAGAGATTCAGCTGTACACACGGCATCCAGAGATTCAGCTGTACACACGGCATCCAGAGATTCAGCTGTACACACGGCATCCAGAGATTCAGCTGTACACACGGCATCCAGAGATTCAGCTGTACACACGGCATCCAGAGATTCAGCTGTACACACGGCATCCAGAGATTCAGCTGTACACACGGCATCCAGAGATTCAGCTGTACACACGGCATCCAGAGATTCAGCTGTACACACGGCATCCAGAGATTCAGCTGTACACACGGCATCCAGAGATTCAGCTGTACACACGGCATCCAGAGATTCAGCTGTACACACGGCATCCAGAGATTCAGCTGTACACACGGCATCCAGAGATTCAGCTGTACACACGGCATCCAGAGATTCAGCTGTACACATGGCATCCAGAGATTCAGCTGTACACATGGCATCCAGAGATTCAGCTGTACACACGGCATCCAGAGATTCAGCTGTACACACGGCATCCAGAGATTCAGCTGTACACACGGCATCCAGAGATTCAGCTGTACACACGGCATCCAGAGATTCAGCTGTACACACGGCATCCAGAGATTCAGCTGTACACATGGCATCCAGAGATTCAGTTGTACACATGGCATCCAGAGATTCAGCTGTACACACGGCATCCAGAGATTCAGCTGTACACACGGCATCCAGAGATTCAGCTGTACACACGGCATCCAGAGATTCAGCTGTACACACGGCATCCAGAGATTCAGCTGTACACACGGCATCCAGAGATTCAGCTGTACACACGGCATCCAGAGATTCAGCTGTACACACGGCATCCAGAGATTCAGCTGTACACACGGCATCCAGAGATTCAGCTGTACACACGGCATCCAGAGATTCAGCTGTACACATGGCATCCAGAGATTCAGCTGTACACATGGCATCCAGAGATTCAGCTGTACACACGGCATCCAGAGATTCAGCTGTACACATGGCATCCAGAGATCATTGCCAATGATGATTATTAAGTGTATTACTGCCACTACATGATGCCTGTCTCTGATCATTGATGTTATTCTGATGATGGTGGTTTCTGTAGCAATTTGTTTGACATGATAAACTCCCACTAAATGGCGCCTGTCTCTGATCATTGATGTTATTCTGACATTTTTGAACAATTTGATTAACATGTTAAACTCCAACTACAGGGTGCCTGTCTCTGATTATTGATGGTATTTTGATAATGGTGGTTTCTGTAACAATTTGTTTGACATGCTGGAAAATTATTTCATTTATTGATGATTCTGTAACAATACATAGTTTTTACACAAATTGTTCTATTTTAAAACATACCAATCAACTGGTTAAGTTTTCTTTACAGAGTAAACATTTCAGCTGTATTTTACAATGTAATCCTTACATCTTTGCCAATACATTTTTATTTATTTTCAGATTGAAGTTTTTCCTTGTTCTGCTGAAGTATATTAAGCCAGTATTAAATATATTTTTACTTAGTAGAACCTGCTAGGAGTAAACTGGCATGTGGTGGTTGTTAGGTTGTCTTAAGCTGAGGTATATAGGCCAGATAAAAGTACACCAGTAAAGTCAGCTCTACTGATAGAATAATATATTTGCATACTTAAATCTACCTTATTTTGTTGTTCCTCTTCTAACCTGGTATATAGTGGTCAAAGGATTGTGCACATTTTGTTCATTTTGTTACATTGGCAATACTTTTTTACACAAGAGCAACATATACTCTGCATTTGTTTTGTTTATCTGTTGTCTTTCTTTCATTGAAATGATTTACCATATGGCATCCGGGGTCTGATTTCAAATTCAGAATGCACAGAATAAGACCACGGTCTTCTTTCCAGGTATGTCGAGTGGAGTGACTAAGGAAAGTTGGGTGAATAGGCTAACAACCTGTCACAAAAAATCATCATCAATGTTACTGCATGCCTTGTCTCGATTTTTTACTTGTGTTTTCTGTCAAATGGTACCCATTCTGCAGAAGACGGATGTGTCGGGCCATTGGCACAAATAAAAACGGCGACACAGCTCATTTTCATTCTCTGGACTACATCCTGCTGGAAATCTCGTAGGACCATGGTCCTGCTAGATCCAGCGGGAGTTTGAGAATGAACTCTGAAGAAGAAGAAATGGTACCCATGGATGATGAGATAGAGATAAGCGGAACATTTCTTGGACATTTCTGGCTTTTTGTGGCAGATTGCTATATGGCTGGGAATTCTAGATATGCCATTACTATAGATGGGTCAACAGGTCTGACAAGAATGATGAACTAGTTGGTACAGAAGTGTATGCTGCGTTCCTGACAAGATGTAATGATCCTGGAATGCTGCCACACTGGATTACCTTCCATAGGGGACTTAAAATGCATCCATATACCTTCTTTAATATAACTTCTTCTTCTGCGTTCATTCTCAAACTCCTGCAGATCAGCAGGATGTAGTCCAGAGAAAGGAATGCATTGTGTCATGGTTTTCAGCATTGCTGCGATATCTGCGCCTTTCGGCCTGACACATTCGACTTCGGCATGGCTTTGGGTCACTGACCCTATATGGGATGGGATATCCAATACCATCCCATAATCTCCTTAGTCGCCTCTTACAACATGCATGGAAGGTAAACAGTGTTAAGAATAGCGACACTGTTACATGCCAAGCATGCTCTAAGTTGCAACTAAGGAGATTTTAGGGTGAAGTTGGCTGCCCCATCCCATATATTGTTAAAGTGATCCAGAAGCAATGCTGAAGTCAGATGTGTCAGGCCAAACAAGATAAATCTAGTCTTTCCAATTAATTAACTGCGATTATTATTTACTCGCTGTTATTTTATTTCTTTTGGACATTCTAAATAAGAAACATAATGTTATTATATCAGATGCAATGTCATCAATATATGTGTACACATAAAATATATTGTTTTAATAATTATTTGTGAATTTGTATTTTACTATAACATGTTGCCATAGTTACATGTGTTTGTTACCATGTTACAATAAAATATTGCTGCAGTTACATGGGATTGTTTTCATACATGTTACAATAAATTGTTGCCCCAAGTACGTACATAAGTGTAAACATGTTGAGTTCAAATGTAGCCATAGTTACTTTCAAGCCCACAGATTGAAGTGGTGGAGGTTCAAAAATCTTCCCCTGTTACTGGTAGCGTGGTATTCCTTTGTTTGTCATTATGAGCAACACAAGACTTGTGGGCTAAATTGGGATTCATCTTTCTAAAGTGATTCATTTGACTTTTTTTAGGGATTTACTTTGGCTGTTTACACAAAGTTGAGACAAAGTGAAAATCCCGGAAAAAGTCTAATACATCGTTAGAATTATGAATCCCGATTAGCCATCAAGACTATAATAAAGAAGACAAAATAAAATTTCCAGATTTTGTTGAAGGTGAAATAAGATATTTATAAATAGGAGAATAGCTTTGTTATCAATTGTACTACCAGGGAAAAGTGGAGCTATAAAATGTCTCTTTATATGACCAAACAGGCGTAGTTTTCTTTTTGTTATTTTCCAATGGTCAAGTAGCATCCAGTAATAATGTTCCATATTGTGAAACAGGACACATTTATTGTTTTCACATTTTGCTAGCAAGGAGAGCAAAATCAACGCTGAATAAAATATGATGTTGGTTAACAGCAAAGGCACAGAAGCAGAGATCATGATAAATGGGCATAAATTTGAGAACGTGAATACTTTCAAATACATCGGATCCTGCGTATGCAGCGATGGAAAATGAAAAAGAGAATTAAAGTTAAGCCCCTAAGGTTGGAGATGGATTTGGCTGATATGTCAAGGTTACATTTAATTTGGAACAGCAAAATCAGTGTTAGTGTGAAAATCTAACTTTAAAAATCACTTATGTTGTCTATTGTGTTGTGTTGGTGTGAAAGCTGAACACTCACTGTAGTCGTGGAAAGAGGATACAGACCTTTGAATACAAATGTAACAGATGAATTCTGTGCATCTCCTATAGAGACAAATATGTACGTTAGAAATAAAATAGATTCATACAGGTCTACAAGAATCATCACTGTCAAAATTAAAGCGACAAATGTACATACTTGCATGACTTATAGGACTTGAGAAGGGAGTGGATATTCATCCCCCCCCCCGCCCCCGGTTAACACCCTCTGAAAATCATAACATATTATTCATTGCTAGGAATTTAGCCAAAAGGTGGGTGAAACCTCACCCTTAAAGATTGACACAAAAAATAGTCATCACCTTTATCATTTAAAAAAGTTATCATCTTTCTC
Source organism: Meghimatium bilineatum (assembly GCA_034231615.1). Classification (NCBI taxonomy): domain Eukaryota; kingdom Metazoa; phylum Mollusca; class Gastropoda; order Stylommatophora; family Philomycidae; genus Meghimatium; species Meghimatium bilineatum. The sequence goes on from CM067310.1 coordinate 21,560,291, forward strand.
ATTAAAAAAAGTTATCATCTTTCTCATTAAAAAGTTCATCACCTGTCTCATCAAAACAGATCATCATCTTTCTCATAAAAAAAAGTAATCACCTTTCTCGTCAAAAAGCTCATCATCTAACTCACCACAAAATCATCACCTTTCTCATCAAAAAAAGTCATCACATTTCTGATCAAAAAAAGTAATCATGTTTCTCATTAAAATAAAGTCATCACCCATCTCATCAAAAAGTTCATCACCAATCTCATCAAAAAGTTCACCTTTCTCATAAAAACAGATCATCACCTTTCTTATAAAAAAAGTCTACTTTCTCATTAAAAAAAGTAATCATCTTTCTCATAAAAAAAGTAATCACCTTTCTCATTAAAAAAACACCAAAAGTTATCATCTTTCTTGTCAAAAAGCTCAACACCTTTCTCATTAAAAATAGTAATCACCCCTTCTCATCAAACAGGTCATCATCTTTCTCATCAAAAAAGTAATCATCTTTCTCTTCAAAAAAGTAATCACGTTTCTCATCAAAACAGTCATCACCTTTCTCATCAAAAAAACCATCACCTTTCTCATCAAAAAGCTCATCACATTTCACATTAAAAAAGTAATCACATTTCTCATCAAAAAAATCATTACCTTTCTCATAAAAAAAAGTAATCACCTTTCTCATTAAAAAAAGTAATCACCCATCTCATCAAAAAGTTAATCACCCATCTCATCAAAAAGTTCCTTTCTCATCAAAACAGATCACCACCTTTCTCATCAAAAAAGTCATCAACTTTCTCATTAAAAAAAGTAATCATCTTTCTCATAAAAAAAGTAATCACCTTTCTCATTAAAAATAGTAATCACCTTTCTCATCAAACAGGTCATCAACTTTCTCATCAAAAAGTAATCATCTTTCTCTTCAAAAAAGTAATCACGTTTCTCATCAAAAAGCGCATCACCTTTCTCATCAAAAAAGATCATCATGTTTCTCATAAAAAAGTCATCACCTTTCTCAACAACAAAAATAATCATGTTTCTCATAAAAAAAGTCATCACCCATCTCATCAAAAAGTTCACCTTTCTCATCAAAACAGATCATCACCGTTCTCATAAAAAAGTCATCAACTTTCTCATTTTAAAAAAGTAATCACCTTTCTCGTCAAAAAGCTCATCATCTTTCTCACCAAAAGTTATTGCCTTTCTCATCAAACAGGTCATCATCTTTCTCTTCAAAAAAGTCATCACCTTATTCATCAAAAAAGATCAGCACCTTTCTCATCAATAGGGTCATCAGCTTTCAAATTTAAAAAAGTCATCAGCTTTCACATAAAAAAGGTCATTGGCTTTCGCATCGAAAAGAAGAAATTACATACAAAAATGGACGAATGCCTTTTTCCACATTACTTTTTAGGTAAACCCCCTTCCTCAATGAAAACTTGTCTACGGTCCTGATAGTTTTTGGACGTTTGCTGATATGATTATTCGTATTAACTATACTACAGGGAACAGTCGAGGTAGGAAGAAGCAGACACAATCTAAGAAAATCATGGACAGGTAGCATCAAAGGCTGGATAGGTCAAAATAATTTCACACGCATCTCCGTCACTGAAGATAGAATTTGCTGGAGAACTCTGGGTGTTATTTCATCCAATGTAAGTACTCCCGTGAACCTGGCAGGTAATAGCAGTGTTACCCTTTTCTTTAAACCTTTCCCCACCTCAATCTTTAAAAATTAAGATTCCCCCCCCCCCCACCCGTAACGTAAATGGGCCATAATTTGTTATAGGTCCCTTCAAAAATTGACTTATTCCATAAATTAAACCTAATTATAACTTGTTCAGGACACAAGACTTAAGTTTTTAGAAAGAATACGCTAGAAAATTATTAAGAAGGAAAAAAATCAGTTAAGTAGGCTAAATTTTCAAAACATATAACTAAAACTCAAGTACAAAATAATTGTTTTTCAATGTCCCCTTAAACAATGAAATTGCACCTCCCTCCCCCTGTGGGTCGTGGGCCCCTCGTTGGGAAACACGGGGTTATAGTCTTATAGTATGGTATGCTAGCAGGGAGAGGAACATGAGGTAAATGAGGACTTGCTGACCTTTCGTCGTGCGAAGACGGTACTTCATCTTAAATGAATAGCCTATTTTAATGTTAAACTTCTGTCATGTTTACTGGGAAATGTTACTTTCTTTTTTTTTTTTTTAACGTACGTACAAACCCTGATTAAGAATCTCGAATAAATAGGTCAGACTTAGGCCTGTTCAATCGTATCATTTTATCCTCACGGTAACCCCCCCCCCCTCCCCCAACCAGCACCAAAATTAAAAACAACACAACCGAGAAATACAAGAATACGCGTGAAAACCGTGTAATAACGATGTACACAGGAGACACATTCACGTGACATTTACAGCGTATGAATAAATACCTCCTTAGTTGATGACTGGTCGATAAGGGATTAAAACTTTTTGGTTAAGGTATGTTAATATCATGGACTTGAAATATCATGGACTGCCAGAAAAACTAATGTGGAGGTGTTGAAAGAGTCAAATGGGAAACAGACCAATCAAGAATATAAGAAAAAGACCATCTTCATATTTTGGTCACTTCATGAGACAAGGAGGTTTGGAGAACATAGTCACAACAGGCAAGGTTGAAGGCAACAGAGACAGAGGGCGACAACGTGATAAATTATTAGACAGTTTGACAACCTGGTACGGCAGGGAAACAACAACGATCTTGATACAGGAGACAGAGAGCTGTGAAGAGCCATGATCGCCTACGCCAGCCGGCATGGCACCTGATGATGATTGTGATATCGTCTTAGCGTAAATAGGCTTCAATTTCTAGCAAGTGTACTTGCGTTACAGCAAACACACACATCGTTAGGCTGCTTGTTGTTTTGCGAAGGCTCCACTGACTTCGTGAACTGTTCTTCCACGTGAGCTGGTGGTAAATGTCCATGCGAACCACTGATTGTGGATTATTTTGATCGTCTGTGTCTCACAACATCCATGTCATGAAAATGTTCGGAGATGAACTCCGTGAACACAGCATTCATTCACATTCATATGTTTATCAATGAACTCTCTAGTGATTGCAAAGATAGTCTTGAAAAGATAATCCATTCTTCACCAATATCACTGCCTTCTGGCGCACACATCTGTTCAAGATAGATGCCTTCTGGTGTAAACATCTTTTCAACTTCTTGTTTCATCTTCTGTATCCATTCTCAAGCTCCTGCAGATCAGTAGGATATAGTCCAGATAAAAGTTGTCCCATAGTTGACAGCTTAACTGACAAATCGGACTTCAGCATAGTCTCTAGGTCAATATGACACTGTGGGGTGAGACCAGTGTTATAAATATGTTATAAAGTAGGGGGAGGGGGGAGGATTAATTCCCTTAAAAAAGGTTTTTCTTATATCTTCTTCATGTGAATTGTGATGTTCCTTTTGTGAAAATCTCTACGGGGAGGGGGGCTTTTACCCGCATTTTGGCCACATTTCTAATACTAAATGGCATATACCTATTCTGATTTGCTAAAGGGCGGGAAGTTGAATATCTCAACCCTTCAACCTCATCTACGGGCCTTTATGTGACAACAAACTCCACCTCAAATTCCTCTTAGTTGCTGCTTACGATATGTGTGACAGGTAACAGTTTCGCTATCCCATGCTTCCCTTTCAGAACCGCCAACCAAGGACGATTTCTATTGGAAATTACGTTGATCTATCGATACTATTAAGATTTATTTAAACTAGAAACAGATTCTTGAAGATATTCTTTCTTTTTAATTATATCACAGAACACAGGTCACCTGTGTTGGAAATTAAATTTATTTACTGGATGGTCTCCAGGACAGACACCCATCGCAATCACATAATACTGTGAACTAATTAATACGTCTACAGAAATTACCTTATGACCACTGATCTATGTATAAATAAATCAAAGTCTTTCACGCTCGACCGCATTTAGTGTTACCAAGCGTGTTTATTCGCTTGAACGAAGCGAGACCAAGTATGTTGATTTGAACACATAACACATTTTTTATTTGTAAACTGTTATAGAAACTGGGGCATAGGCAAAACAGGGATAGATATAAGTCAGTGTTATAAAACCAAGACAATCTCGGTTAGATATAGACACATCTTGGCACTCAATACATACAATTACAATACATATGTGACATTAACATAAACAAATGTATATTTCCGCAATGTTTAGTAAGCAATGTTTATCAAGTCAAAATATTTTGAGTTTACATTTTCTAAAGTCATTTTACGACACAGGTGGATGTCGTTATATTATGCAAATGCGTTATTGTTGAAAGTAAATTTTCTCTCAATAATGAAGCTTTTTAAAACTCACAAATTGAAATTCCATTTTTTTTTCTCATGAATACTAAATTAATTTTCTTGTATTAACAAAATTATAATTAGATAATTAAGATCTTTTAAATTAAGAATTATGGCCAAAAAAATTGTAAGACTACATTACTACTTTTTTTAATCAAAATACTTTATGTATTCTTTCCAATAAATAACAGTATCCAAATGTTAAATCAAAAAATACGTTTAACCGTATAAATACAAATATACTAAAATTTAGATAATTTCATGACAAAAAAGTCGAGTGAAGCACTTTCTAAGCAGCTCTCCTATACCCCCGTAATCCTCTTTCGAGGCGGTATGACATAGCAGGCGCCGACATTCGAAAGCCACTCGGACGCTAAGTATAGCTCACCACTTAGCTGAGCACGTTTATGCTGTTAACATTCCGTACGACCGAAAACTTCACCCCGGTGACTTCGTCCTGTCTTAACATGTCATATGGGGAGGAACCAGCCTAGATCCCAAGCGGTACTGTGACGAGCGAGCTGACTCGACACTGGCTGAACCTTGACCCCGCGGTGGAGTCTAAGACATGTGAACGGACTACTGACACTAGTTCCCATACAAAGTCAAGAGCCAACTTTTGCATGTAAAGTTCCGCGGGGAACTTGAACCTTATACGGACATTATCCCTTAACATCCAAAAGTTTATGTGCCACACTTTTGTTCACCATGTCAACAGTTAGGGAAGAATGTCGTGCATATTGCTTTCAAAAAAACGTTTTTATAAATAGTAGAACGGGGAATAGTTACATAAAATCACTCAAAATAAATGAGAGTTGTTTGTTAAAATTATATTACCACATGATCAGATCAAAATATTTGTGTTCTTATGATTTATTAATACATTTGCACATATTAATACATTTCACATGTATTACATCCCCTTATCTGATAGTATCTGCGGGGTTATGACCCTTAATGAATAATGGGAATTCCACTCTCTATAGCCCTGCTATCCTAGACAGAGCCTCAAAATATATTTCACAAAATTATTTTTCCATACAGAGCCTCAGTTTTTATCCTATTTTTGCATTGCAATCACGTTTTTATCTTTTTAAAACGTCAAGTTGCAAAAAGAGTCATGTTTTTATGTTGTGAGTTTAATTCAAGTACAATTAGTTTTCGCAAAAACAAAACACTTGACATTTGTTTGGACAATCATTCAATCATGACTATTACATTTTTGTTTGTAAACGTTTTATGAGATTGTCTTTTGCTAGGTCATATCGACTTACTGTACCGTGTCTCTCGTCAAATACAGTCACGTGAACCCATTCTTCTAAATGACTTTACTTGACGTTGATTTGTCATTGGCTGTCGACACAATGTATACAAAAGTGACCAATGAAAATCACTGTAATGGTTAAATAATGTGACTTCAGATGGATTATTTTCAAATAGTCCACACAACTAATTGAGAGACACGATTATACAGTATAGTAAACAATGTGTAATGGCCAAATAGTGTGCCAGACAGGGGTTATATGCGATCTGTTGCATTCTTTATCTTAATAATAACTAATGAAACCAATATTCTGGTTTTCAAACTTTTCTTTTATTAATATATGATATGCAAGTTGTTTGGGAAAATTAGCAGTATATTGCCCTGAATGATTGATGCACAAAATAACCATCTTTTAATACGTATTGTGGCAAGTGCTACCAAGTCGTTCCGTCAAAAGCACTAGACAACACAAATTGTTTTTAAAAAGTCACACATCATTAGTTTTTTTTAAAGCCTCGAGAGGGGAACAAAGAATAGCAATACTGTTCGCCTTTCATGTATGTTTTAAGAAGCGACTAAGGAGGTTATATGATGGAGTTGGCTGCCCCATCCTATATAGGGTCAAAATGATCATGTGACATTCTAAAGTCGGATTTGTTAGGTCAAAAGCGAAGATCTCGCATCAATGTTGTGAACCATGACAAATCGCATTACGAACTACATCCTGCTAATCTGCAGGAGTTTGAGAACAAACGCAGAAACTCAATTATCCAGAGTGAGAACTAAGATGGAAAGCATCTATGTCTTGTTGACAAGATTCAATGTCCTTTTTATCTCCTGTTACCAGGGTTGATCACATCGTCCGTAATATCACTCCCTTAATACCCACTTGTGCTTAACTTCTTTCTCTCCCATTTTCATCATCCCTTGCCTCCCATTTCGTCATATGTGTGTTTCTATTCATTGTTAGTCAGTTATCGCTTGTCCTGATGATGCTTTCTTATTCAAAACGTTGTATGTCTTTACGTATATTCGCTAGTATGTCGTGTGTATACATATTGACAAAATGTGTATCTAAATCCATTTTTCCTTATATTGCACTGTTTTGCCACAGCCCTCGCATTTCCAGCCGATGTGTTGTTCCCGGCACTAGAGATTAATTCATATAGACCAGAAAAAAGCTTGTCATCTTTCCTCAAGGATTATTACTATTGTATATCTTATACGTAGCATAATTCTTTTATCCTTCTTCCTCGTTTTCCATCAGGTCAGATGCTGAAGTGGATTCCACCAAAGAACTGTTCTGTAGTTAGCAGCTCCAGTGCAGTAGTTAGACAGTGCAGTAGCGCTTTCCACCAGAGCTGTTTCATATTGCCATTGTTCCCCCTTGTGTTGTGATATAGTGGGCAGTTTTGTAATATAATAGCAGCATTCATAAATTTAGTTTTATGTCGTAGATCTGGAAGAATCTGCGCCATAGTTTCATTTGTTGGTGCAATTATCCCCCTCCTTTCAAATATATTGCCCTGAAACGTGGACCTAATTACATTTTGAGAGCCACTAATCTTTATCTGCTTCTTCTTTTTATGCGTTCGTCCTCAAACTCATGTAAGTTATCAGGATGTAATCCGGAGAATGGAATGTGGTATGTCATGATTTACATCGTGGTTGCGATATCTGCGCCTTTCGATCTGACACACCCAACTTCAGCATGACTTCTGGATAACATGATCCTCTATTGAAAAGTAGAGCCAACTCAACCCCCCTCCCCCCCCCCCCAAAAAAAAACACACAAAAATAAACATAAACAAAAAAAACCACTTTCTTAGTCACATTTTACGATGTGCATGGTAGGCAAAAATACAAGTAACACTAGCATTGCTTGAGTTTCCACACCACATTGGCACCGCTGATCTAAACCACATATCACAGTACACACCACGCATTGTTTGTGATTTGGTTTTTCTTACTAGTCCTAATGTTGACATCTTAAGAGCAATCTTACTTTCCTGAACTGTGCTCACGAGATAGAAATAGGGCTCTGTTTACTGGAAGAAAACTTGACTATTGTGTCTTAGATAGTCACAATGACTAAACATAATGCGCCATTAATAAAATATAATTTAGTCACAGTAAACAGAGAACTTCCCACTTTATAGAAGGTGGTTGTCACTTTATAGAAGGTGGTTTTACGTTTGCAATGAAGGGGAGATAATATGCACAGTTGTCAACAGATTTGTTTTAATTAATTATTGTGTCAAAACAAAGTTGAGAAATCTACTCCTGATGTACTTTCACTTTAAACTTGCATTTAATAATTAGTGTGTTCTTTTTTAAAATTGTATTTATCTGTATAAAATATTTTTAAAAATGATTATGAAACTATCACACCTATGCTGACACACTAAGTGTTTCTTGTATACAGATACGGGAGATATGGATTATCTCCCCTGTGGTGTGGTGCTGCATCACGCCCTTATAAATAATAAAATGATATATCTACTCCATATTAATGTATGGCTCAGAAACATGGACACTAAATAAACAATTAGAAGACAGAATTGTTGCCTTTGAGATGTGGGTATATAGAAGAATAGAGAGAACATCATGGAAAGAGAAGAAACCAAATAAAGAGGTCATAAGACACTTAAAATGAAGAAAGAACTAATAAGAGAAATAAAGATCAGGCAAATAAAATATTTTGGACACATTAAAAGACATGACACCCTATTGAAGACCTTACTTGAGGGTAAAGTCAAAGGGAAGCGAGCAAGAAGTAGGCAGAGATATAAGTGGGAGAGCAACATCACAAGATGGACAGGTTACAGTCTAGCAGAGTGCACCACCAAAACAAGAGACGGGATGTTGGAGATATGTTGCAGCCAACCTTCGTTGCGGAGACGGCAATTGATGGTGATGATCATGCTCTTAAATACACACTCTTGAATTCATGGTGGCTGTATTACCAGAACGCGACCTCTGTTATTATTTGATTATTAAAAACTCTTATAAGCCAATTGGCGGCTGTGTGTTGCCAATGGACAGAAAGAGAAGTAAAGAATTGCGATATTATTACCTGCCAATCATGCTATAAGGCGACTAAGCCTAAGCAGGTCTTGGGCTCGCGTTGGTTGTTTCATCCCAAAATGGGTCAAAGTGACGCAGAAGCTATGCTGAAGTAGGATGTGTCAAACCGAAAAGCGCAGATATCGCAGCTAAGATGTAAGCTATGACACAACGCACTTCGTTCTTCGAGTTACATAATGCTAATCTTCTGGAGTCTGAGACGCCCGTGTGCTGCCGGGGCCCGAAAGGGGAGCAAAGAATAGCAACACTGTTTACCCTCCACACATGTCGTAAAAGGCGACTAAGGAGGTTATGGAATTGAGTTGGCTGTCTCATCCCATATAGGGTTAGTGATCCAAAGCCATGCTGAAGTCGGATGTGTCAGGCCGAAAGGCGCAGAAATCACTGCAATGCTGTAAACAATGACACAACGCATTCCGTTCTCCGTGTGGGGCCAACCATCTTGATAAACAAAACTGCTGATATAGTCATTACGTCAATAATTAAGATTTTAAAGAGTTTTTCAAATAATGTACATCAGTGATAATAATTTTAAATAATGTTTATCAGTGAGAAACCTCTTTCACATTCACTTCAGGAGATGGTTGGTTGGTTGGTTAGTTGCTGATCCAGCGGTCATGCCCTTTGACCCAATGTCATTAAATGGCATTATATTGCTGGGAAGTCTCTGGATTTTCGGCCCACCCCGGGCCAGAACCAGAGAATAACTATCACACCACCAGGAAGGTAGGTTTGAACCTATGCACTGTTCCGAGACACTGTAGCCAAGATAGGGTTCACTGTGCTCATTCCCCGCCACCAATTGACTACTGGTTATTCCGAACTTCTCTATTACTCTAGACATGCAACCAAATGTTCAAGTCAAAAGGGTTGTCACGTCCTGAGTCACTGCGCCTCTATGATGGATCTCAGTCATAGGAAAAAACAGTGTTGTCAGTTTCCTCCTCCCCAGTGCTGCGCAGTACATCTCTGGCTCCCTCCCAACAAAAGAGGGTGTATACATATATAAAAGCAAACATGATATCAAGATTGTAAATTGAAGGTTTGGGAGCTTTTTTCCTCCTTGTATTATATTTATTTCATTCAAACAAAACCGCATGGACAAATGTCTAATTTCCTCTTCGTCATATGTTAGACAATTTTTTGTTTCTTCATGCCACTTTTTCGTCAAGCACTGAGGTCCACTTGGGTAAATCAACTTCTTTATATTCGGGCAGTCGTTGTTTTAGTGAAGTCTCCAAGCTGTCGTAAAAGGAAACAGGGCATATTAGTTGGTCATCTTTTCTATCTCTTCGTAAATAGGCATTTCTTGGAAAATTAGAGACTTAGCAGATTGGACGGCTTTCTGGTAGTACTGTCTGGGTTATAATCGCCTCTCTACAAACAACTGAAAAGTGTACTTAATTTCTTTATTGTCACCATTTAAATTTATGTTTCGTTGTTGCGATATCAGGTTCAGTTCAGAAAGCTCTTGAAATGTATCGCACATCGATCATAAGTCTAAAATAAACTCCACAGTAGTAATCTTCTTCATCAATCCCTCATATGTGCACCTATCTTTTTCATCTCTGGACTTAACATCTAAAATGACAAACTAAGTCTTTATAATCCAACCAAACTGCAGATACTGAGCGAAATAGGATGTTAGCATATTCCCCAGCTTTTTTTATTCGTCTCCATTGGATGCTCAAAAGAAGGTAGTAGTCGTACTCTTTGCACACTGAGATAGAAGACCATGTCCCGATAGACCACTGGCCGCAAGGAACAGAATGGATTCGTGAAACATCATCTGTTATATCAAGGTACGCGTGGTACAAAGTATTATCTATAATTGGCATATGCACAACTAATACGGGAATATCCGAAAACAATCAGCAGACATTGATATTATAATATTATACAAAAAAATAACAAAATAACGGCTGCCATGAATTATGCAGCAGCTCATAATTTCTAGGAATTTCTTAGTAAATCCGCGCATAAACTATGGTGAAATCGCGTACATCCATGTTACAGGATATACTAATGTGATACCTCGTACATCCGCGTTACGGGATATACTAAGGTGAAATCTCGTGTGAGTTTTGAGTCCTTTTCAGGGCTACCTGCCACATTAGGATAGGGCTGACAGCTGATTAGCACTTCTCAGAGCTGACGGTCCAGGAGGAGACGGAGACTTTTTCTCAGATCTGATCGCCCTTGGGGTGATAAGGGCAGCTGTCGGTGATTCGACACCTCCCTTCTCTTAGATGAAGGCCTCCGAGGAGACTGGGACTGTTTCCGGAGAGCCCTTCTCAGGGCTGACAGCTCCGAGAAGATTGGTGCTGTTTGCCAGCGAGTCCTTTTCAGGGCTAACCCCCCCCCCCGCCTTCGAAGTCAAGGGCTGCTGTCAGTGAGTCATTCTCACGACTGACATCCCCTGCGAAGTAAGAGGCTGCTGCAGGCTAGCCTTTCTCAGGGCGGGCCGTCCTCGCGGAGTCAGGGGCTGCTACTGGCGAGCCTTTCTCAGGGCTGATGACCACCACGGATAGTGGTGCAGCGGTTGATACCATCACGTTGTAGATTTCATGAAGACATGAAGGTAGATAGTCTGGCTGCAGATAGAAGGAGCTGCTGATGTGCCATCGTGGTAGGCATATCGTAGAAACTGATCAAAACATTAACACGGAGTGTGCATTGTACACAATAGATAAAGTGAACTCCAACATTAGTTACCCCCACGTAACCAACAGTGAATTTCAAAAGTGGATGTAACAAATGGTCATCATCACTTGTAATGAACGACAACATAAACAACCGATTTACAAGAATATTTGTAACAGCTAGACTGCTAAACCGAAACACCTCACAATCATTCAATTAATCATTCAAGTTATGCCCTAACTGTCGAATATGAGGAACAGGAAATATACGTATTTTTATGAAACACAAGATGGCACAATAAACGGTCTTGTCTTGTCCTAGCCACTAGTGACGTGCAGCGTAATGGGAAGTCTAAGTCTTCCATCTTTATCTAATGGTGTTGCGTTTGTTGTTGTGATGCCGTTGTGTTGTAGTACGTCTCTGATGTTCAGGACTATGTGGTAGATTTTCTCAATGATGCAAATCTTCGAAATGCCGCCAACCTTAAATGCTTTTTCATCGAAATGCCGCCCCGACAATGTATTTTGATTGATGCCGCCTGATGCGGCCGACTCTCTGCACCATTGCACGGCTCTGCTGATGTTATCAATCCATCTACCTATTGGTCTTCCTCTTGCTCTGTAACCAGAAATCCTTTTGTTGTATGTTATAGGTGGTAGGCGATCAGGTTCCATCCTCACAAGGTGGCCGAACTATTTAATCTGTTGTCTCTCTATGTATTTATTGCTTGGGATAGTTCCTATACAATTTCTAATTTCTTCATTTCTTATTCTGTCTGTTCTATTGACACCAACGGTCTTGCGTAGGCATCTCATTTCATAGGTTGCAACTTTTATCTCCTGTGTTTTTGGACTGCCCATGTGTGGTATTGGTAACATCATCATCATCAGGTGCCATGCCGGCTGGCGTAGACGATCATGGCTCTCCACAGCTCTCTATCTCAGTATTATGTACCAAGATCGATGTTGTTTCCCTGCCGTGCCTGTTTGATAAACTGTCTAATATTTTCTCACGTTGTCGCCCTCTAACTCTGTTGTCTTCAATCTTGCCCGTTGTGACGATGTTCACAAAACCTCATTGTCTCATAAAGTGGCAAAAAAATGAAGATGGTCTTTTTCTTATATTATTGATTACGGTCCGTTTCGCATTCGACTCCTTCAACACCTCCATATTAGTTTTCCTGGCAGTCCATGGTATTCTTAGCATTCTTCTGTAGAACCACATATCCATTGCCTCTAATTTCGCACTTTCCTGTTTGTTAATTGTTCAAGACTTGCATTCATATGTTAGTATAGGGGTTATATAGTACCGAAGATCTCTTTTTCTCACCTCTAATGACGAGGTCATTTTACACAATATATTTTGCATTTTCCTGAATGTTGTTTTTGCCTGCCCTATTCTGTTTTTTATTTATGTTGAACTTCTTCCATCTGCTGTAATCATTGTACCTAAATATTTGAATTGGTGGACCTGTTTTAATACTATATCATTCACTTTGATCTTGCAAGTTGTGGTATTTTGTTTCTTTGAAATAACATTCACTTCTGTTGATATTTAGGAAGATGTGTATAATTTCACTATGTTTAACTTTATCAAATGCTTTTGTGTAGTCTATAAAACAGAGGTACAAGTCTGTTTTGTTTTTTACCTCTATATACATCTTTAATATTGTTCTCAAAATATATATAGTATTGTTTGTACTTTTGCCTTCTACAAAGTAACATTGTTTTAGACGTATTTGTGTTTTTATTTTGTTTCTCACTCTCTTCATGATGTTTCTAAGAAGTATTATTGTTAATTGGCTCTTGAGGCTGATTGTACGGTGATTTTCACATTCGGTGGTACCTGGTTTATTTTGTAAGGCTATACACATGGATCTCATTAAGTCATTGGGTATGTGTCCGCTATTATATACGCCATTCAGCAATTTTGTAATTATTACAACACCAGAGTCACCTAAAGCTACTAATTCCTCTAATGTGATATTGTCTGGTCCTGGGGAGTTGCCATTTTTCATGTGCCTTAGGGACTCCCTTACTTCTGCTGCGAGTATTGATGGACCCTCGCCGTTATATTGTATGTTGATCTCGGTAAAATAGAGTTGGTATATACATATGTACTGTTTATATTATATATACTGTTTATTAACATTTGTTAATAAACAAATTTGTGCAGAGGTATTTTATTTCAGATGGTCATGCCTATACCGTGATGCAGTGTCATTGATCGTTTAGCAAAAACTGACAAAAGTTGATGAGATAACCTTTCGAGTGTTTCAGGGTAGAATTTTCGGTTGAATGGACAGGAATGTTTCAAATTTTCGTTAGGTTGATACGCAGAACCGAAATAGCCACAAAATAAAAAAGGTAGGGATATGCTTATCCCCAGAAGCAAGTTATCCCTGCATACTTTTGGCTGGGTGCTGGAATGGATAATGTAACTGTATAGTGTATCATTTATGGGATGTTCTCTGATGTATTTCTTTAAATCACGAGTAAAGAAGGACAGCAAATGACTTTCGTGAAATTATTTTTAATCTGATTTTAATAAAAAATTATAACACGAATGAAAGGTCAGACAGCATGAAAGTTCTATTTGTTAGATCTAGCCATGTACTTTTTTTAACAGGCTGCAGTGAGTCGTGAGAGCACTAGAATGTAGTACTATAACGGTAAAGAGGATCCACATATCAATAGTAAACAAAAACCACGTGGAAGTCTACTTTCGTTTTTGTGTAGCCAACCAGATCGCAATCATCCGGGACATTCAGCGGTAGTGCCTCTCTTTCAAAATGTGACCTAAAATTTCCGCCATTTTGGATTTAAATTTGTCAGCAAAAATGGCCCTCGATGGCCAATCATTACAACAAATTCACGTTGAAAATGTGATTGGTAAGACAAATCTGAAAATACAAACACTCTACATTGATAATGAAATATTGAAATGTTCCATTTTAGTCTATAATGTTTTTTATGTATTGAATCGGGACCTACATTCCTCGCTCCTGATGTTGAGAAAGTTTTCCGGAGGCGCAAGAATACTATCATATCAATATTCCTACTCGAACCTCAAGTCCAGGAGGTTCTTCTTCCTGACCCGACTCTGCCACTAAGTTCTACCAGAACGTCTTATAAGTCTTATGTCATATACATTTTTTGTTATTGAACGAAAGAACAAACATATATGGTACATGCACTTTAAGTATCGCTACGTTATACGTGTCTGATACTCCGGAACAAAAACACTTTACAGCTTACAAAAAATACTTAAAATAATTGACACTCGCTTTTTGCATTATACAAATAATTAGGCCTAATGGGATTCATATTATCATATTATTAATTATATAATATACTATACGTATTAGTGATGAATATACGTTATACACATGTATTGTATTTACACGATTGTATTACATTATAGGCCTAATAGCAAGTTGGTCTGTCTTTCCCCAGGTGGTTTGTTATCCACTCTTGGTTTATGGGCTGATTTGAGCTTGTATTCCAAGGCCAGATGTGTTGCCTCGGCTGGACCATGACAGTGATTGTTCAAGATGTCCCTGACATTTTCTATCCATTTTGTTCATGGTCTTCCTCTGGTTTTTTGCCATGATCTCATTTGGTTATATGCCTGTGTATGAAGTGTATGGGCAACTTGTGATGCATTCTCATAATGTGGCTAAACCACTTGATCTGCTACCTGTCTATGTATTTTGTGCAAGATGTTATACCTATTCCTTCCCTGATGTCTTCATTTCGTAATATATTTCCTCAAGCATTTCATCTCACGTCATTATCTTTTTGTAATGTGAAGATGAGAGACCATGTTTGGCACTGGTAACACAGTATTTGTAGGAAGTAACCATAAATCATTTGTCTTTTAACTTCCATCTTGATCTTGGGATGAATAAGTAGTGGTGACAGTTGGTACAACCTGATTAGGGAATTTCAATCTTGGAGAAGGAAATCAGTAAGCAAAAAATATCATTTTTATGAACTTAACCCTCTGTAATAGATATATTTTTCAAATATTACATTTTATTACAATCTCACATGTTGAAGTCTGATGTGTCAGGCAGAAAGACAAAGATATCGCAGTCTAACTGTAAACTATGATAATGCATTCCGTTCTCTGGATTAAATCCTGATAATCTACAGGAGTTTGAAAGCAGGTGCAGAAGAAGGAGATTCTTGATTAGAAAGTGACCTCACAGCACGTGGGGCATTCCCATAAGTGCTCCGCCCTCTGTTCCAGCAGCCATCAGACTCGATGGTATATTGAGTTTAATTCCGCTGAAACAGACATTGACATCAGGGCATAACTCTGGCCCTTGTGACTAGTTTCTTTGGTGTTTCGTCCATCCACGCCGTGCCCGTAACTATTTCAAGCACAACGTCGGCATGTTGGAACAACATGGTAACTGTTATAGAAGGTTACGACTACAGGAAGAAGGAGAGTTAAAATCTATAATGACATTAAAGCTAGTGCAAATAAAATATCTTTGAAAAGGCACTAGCACCAGAGAAAATGACATCAAAAGAAATAGCAATTAGGCCCTATGACTGAAAAATGACCTGTCTGTTAGGGAAGTTTCGAGTGTCTTGTGTGATAAAGATAGCATGTCTTTACTGTCTTCATGTCATGTTGAAGGTGGTTTTTAAAAAAATGTGCACACTGACAGAAAAAACCCCCATTGTGAGATCAAAGCTCTAACTTCTCGGCCATACGCCACTGAAACATGGAAATTTATTATACAGCAGATCACCCCATGAGACAAAATGGTATTCACATTTTTATGCAGATCTACTAAAAAAATCAGTTTGTTACATCAACTATAATTAAGTATGTACAAATATGATTTCACAGTGTATAGATTTAATAAAGTGGAGACAAAGAGGATTTCTCCTTCAAAATGAGATGCTACAAAAAAAAATAACTTGATGGGCAGCAAAAAAGACAAATGAAGTGATACAGGGATTCCCGTTATAACAACTTGACCCGGGCTGACAAAATTTGAATGTAATAACAGAAATGTGCTATATACAGTACAAACAATATAGAATAACTTGGCCTATAATTGGATATTTTGAAAAGTGTTGTTATATAGCGAAATTTGTTATAAAAGAATACGATAAAGAGGGATTCCACTATATTAATATTAAGAAAGATAGTAGACTTGTAAACATAACAAGAAAGCTGAGATTTTGTGGCCATAGAGAGATAATAGCATGGAAAAATAGTAATAAAGGAAGACATGGTTGTTCGTAGCATGAGAAAGGGGCACTCAGATGATGATGGATGTTTCAGTGTTTAGAAAAGTCTTTGACTGCAACAGGTCAACTTTCCCAAAATCATGAGGAGTTAAAAAAAGTGTCCATGAAAAAAGCTACGTTTTGGAAAGAATATGTCACCTGAATAATAATAATTATAGTCTGCAAAGTAATAGGAAAACAAATGAAAACAAATTTTGAAAATAAATGCCTACGTGCCATTCTTAATGTTAAGTGGAGTGACTTTAAATCTAACACTACTATAAGAGAGGAAAGCAAACAAACCTATATATCTTCCTTCATTAGACAAAGGTGTTGGACTTACATCGGCCATGTTCTCAGAATGAACAGCCTAAGAATTCCCCAGCAGTCACTATATTGGGTGCCACCCACAGTAAGAAGAGGGAGACCTAGAGAAACTCTATGAAGAACCATTAATAGAGAAGGCATGTCAATGAACCTAAACAACACGCAAGAATTGAAAGACCTGGCAACACAAAGACAGAAATTGAAAGCTATGGTTTCTACCCTATGCGCTGCGTATGGTCCTGGAGGAACATAACATAGTAATAGGAAGGTTACATGAACATGAATCAACATGTACATATGGCCGTTTATGTCTTGTAGATGGTTATTCTTGTGTGCTATTCAATAAATGATTTCCTCCTGAAAACAATGGCAAACTACAGGAGTTATGTGCCTAGTAATTTTACTTTGGATATTCTGAACACATGAAATTTCCAGTTTTTGGGTACAAACATAAATAGCTCAGGAGACTGCACTGTAGAAATCAAGAGAAGAATTGCAATGGTGACATTGAAACTTGTGCAAATGAAAAATCTTTGGCTAGGTACTAGCAGCAAAGACAAACTATGTATGATCAGAACATGCGTATTTCCAGTGGCAATATACAGTTGCAAGGCATGGACATTAAATAAAATAATAGCAAAGAGAGTCGATGCTTTTGAAATGAGATGCTACAGAAGAATTTGACTAATCAAGAAGTGTTAAGATCAATAAACGTCGAAGATGGCTGGCTCTTTAACAACATTCTTACAAGGAAGCTGTTTTTTAGTAGTAGAAAGTGACATAACAGCATGGAAAGATTAATAGCTGAAGGCAGAGTTAATGACAACAGGGGAGGAAGGCGCTCAAGATGACAATGGTTCAGTGATATATCAGATTGCTTAAATATGTCTCTACCTGCGGCTTGTCAACTCGCCCTGAATTGCAGAGAGTTCAGAGAATATATAAGGAAGACCAAGTTCTGGAAAGAATATGACACATGAGAAAGAGATAGTCATTAAGCAATGATTTAGATTTGCTTAGCTGCATTTCTTGTGACAATTGTCTTTGCAACCAAATCACAGCCACAAGATATTTGTTTTTGTGTCAGTCTCTTTTATCCTGCAACTTCATTAAATCGTAGTTTTCCTAAAATACTTTGCTCCAGGGCGTAGTTTTTCTAGGCAGAGCAATCATCTGTCTGACTTATGCCTATTAGAATGACCATTATGCAACAGTACAGCAGATGACATGCAAATATAGGTTTTCCTCTTGTCAAAGTTCCACATTATTTCATCTGTATAATTACATTTCCCTTTGTGGCGCAACATTCAGAGACATGTGCTAGCATTGCACATCAGGCTGGGTGAGCCAGATAAGCTCCAGTCCTGACAATGACTCTAGCTGCTAATGTCTACGTTGTGCCCTGGCTACAAGAGGTGGCACATGTGTGTGTGGAAAACAACTTTGTGCAGGAGGTGATAATTCCTTGGGAGAGCCCAGAATCAGACAAAAATGAAGGGACCTACATAATTGGAGAGATCCCATGGATGGCAGAAATTCATCGGTTAACAGGGCTAGGTTGATATGGATATCTGTTTGGAAAGGATGCTTCAGGGGAGATAAACTCGTTTCTTTCCTGTATTTTGTAGAAATGTGACATCACCCCTAATTTTGCCAATTGAGAGTAAGAGACATCTCAAATCATAGCACACCACAGAGGTGTGGCATCTTGTGGGTATGAAACAAAGCTTGTTAGAAACCACCCGCATTGCACAAAGTAAATAAGGGCTAATTGTTCATAATTCCTGGGGATTGAAAATATAAGATCCATCCATTGCAGTTTGTTTTTTATATTAATTTTCCTTGGTAAGTACTAAGTAAGCATGAATCTGTGCTTCAGGATATGTGGTTTAATCTTGCTTCTTAATGTTCATAAGTTTACGAAGGGTGAATTTGTTATGCTCTTCTTTTGGTAAGGATGTTTTCAATTTCCAGTTGGTGTGTCACAAATTTGGCCACTATTTTGTTTAGCAATTTGCCATATGCATTCTGCAATGTTGTGATTCTATAATGCTTAGCAATGCTGGATCTTTGCCAGGCTTTTGGGTAGAGTGGCGTAGTCAGTCCGCAGATATATCACTATCTATATAATTGTACTAAAGCTCTTTACTATTTTACTGATTATCACCCCATCAAGTTGCTTGAATTGTTGGTACTGATTGTTGCTTGAATTGTTGGTACTGATTGTTGCTTGAATTGTTGGTACTGATTGTTGCTTGAATTGTTGGTACTGATTGTTGCTTGAATTGTTGGTACTGATTGTTGCTTGAATTGTTGGTACTGATTGTTGCTTGAATTGTTGGTACTGATTGTTGCTTGAATTGTTAGTACTGGACTCCATCCAGTCCTGGGAGTGTATTTTTTCAGGATTGCAAGATTTGTGTTGCAGATGTAATCACTGATGGTTACTCTTAGTACTTGTTCTTTGAACTTTATTCCCCGCCAAGGACGTATGTGTGGGGCCATTGGCACAAATAAAACGGCAACATAATGCACTTTCATTCTCTGGACTACATCCTGCTGGAAATCTAGTAGGATCAGTGTCAGGACCTATAAGAGAGATCCAGTAGGAGTTTAGGATTATGAACGCTGAAGAAGAAGAACTTTATTCTGTCTTCTTTTGTCACAAAGAGGTCCGATATTACATCTAAGCTGTAAACCATGACCCACTCAATTCTCTGAACTAGATTATGCTAATCTGTTGAACTTAGAACTGACACTGTTTCAAATGACATGCAGTATGTTAGTTAAGTTTTTGAGACCAAAATGTATTTACTAGCATAAATAAAAGACTGAGTTCTATAGATTTGATGATTTCCAATTTTTCAACAGTGCTCTATTTCAAGTTTCCAAAATCCGCCTACAGTGGTCATTCCATGTCCGAACTGTCCAAGAACATTTACAGCTCGAATAGGGCTCATTAGCTATCTAAGAACTATTAAGCATGGTCATAATTCTAACTGAATTTTCAAAAGTGGATGTAAAAAAATGGTCATCATCATCATGTGATGGACTAACATACATACAGAACTTTGAGGAAAAATTACTGATGATAGTTTCAAAGCATAACATATTGTATTTCTTTGCAGATTATGCTCAATACATCAGCCAGGTTGCAAGCCTGGATTCTGGGCTACATGGCCTTCAGGGTCTTCACGGGTTACAGTCACTTCCTGATGGCACAACAGTGGCTTTCATTGACTCCTCAGTCTTTGATCCTAGCCAGCTTTTTGACTCTGGAGCAATTGAGGTCCACCAGACGCTGCCTGAAGGAACAGTTGATCTTCAGCAAGTAAGCATGTTTTATATAATATGTATATCAGAAAGATATTTAGTTGATGAGTAAACCTATTAAAGACAGCAAGGAAGGGAACTTGCTATCTCATCTAATAGTTGTACATGAAGAGTTATCTTCATCCCTGACGGCTAGTTGCTGCCATGGGGCCTACTTTTACTTTTAAACATATTAAATTTTAATATCAAAGGCAATAGTACTGTTGTGTTACCAGGAAGGGAGGGAAAGAAAGGAGCAGAGAATAGTATAATTGAAGTTGCAGTGTTTTGGTGGAACCCCCACATATAGACATGAAAAATAAGTAACCAGGCATGTTGTCGTGCTGTCATTCTGAAGACAGTAATATTGAAGTTGATGCGTATTGATGGAACCTGCATATATCAAGAATAAGCAACCGGGCATGCTGTTGTGCTGTGTCATTCTGAAAACAGTAACATTGGAGTTGCTGTGTGTTGCTGGACCTGAAAGTCGACCAATGAATATGGACATTCTGACCTACCATGCAATATCGTAAGAGACGACTGAGGTGGTTCTGGGGGTAGAGTTGGCTGTCTCATGATGTAGATGATCAAAGTAACTCAGATGCCATGCTGAAGTTGGAATGTCGTTGCTGAATAGTTTAGATATCACGGTGAAGCTGTAAACCCTGAAGCAACACATTCTGTTCTTCGGATTACGTCCTGCTAATATGTAGGAGTGAGAATGAATGCAGAAGTAACACACACTAAAATAATATGCATATTGTAAGATAAGACTAAGGATGGTTTGGTGTGAGAATTGGCTGTCTCATTCCTTGTAATAAAAGTGACGTAGAAGTTCTATGCTGGTGTTGGACTTGAGACACAGTATTGTCTTGTCCTAGTCATGTCTGCCGCTAGACGTCATGGGGAGCCGTAATCTTCTTTCTTTAGCTAACTGTGATTCCGCTGACATAGTGTAGCCTTGGTGGTTTAGTATTTCTCCGATGTCATCTATCCATCTTCGTCTGGGTCTTTCCCTGTTTCTCTTTTCAGATGATCTTTTACTGAAATATATCAATGGAATGCTATTTGGTTCCACTCTATATTGTGATTATGAGCACAATTTTGTAGTCAAGCAATAACACATTCTGGATTAAATCCTGCTAACACGCCAGGAGTTTCAGAGCGAATACAGAAAAAAAGTAAGAGTGACAAAAGAAAAGGATATTCCAGAAATTATGCTGGGGCAGTGTAATCGCAAACATTTATACATTTTGTTCTGTATAGATTCTTCTTTTGCGTTCATTCTCACACTCCTACAGATTAGCAGGATGTAGTCCGGAGAATGGAATGCGTTGTGCTATGGTTTACAGCTTAGCTGTGATATGTTCTGTATAGATGACACGTTAGTTATTTAGTTGACAAAACATGATCATTGCATTCTAGGCAAGTCCATAGGGTGCTCCATTCTCCACTGGAGTGTTACACAATGATTCACAGTTCTATGTTGGTTGACAATCGTTTATTGTTGCGCTAATTTCTGAAAACC
Source organism: Meghimatium bilineatum (assembly GCA_034231615.1). Taxonomy (NCBI): domain Eukaryota; kingdom Metazoa; phylum Mollusca; class Gastropoda; order Stylommatophora; family Philomycidae; genus Meghimatium; species Meghimatium bilineatum. Next base: position 21,582,055 of record CM067310.1, read on the forward strand.
CCTCATTTCAAGCCCAGTTAATTTATAATGAACAGGAAAAATCAATAATAGAAAATCATACATTTCTGTTGCTTCTCATAAGGAGTTCAAAATGTTAGCCCAATCCTTTTCTCTACTACCTGACACAGTAGCAGTGCAAGCCGGCCAATCCGATCTCTCATTCCTTTGAACACACACATGACAGGCACTAACATGAGCATGATACATTCAAACTTTGACCTCTTCATTGTCTCAAGCTACTGTTCAACAATGCAAGTAGACGACAAGTCTCTGGAAGTAACACAAATGAGATTTTGGAAGTAACACAAATGAAATATTGGAAGTTACACAAATGAAATATTGGAAGTTACACAAATGAAAATTTGGAAGTTACACAGAGAGTTTGGAAGTAACACAAATTAAATGTTGGAAGTTACACAAATGAGATTTTGGAAGTAACAAATGAGATTTTGGAAGTAACACAAATGAAATTATGGAAGTTACAGAAATGAGATTTTGGAAGTAACAAATGAAATTTTGGTAGTTACACAAATGAGATTTTGGAAGTAACACAAATTAAATTTTGCAGACAATTTACATGTTCAGTGAATGATAAACATGGAAATTACCAGGTAAGAGGGAAAAAAGTTTGTCCTTTCAAGAACGATCAAAACCAGTACAAACAACTGATTGGGACATGAACTTATACACTTTTAGATGTCTGATGCTGCAGAATACGGTTGTGTCGGATCATTGGTGTGAATAAAACGGTGACACAGCATTTTCATTCTCTGGACTATCCTGCTGGATGGGTCTACTACAAGAGAGACCCAGCGGGAGTTTGAGAATGAACACAGAAGAAGAAGATGGCAGATGATCTGAGCACTTATAGAAGTGTTTCCAGTACTTTGATGCTGACTCCTAATCTTCTTCGTCTTCAGCGTTCATTCTCAAACTCCCGCTGGTTCTCTCTTGTAGCAGGACAGTGCTCCAACTAGATATCCAGCAGGATGTAGTCCTGAGAATGGAAATGCATTTTGTCACCATTTGATTAAAAACGCAATGTTAAATATGCAATCACATCATCAGAAATATATAATCACATCATCAGAAATATATAATCACATCATCAGAAATATACAATCACATCATCAGAAATATATAATCACATCATCAGAAATATGCAATCACATCATCAGAAATATACAATCACTTCATCAGAAATATACAATGACATCAGAAATATACAATCACATAAGAAATATACAATCACATAAGAAATATACAATCACATCAGAAATATACAATCACATAAGAAATATACAATCACATCAGAAATATACAATCACATCATCAGAAATATACAATCACATCATCAGAAATATGCAATCACATCATCAGAAATATGCAATCATAATTTTTCTATCATGTCAAGGCAAGGGGATGTTTTGAGATTGATAAATTCTTTCATCTTGTGTTTTTGCAGTTGAACATGTGAAGCAATAACACAGCAAACTCTTGTGTTTTTGTAGTTGAACATGTGAAGCAATAACACAGCAAACTCTTGTTTTTTGTGTGATAAATGTTGCTGCATTTGACAGCTCTTCAAGATTTTCACACAGCTTAGATAAATCCTTTCATGTAAGCTTCTTACAATGAGAAAAGCTTCAACTGAAACAAAATGGAATAAACAAAATATTGATTATGAAAGTATGTTTTAAAAAGAGGGATGTTCCAGGCCATTGGCACAAATACAACAGTGACACAGCACATTTCCATTCTCTGGACTACATTCTAGTGGAAATCTAGTAGGACTTATGGGCCTGCTACAAGAAAGATCCAGCGGAAGTTTGAGAATGAACACTGAAGAAGAAGAAAAAGAGACCCTGTTTGAAATTTGATTAATGTTTGATTCCTTGTTACATCTTAGTGTCATCAAGTGATCCTTGAGCCACCAGTCATTGAGCAGATTGGAGTGCAGATGGCGCCACTGGAAGCCCTGGATGTGAAGCCACCTATCGGGAAGGTAAATTCATCATTATTGATTAGATTTACATCAAACTACTGGCAAGTTAGTTACTGTCCACTGATAAATATAGATCACATGGTTCCTGTTTGGTTATCTTTGTCAGTGAAAGGAATTTTGTTCAAATCAATTTCCTTCTTCTTTTTAGTAAGCTCAATACCAAAAGTGTTTGAAGAGGATTGGCTTCACTGTACTCGGGTTTCCAAAAATATTAGTTTTTCTCACTGTTCTTCACTGCAGCTTCCATTGATAATCCCCATTGGTCTCAGCGGAAATTCTTTCAAACAAGAAAAGATGTCACAACTTATATCTTGTCTTGTCTCAGCCACTTGTACCGCAAAGGGTCGTGGGGAGCTGAAGTCTATGTTTTATTGCCAAATTTGTTGCTGTTGTTGTAATTCCATGGGGTGTAGAATGTCTCATATATTGTCGATCCTATTACGTCGTGGTCTTTCTCTTGCCCTCATCCTGGATATTCTACTGTTATAAGCTCTCGACTGGAGGAAATCAAACTTCGTTCTTATTAAATGTCCAAACCAGTTGATTTATTGTCACTTGATGTAGTCATTGACTGGTGTAGTTTCTAGCATTTCTCTGCTGTCATCGTTTCACATTCTATCCATTCTTGTTATGGCGACAATCTTTCTCAAACACCTCATCTCACATGCTGTAATCTTACTTTCCTGTGTGTTGGATGGACTATGTTTAACACTGACAGCACAATGTTAGTATAAAAATGCTATTTATTAATGTTCCTTTAGTTGTTATGCTGATGTTTGGATGTCTAAGTATAGATGTCAATCGATAGAATATTATATTGACCTTTTGATAGTCTCAATTTCCCTTTTGATAGTCTCAATTTCCTTATCTAGCTTTCCATCTTCTGTAAAAATACTTCCTCGATAGCTAAATTCTCAGTCCTGTTTACGTTAGCTCTGTGACGTAAACAGTGTGCATCTATGACAGCCAAGGTACTGGGTTCAAATTCCGTAGCAAACAATTGTGCATCAAGACCATTAAGGGGGGGGGGGACCCTCTACCATCTACGAGATTGCATGGTGGTTGATCTGGTGGACCACTGGTCACACCTTCTGTATGGAGGTCAGCATTTAGTCATCAAACATATTGTGTGTGTGTATGTGATTGTCATAAAAAGTATTGTCATATATGAAAGGATCCTGCTGAAGATGGATGTGTCAGGCCATTGGCACAGATAAAATAATGGCACATCGCATTTCCATTTACTGGACTAAATGCATTTCCTGCTGGAAATCTAGTAGGATCTTGTCCTGCTTCAAGAGAGAACCAGTGGGAGTTTGAGAATAAACACTGTAGAAAATAGGAAAGTTTTTTTGGGGTAATGTTTCTGAATAAATACCAGATGTTAGTAATATTGAGCTAATTGAATCTTGTCTACACTCTCCTTAGGGCCCTTTTAACTGCACCTTGTGTGAGAAAGTTTTTAACAAGTGGAACCAGCTTCAGCGACATCTCAAGACTCACGATGAGGACAAACCATTCAGGTTTGCACCGAATATCATTTAATTTTCATGTTTGGAGAGCTTATGATTAAAATACTGATTGTGATACTTGGGGCAGTTTGAGAATGTATATTAACCTGAAGCAGCCCAATGCCTATATTTAAAAAAATGTGTACTCCTTCCATAGACACCTGATGTCCACATATGTCATCATTGAGATAGCCATTTGTAGTCATGGACAATAATCTTTGATGTTAATTTCCCATCATGCTCTTATAACTATGTGCTAGAGTGATTATCCCTGAATTTTTCATGGCTGTATAAATATCTGGTCATAATTTATGCAACCTCTTCACGTTTGCAATGTCTACGGAACTAACTTCAGTGTTGCCATTGTTCAGGAATTCTTCATGGATGATGATTCAGACAAAGACGATTTTTAATTTTTACGGCTTTAGTGTTGCTTATACTATAGATCAACGTATAGGGGTTCAGGGAGATGTTTATAATATAGTAGTAGTGGGGTTCAGGGAGATGTTTATAATATAGTAATAGTGGGGTTCAGGGAGATGTTTATAATATAGTAATAGTGGGGTTCAGGGAGATGTTTATAATATAGTAATAGTGGGGTTCAGGGAGATGTTTATAATATAGTAATAGTGGGGTTCAGGGAGATGTTTATAATATAGTAATAGTGGGGTTCAGGGAGATGTTTATAATATAGTAATAGTGGGGTTCAGGGAGATGTTTATAATATAGTAATAGTGGGGTTCAGGGAGATGTTTATAATATAGTAATAGTGGGGTTCAGGGAGATGTTTATAATATAGTAATAGTGGGGTTCAGGGAGATGTTTATAATATAGTAATAGTGGGGTTCAGGGAGATGTTTATAATATAGTAATAGTGGGGTTCAGGGAGATGTTTATAATATAGTAATAGTGGTGTAAATGTTGTCATGTAGAGAAATTTGAGGAGCTGTGTTCTCTATAAATAGGTCTATGGATGACCTTGTAACTGTAAGTCCTTTGTGTGCGTTTGTCCACACTGTCCATTTTGGTTGAACATAACACTGACACACTCAAGCAATCAACACCCCAAACCATATCCAGCATCCACTTATCTCTATTGTCTCCAAATTTGAAATCAATAACTTAATAAATAAAAAGTCATGCCAAAAAAACCAAACAGTGCAGAAAAACCAGTCATAAAAATAGTCGGGTTCCAGAGTAAGTTATATAATTTTTCTCTGGGTAACAAAAAGGTAACGGTATGTCCCATGGCAGCACTTGCCGTCGGGGATGAAGATAACTCTTCATGTACTAAGCCGCAGCAACTATTAGTTGGGGTGGCCAATTCCCTTCCTTGCTGTCTTTACCTCCCCTAACTCATGCGTCAGGTACTCATTTACAGCTGAGTCGACTGGAGGAGTGGTCGTGTCAAGTGAGAAATCACAACCCGGATTTTATTTGTCCGGATGTTTTCTGGGTAGTTACAGGTTAATAAGAATATTTCATACTCCAGTTACACCATCTATCTATTTATCTGTCTGTCTGTCTGTCTGTTATATCCTTTCCTAATCTAATCAAATCTCATCCCATTCTATTATCTCATCTTCTCCTCTCCTCATCTTATCTGATCTTATCTCATCTCATCATCTCATATTAACACCTCATATCATCTAATCTATCTAACCGTGTCTCTGTCTATCCATTTATCCATCATCTTTTCTGTGCTTTGCTGTTAAGCGTTGCATGTTTGGTGGCCGAACCATCTCAGTCTCTGTTTTTCAATATATTTGATTATGGATTTTGTTCCAACAGTTCTTTTTATCTCTTCATGTTCTGTTTGCTGCTTTTTATAGACATAGAATTTCACAAGTGGTAAGGTTTCTCTCTTGTTCTTTAGTTAGTGTCCATATCTGTGAAATTAGTATTACAAGGTTTATTCACATGAATCCACCCATATGCGACAGCCATGCAGCACATGACGAGTGTGAAGACGTCATCACTGATGTAATAAGTACACATTGATGAACAAATGGTCATTCTCTTTTTATGCTTAGTTTCCTGTGCATGCAACCAACAATATGGCAGTTTAACAAATATGTCTAAACCTGACCAATGAGCAGTAATTCAGTTTATAACGGTCAAAGGATGTCGACTAATCAACATTCATCAAAGAATGTATGGTGGAAAATGTGGCTTCGAAGACAATAGTGAAAGATTGGGCAAAAATGTTCAGGAATGTGAAAGGTAACAAATGATCTTTGACACCAGGTAATCTTGACTATAATTGATTAATTTGAAATCTTTAATCTTATGAAAATTGTACTTAGCTGTGAAATTCAAGACTATCATTCATTGATTCGTTTTTCAGATGTAATCAGTGTTCTATGTCATACAACATTGAGGACAATCTGCTTCTCCACCTTGCCACACATGTGGGTCCTGATCGTGACCCAGTGTGTCCTGAATGTGGGAAAAAATTTTCACGTGTGGCAAGTCTCAAAGCTCATATTATGATGCACGAGAAGGAAGAGAACTTGATGTGTGCGGAGTGTGGAGATGAGTTTAGTGTCCAGGTAAGAAGGAAGAGAACTTGATGTGTGCGGAGTGTGGGGATGAGTTTAGTGTCCAGGTAAGAAGGAAGAGAACTTGATGAGTGTGGGATGAGTTAAGTGTCCAGGTAAAAAGGAAGAGAACTTGATGTGTGCGGAGTGTGGGGATGAGTTTAGTGTCCAGGTAAGAAGGAAGAGAACTTGATGTGTGGGGATGAGTTTAGTGTCCAGGTAAGAAGGAATAGAACTTGATGTGTGTGGAGTGTGGGGATGAGTTTAGTGTCCAGGTAAGAAAGAAGAGAACTTGATGAGTGGAGATGAGTTTAGTGTCCAGGTAAGAAGGAAGAGAACTTGATGTGTGTAGGTTAAGAATTGTTAGAGGTGAAGAAGAGAGTTCTGCAGTGCTATATAACTCCTATATTAACATATGGATGCAAGTCTTGGACAATAAACAAACTGTAAAGTGGGAAATTAGAGGCAATAGAGATGTGATTCTACAGAAGAATGCTGAGAATGTCATGGACTGCCAGGAAAACTAATGTGGAAGTGTTGAAAGAGTCAAATGCGAAACAGAGCTTAATCAATAATATAAGAAAAAGACAATCTTAATTTTTTGGCCATGTTATAAGACAATGAGGTTTGGAGAACATAGCCACAACAGGCAAGATTGAAGGCAACAGAGACAGTTTAACAACCTGGCCTAGCAGAGAAATAACAACAATCTTGATACATAATACTGGAGATAGAGAGCTGTGATCGCCTATGCCAGTCGGCATTGCACCTATTGAATGAATGAACTGAGGTGATACATGGACGTATTGGGGAAAGGGGTTATAAATGCATGTTTAGTCCCTGAAGGGAGGCATTCCAAGGCACCAGTATCCCAGGATTACCTCATTCCAAGGCACCAGTATCCCAGGATTACCTCATTCCAAGGCACCAGTATCCCAGGATTACCTCATTCTGCCAGTAGAACAGCAAACACAGGTGGTTAGTGCACACACAGGCGGTTAGTGCACACACAGGCGGTTAGTGCACACAAAGGTGGTTAGTGCACACACAGGCGATTAGTGTACACAAAGGTGGTTAGTGCACATGAAGGCGGTTAGTGCACACAAAGGTGGTTAGTGCACACACAGGCGATTAGTGTACACGAAGGTGGTTAGTGCACACGAAGGCGGTTAGTGCACACACAGGCGGTTAGTGCACACACAGGCGGTTAGTGCACACACAGGCGATTAGTGTACACGAAGGTGGTTAGTGCACACGAAGGTGGTTAGTGCAGTGAAAGTTCATCTTAGCATACGTATGTCTTACATGCTTTCTATTGACAGCATCAGTTAGACAGACACTTACTGGAGCACAGGCAGGAAAGTGATGGCGTCAGAACGTATCAGTGTAGACAGTGCAATCAAGAATATAGCAAGATGTCCGCACTGAAGGAGCATATGAAACAGCATTACAAAGTCAAGTAAGTTCACACATTCTTCATTGACCAGGGACATGTTCACACATTCTTCATTGACCAGGGACATGTTCACACATTCTTCATTGACCAGGGACATGTTCACACATTCTTCATTGACCAGGGACATGTTCACACATTCTTCATTGATCAGGGACATGTTCACACATTCTTCATTGACCAGGGACATGTTCACACATTCTTCATTGACCAGGGACATGTTCACACATTCTTCATTGATCAGGGACATGTTCACACATTCTTCATTGACCAGGGAAATGTTCACACATTCTTCATTGACCAGGGACATGTTCACACATTCTTCATTGACCAGGGAAATGTTCACACATTCTTCATTGATCAGGGACATGTTCACACATTCTTCATTGACCAGGGACATGTTCACACATTCTTCATTGACCAGGGACATGTTCACACATTCTTCATTGACCAGGGACATGTTCACACATTCTTCATTGACCAGGGACATGTTCACACATTCTTCATTGACCAGGGACATGTTCTCACATTCTTCAATGTCACTGGTCCATCATCTTTTTGATCTTCCTCGTCTTCTCTTTCCTGGCACTCTGCCCTCCTGAATCAGCCTTTCGATACCATCATGTCTCTTCATGTTCAAAATTCTGTTGATGTTGTTAGTGTTATTTTTATTTTGCTGCAACACTCCCTATCTCTGTTCCCCCCCCCCCCCCCCCCCCCCAATTACTCTGTGTTGCACTAGCCCTCACATCTTTAATACGTTAGATTGTTCCCAAAAACTGAGGATTTATTGGTAACATATCCAGTGGTTTTTTTTTAACATTGTGTTTTCAAGTGAATCTTTCTAGAAGTTTCTGGAGATTGCCAGACTCTGTGGCGACATGGTACGGCCACGGTACGGAGATCAAATTCTGCCAAATGCAATTTTGCATCTGGACCATTCAGAAAGCAAGGACAAACTGCTGAATATATTTATATTGCCTAGTAAATTACTGCATTAAAAATAGTGCTTGGTTGATGGCTATATCTTGAATAGGATATTCTAGCAGTTTTATTTTTTCTTGGGGATTATCTCTTGAGCTACATTATGTGCTCTGAGCGATACTCAGGCAGTTGAGAAGTTGGGAGTATATATGGGGAAACCTGAGTATAATTAAGTCAATTCTCTGTGCCTTTTGAGCAGAAGTGGGCAACCTTTTTGTGTTGGTAGGCTGGATTGACCATGTCTCATGTGGGAAGTGCTCAACCAACAACCTTCTTTCATAGTGGGTCTAGGAGTTATTGAAGAATAATTTCACTGACCCAAGCAACCTCCTCTTGTGAGGTAACTAAGAAAGATGACTTGTTTTCTCTTTTCTTTGGTCACATTATAAGACCGAACACACAGTGAAAACAGGCAAGAATTAAGAGACATAAAGGGCAAAGAGAAGACTCAGGACAATATGGTGTGATAGTGTGGACGATCAGTAGTGTAATTGGTCGCAGCATGAGGAATGTAGTATTGTGGTGATCCATGATTGACTACAACAGCTAGAGCATGTAGTTGATTGATAAATGTCAAGATATGAGTAAATGACATGTCATGAACTGTCAATGAGAGTATATACAAATGTCAGGATATGATTAAATGACATCTCATGAACTGTCAATGAGAGTATATACAAATGTCAGGATATGATTAAATGACATGTCATGAACTGTCAATGAGAGTATATACAAATGTCAGGATATGATTAAATGACATCTCATGAACTGTCAATGAGAGTATATACAAATGTCAGGATATGAGTAAATGACATGTCATGAACTGATGTTGAGTATCTCTACATATATCCACAGGGCATCACATAAACTATAAACGTAACATTGACATGTTTTTTACATATATCCACAGGGCATCACTCCATCACAGAAACTATAAATGTAACATTGACAACATGTTTTTTACATATATCCACAGGGCATCACTCCATCACAGAAACTATAAACGTAACATAGACAACATGTTTTTTTACATATATCCACAGGGCATCACTCCATCACAGAAACTATAAACGTAACATTGACAGAACCTGTTTTTTTACATATATCCACAGGGCATCACAGAAACTATAAACGTAACATTGACAGAACCTGTTTTTTTACATATATCCACAGGGCATCACTCCATCACAGAAACTATAAACGTAACATTGACAGAACCTGTTTTTTTCACAAGTGTAAACATTGCAGTAAGAGTTTTCAGAAACCTAGTCAACTTGAACGTCATGAAAGGATTCATACAGGTAAGCTATGCTAATGAGATATGGGGCAAGTTCGCTGCTGCAGGCTCCTCAAAGAGTTGTAGAATTGTATGTGCGTTCTCCGTCGAAGATGGATGTGTCGGCCCATTGGCGCAAATGAAATGAAACCTAGAAAATGAAAGGCATGGGATGTGTGTGTCATGTGACGTATTCTCACCAGAATGTTGTCTTCCCAATGAACTCCCTGAATCCTTCTCTGTTTTGAGCCGAGGCTTGCGTTTTCTAATGACCACATATTTTGTGTATATTTGTGTTTGCTCACTTCACCCTCCTCACTATATTTTGTGTATATTTGTGTTTGCTCACTTCACCCTCCTCACTATATTTTGTGTATATTTGTGTTTGCTCACTTCACCTCCTCACTATATTTTGTGTATATTTGTGTTTGCTCACTTCACCCTCCTCACTATATTTTGTGTATATTTGTGTTTGCTCACTTCACCCTCCTCACTATATTTTGTGTATATTTGTGTTTGCTCACTTCACCCTCCTCACTATATTTTGTGTATATTTGTGTTTGCTCACTTCACCCTCCTCACTATATTTTGTGTATATTTGTGTTTGCTCACTTCACCCTCCTCACTATATGTTGTGTATATTTGTGTTTGCTCACTTCACCCTCCTCACTATATTTTGTGTATATTTGTGTTTGCTCACTTCACCCTGCTCACTATATTTTGTTTAAACACAATACATTTTCATTGCCTTAGTTTTGTTTTGCAACATCTTTCTTCCAACAAAAAAAAGGTAATTAGTGATTTTCTGAACCGATGTCAGTACACTAGAATATCCCAATAGGTATTCTGCCATCTTTCAACAGACAATGAAAATTATTTTTTCCTGCTAGTTACCATTGCTCATTGATTATATATCCTTCTCATTCTACCTCCTAATCGTCATCCTCATCTCCCCAAGCAATTTCAAATTTCTTCAATCTCTTAATCGTCATCCTCATCTCCCCAAGCAATTTCAAATTTCTTCACTCTCTTAATCGTCATCCTCATCTCCCCAAGCAATTTCAAATTTCTTCAATCTCTTAATAGCAGTCTTGTTGACTATGGACACAAAAGATTCTTGATTAGAAACTGGCTTCACAACACGTTCGTCATCCCCATAAAAGCTCCGCCCTCCGTTCCAGTAGCCATCCCAGTGTATGTAGACTCAGAGTCCCGGTCAGGTGTTGATTGCGTGATCTTCGAGACTTTCCAAAAAAACTACATTGCCTTCCCTCCCTTCGAAATATTCCCATTTCGGACATTTTCTGTATGTGTACATTCTCATTGACATCAGCTGCATCTTGAAATGAATTTATTACTGCATTATCTCTTATCAGCAATGTGCCGTCTATCACCGCATTGCCTGCCAATAAGTCGGCTCTCTCGTTTCCTCTGACCCCAGCATGACCAGGGCAGTATATCCATGTAATGCTCTGGACAATTGAGTTGTTCAATAAGTCCCACCATTCTTTTCTCAGCATGTACTTTTGTATCTTGCACAGCATGCTTTGAGAGTCTGTGAGTATTACCAAGTGTGCTGATGTATCAGTTATCAACCAATTAAGTGCTGCTGTAACTCCCTCTATCTCCATCCTCATGCTCAATGTGACAGTAGAATATGCTGAAGATTTCTCAACCAACTTCACGCCATTTCTGTAGGCAACAAAACCCCAACCACTTTTATTTGTGTTTCTGTTAACTGGTGACAAAAGACACATACATAGATAATTCAAAATGTCCATCGTCTGTGTTCTCGAAGCCACGTTGTCAGCTCTCTCATTACTATGAACTTAGCATGATAGGGCAATATTCGTACACAAGGACCTAAAGGCAATAGACCTAAACTTCTATGCATGTTCTGTGTTTGTGTTCCTGAGGATACTTTAATACTTGTATGGGATGTTCATGGTTGTTGTAATAGTCCCTGTTTCGATTGGTCTGTTCTCAGTGACTTGAGTACACAAGCTGAAAGTCTTGACCGGGCCACATCTTTTTTTGGGGATGTGGTTGGTCAAGTACGGAAAACCTGTTTACTTGTGTTGCAAAGCAATTTGGTGCTGCTAGAACAGACCTGGTTCAATTCCCGTCAGCTGTAAGTACCATCTCCTTTTCTTTGTCAGCGTTCGTTCTCAAACTCCTGCAGATCAGTAGGATGTAGTCCGGAGAACGGAATGCGTTGTGTCATGGTTTACAGCATTGCTGCGATATACCTTTCAGCCTGACACATCCGACTTCAGCATGGCTTTGGGTCACTGACCCTATATGGGAAGGGACAGCCAACTCCATCCCATAACCTCCTTAGTCGCCTTGTACGACATGCATGGAAGGTAAACAGTGTTGCTATTCTTTGCTCCCCTTTTGGGCCCTGACAACACACGGGTGGTAAGAACTATAATTACACATTCTTACACTGGAAGTTGTTAGGGGTTGTTGTACTGTACTTCTAACAATGTTCTTTTACTTTTACCTCCGGCTGCTCCTCTTGTAAAATCTTTCCATGCTATTCACATTTTTGTATCTGCTGTTATTTCTTGACAGATGCTGTTGCAAAGACATCAAATTTATTTGTCTGTGCTGTTTTTGCTTACATGTTATTTGTTATTCCGTTAATTTATATTTGTAACACTTTACCTATCTCTGTTTATATTTCCCCCATTTGACCTGTGTTACGACACACCTCCCTTTTTTCATAAAATTTTACTATACACTGTGGTTACTTGATTGTTCTATTACTAGTTTTCTGTGATTGACTGATACACATTAGAGAAAAAAAAAATATTGGATGAGACACTCTGTAATCAACACAAATTTTTATACTCAGGTGAGCGTCCATTTGAATGTTACATCTGCCAGAGAACTTTCAATCAGAAAGGAGCACTGCAGATGCACATGACGAAACATACAGGAGCTCGTCCACATACGTGTAATTTTTGCCCGATGACCTTTGCACAGAAAGGAAATTTACGATCACATATACAGGTAATGTTGTATATGCCCTTAATTTTTTAGTTTGTCCAAATTTTGCTGCTCAGGGTGATAGTTGTCAGGTTCCATTCCGATATCAAGGGTCGTCTGTAATGAAGTGTAAACTTGCGGTTGTGTCTGTGGGTCTCACCAATGGCTCACTAGACAAACCAAACATGCAACAGAAAACCTTAGTTGATGACATGCCTTTATATTGAGGTTATCTTCTTATAGAAGCTTCATGGCACATCATCTATACAATCCCGTAGTCGTAACCTTCCATAACAGTTACCATGTTGTTCCGTGAGGCCGACGTTGTGCTTGAACTAATTACGGGCACGGCGTGGGTTTGCGGAACAACAAAGAAACCTGTCGCAAGGGCCAGAGTTGTGCCCTGATGTCGACGTCTGTTTCAGTGGCATTGGACTCGAAACACCATCAAGTCGAATAGCTGCTGGAACAGAGGGCAGAGCACTTATGGAAATGCCCCATGTGCTGTGAGGCCAGTTTTCTAATCAAGAATCAAGAAGTGTAAACATTTATTGTTTCTTATCATGTTTGTGTACTCTGCCAAACTTGTCCTCCATACCTCCTTAGTCTGCCTGTGGGGCAACTGAGGCTGAATATCTAGTTCAAGGTGCAAAGAATAGGACAACTATCTTCTATCCAGACGTTCCGTTGGCGATTAAGATAAGTTGGGGAGAGGCTGACAAACCTGTCACCTGTTAAAAAATTACCATTGTGTCTCAATTTTTTTACTTTTGCTGTCTATCATATGATCCCTCAAGGATAACAAAGAGATGCAGGGCAGTGGACATTGCTCTTTTGTGGCAGATTCCGAGATAGCAATGAAGGCTAGATATGCCATCTCCGCTGATAGATCAACAGATCTGAGAATAAGATGGTAAGATAGCTCGCCTAGAAGTGTATGCTGCGCTCCTAGCAGGATGTAGCGATCTTGGAATACTGTCATATTGGAACGCATTCCTCCCTTTGGGGACTAAATATGCATCAATAAACCTCCTCTCCCCCAAACACAACCATGTCTTTGAGAAAATAAACCTTATAAAAGAGTCTGGATGTCACCTTGTTTTCTGAAATTAGGAAGACCCGTGGTTTTGTCAAGAAAGCTATGATCTGTGAAGAGATACCTTCTCACAGATAAAGATTACATCATCATTATCATCCTTTGTCACCTCTTATGACATACATGGCAGCCCATAGTGTTGCTATTCTTTGCTCACCGGTCTGACCTCATTAAGACAAGTGAAATATTTTGTCTTGACAGTATCCAAATTTCAACTTATGATCTCCAGGTAACAAGTAAGACTAATAGATCTTAAACTAGTGCACAAGATGATGATGGTTCAGTGATATATCAGATTGCTTAAACATGTCTCTAGCTGCGGCAGGTCACCTCACCGAGAATCACGGAGTGTTCAGAGAATCCATAAGGAAGACCACGTTCTGGAAAGAATGTCACATGATGATGATTAGTAAAATAAAAATGGGTTGACTTGCAGTTTTCTTGTTGAATAAATACACAGAAAACAGCCTGATTATTTATGAAATCGATAAGTAATTACTGCTGCAAAACTGTAATCCAACTGGTGTAAATTTAAAACAGGGTAGGGAAATTTGTGTGCTAATCAATTAAAAATATACAGGATAACACATAAAAATCTAAGTTTTGACTAAAATGCCTTTATCATGAATACAACATAGTGAATGAGTAAAGAATGGCGTTGTCCAGGAGCACATAACAAATCAAAGGTATATATACATAGGGCCTATATATAGAAAAAACAATTTTAAAAAGCTTCTGTGATCATGGACAGTGCTGTTCTTTACTCATCGTGTATTCCTGATAAATGCTTTTTGGTCGAAACATCAATTTTTGTGTTATCTTGTGTGTTCATTAGAAAAGCTTCATTACACTGATTATCCATGACAGATTTACATGATAAAGTAACTATGTGAGTTAATAACTGACTGCATTGCCTGTTTAGAAAAGCTTCATTACACTGATTATCCATGACAGATTTACATGATAAAGTAACTATGTGAGTTAATAACTGACTCCATTGCCTGTTTAGAAAAGCTTCATTACACTGATTATCCATGACAGATTTACATGATAAAGTAACTATGTGAGTTAATAACTGACTCCATTGCCTGTTTAGAAAAGCTTCATTACACTGATTATCCATGACAGATTTACATGATAAAGTAACTATGTGAGTTAATAACTGACTCCATTGCCTGTTTAGAAAAGCTTCATTACACTGATTATCCATGACAGATTTACATGATAAAGTAACTACGTGAGTTAATAACTGACTGCATTGCCTGTTTAGAAAAGCTTCATTACACTGATTATCCATGACAGATTTACATGATAAAGTAACTATGTGAGTTAATAACTGACTCCATTGCCTGTTTAGAAAAGCTTCATTACACTGATTATCCATGACAGATTTACATGATAAAGTAACTATGTGAGTTAATAACTGACTCCATTGCCTGTTTAGAAAAGCTTCATTACACTGATTATCCATGACAGATTTACATGATAAAGTAACTACGTGAGTTAATAACTGACTCCATTGCCTGTTTAGAAAAGCTTCATTACACTGATTATCCATGACAGATTTACATGATAAAGTAACTACGTGAGTTAATAACTGACTCCATTGCCTGTTTAGAAAAGCTTCATTACACTGATTATCCATGACAGATTTACATGATAAAGTAACTATGTGAGTTAATAACTGACTGTATTGCCTGTTTAGAAAAGCTTCATTACACTGATTATCCATGACAGATTTACATGATAAAGTAACTATGTGAGTTAATAACTGACTGTATTGCCTGTTTAGAAAAGCTTCATTACACTGATTATCCATGACAGATTTACATGATAAAGTAACTACGTGAGTTAATAACTGACTCCATTGCCTGTTTAGAAAAGCTTCATTACACTGATTATCCATGACAGATTTACATGATAAAGTAACTATGTGAGTTAATAACTGACTCCATTGCCTGTTTAGAAAAGCTTCATTACACTGATTATCCATGACAGATTTACATGATAAAGTAACTACGTGAGTTAATAACTGACTCCATTGCCTGTTTAGAAAAGCTTCATTACACTGATTATCCATGACAGATTTACATGATAAAGTAACTACGTGAGTTAATAACTGACTCCATTGCCTGTTTAGAAAAGCTTCATTACACTGATTATCCATGACAGATTTACATGATAAAGTAACTACGTGAGTTAATAACTGACTGCATTGCCTGTTTAGAAAAGCTTCATTACACTGATTATCCATGACAGATTTACATGATAAAGTAACTACGTGAGTTAATAACTGACTCCATTGCCTGTTTAGAAAAGCTTCATTACACTGATTATCCATGACAGATTTACATGATAAAGTAACTACGTGAGTTAATAACTGACTCCATTGCCTGTTTAGAAAAGCTTCATTACACTGATTATCCATGACAGATTTACATGATAAAGTAACTACGTGAGTTAATAACTGACTGTATTGCCTGTTTAGAAAAGCTTCATTACACTGATTATCCATGACAGATTTACATGATAAAGTAACTACGTGAGTTAATAACTGACTGTATTGCCTGTTTAGAAAAGCTTCATTACACTGATTATCCATGACAGATTTACATGATAAAGTAACTACGTGAGTTAATAACTGACTGTATTGCCTGTTTAGAAAAGCTTCATTACACTGATTATCCATGACAGATTTACATGATAAAGTAACTACGTGAGTTAATAACTGACTCCATTGCCTGTTTAGAAAAGCTTCATTACACTGATTATCCATGACAGATTTACATGATAAAGTAACTACGTGAGTTAATAACTGACTGTATTGCCTGTTTAGAAAAGCTTCATTACACTGATTATCCATGACAGATTTACATGATAAAGTAACTATGTGAGTTAATAACTGACTCCATTGCCTGTTTAGAAAAGCTTCATTACACTGATTATCCATGACAGATTTACATGATAAAGTAACTACGTGAGTTAATAACTGACTGCATTGCCTGTTTAGAAAAGCTTCATTACACTGATTATCCATGACAGATTTACATGATAAAGTAACTACGTGAGTTAATAACTGACTCCATTGCCTGTTTAGAAAAGCTTCATTACACTGATTATCCATGACAGATTTACATGATAAAGTAACTACGTGAGTTAATAACTGACTCCATTGCCTGTTTAGAAAAGCTTCATTACACTGATTATCCATGACAGATTTACATGATAAAGTAACTATGTGAGTTAATAACTGACTCCATTGCCTGTTTAGAAAAGCTTCATTACACTGATTATCCATGACAGATTTACATGATAAAGTAACTACGTGAGTTAATAACTGACTCCATTGCCTGTTTAGAAAAGCTTCATTACACTGATTATCCATGACAGAATTACATGATAAAGTAACTATGTGAGTTAATAACTGACTCCATTGCCTGTTTAGAAAAGCTTCATTACACTGATTATCCATGACAGATTTACATGATAAAGTAACTATGTGAGTTAATAACTGACTGCATTGCCTGTTTAGAAAAGCTTCATTACACTGATTATCCATGACAGATTTACATGATAAAGTAACTATGTGAGTTAATAACTGACTCCATTGCCTGTTTAGAAAAGCTTCATTACACTGATTATCCATGACAGATTTACATGATAAAGTAACTATGTGAGTTAATAACTGACTCCATTGCCTGTTTAGAAAAGCTTCATTACACTGATTATCCATGACAGATTTACATGATAAAGTAACTACGTGAGTTAATAACTGACTGCATTGCCTGTTTAGAAAAGCTTCATTACACTGATTATCCATGACAGATTTACATGATAAAGTAACTATGTGAGTTAATAACTGACTCCATTGCCTGTTTAGAAAAGCTTCATTACACTGATTATCCATGATAGATTTACATGATAAAGTAACTATGTGAGTTAATAACTGACTGCATTGCCTGTTTAGAAAAGCTTCATTACACTGATTATCCATGACAGATTTACATGATAAAGTAACTACGTGAGTTAATAACTGACTCCATTGCCTGTTTACAGCGGGTGCACACACTGAATAAAGAGGAACATGGATTAGTTTATGAATGTGAAGAATGCAGTTGTATGTTCAGACGGCTGGGATCACTGAATGCTCATATCAGCCGTGCGCACGCTGACCCTGGGGTAAGTTATTCATGTCATGTTGTGATGGTCGAATTTGTTAATGATGAAATAACAGATCATGTTCTCTGAGTTATAAGTGTAGGTTATTATCTGCGTGCACCGGATAAGTCTATAGGTGTTCTGATCCCCGACTTAATAAATCCATTGGAGTGCACATGCGGTTGCATCTGTGGGTCTTACCAATGGCTCACTAGACAAACCAAACATGCGACAGAAAACCTTAGATGACATGCCTTTATATTGAGGTTATCTTCTTATAGAAGCTTCATGCACATCATCTATACAATCCCGTAGTCGTAACCTTCGATAACAGTTACCGTGTTGTTCCAACAGGCTGATGTTGTACTTTAGCTAGTTATGGGCATGGCATGGGTGGACGGAACAAAAAAGAAACCTGTCGCAAGGGCCAGAGTTGTGCCCTGATGTCGATGTCTGTTTCAGCGGCATTAGACTTGAAACACCATTGTGTCTAATGGCTGCTGGAACAGAGGGCGGAGCACTTATGAGAATGCCCCACGTTCTGTGAGGCCAGTTTCTAATCAAGAACCATTAGAGTGTAACGACTCTTAGTTCCATTTAGGTGTTGATTTATCAGTCTTTGGGAAAACTGTTACATTTCTCTCTACGTCTTTCCAATCTTCAATCCAGTCTCTTCAGTCTTGAGAGTGACCATGATTTGAGTTTCTGAAAATTGTTTGAACGGTCAAAGTCCCTCAGTGCACTGATTATGTGCAAATGATCGATTGATGCACCTCTTAATATTGTGGCCATGCTTATCAGTGTATTTCTAGGCAATATTAATGCATTCAGTAAGTTGCCATTATTTTCTGAACGGTCTGGATACGCAGTTGCCTGCTACATGTGTGATGATGACAAAGTAACCCCTTTAGCTGTGAGCAGGTAGCTCTTTGTTTGTCTTACAATACCTTCTGTTGTTCTTAATGTTTAGTCTTTCTGACAAAAGGGATCCTTCTCAGTTGAGTAACTGAGGTGACAGTTGAACTCACATAGATTTCCAGCAGGATGTAGTCCAGAGAATAGAAATGCGTTATGTTGCCATTGTATTCTTGCCAATGGCAGAACACACCCATCGTCTTAAAAGGTGTTATGTTAGGAAGGTTTATGGATACATTTTAGTCCCAGAAGGGAGGTATTGCAGTGCTGCAAATATATCAGGGCCATTACATGGTGCCAGAAGTGTAGCATATACATCCTGCATAGTCATTCTTCTGTCATCATTCTTCTGTTATCATTCTTCTGTCAGATTTATTGACCCATCTGCAGTGATGGCACACCTAGTAATCTCTACCATCTAGGAGTCTGCCTGAACCAGAAATCCAAGTCCCGGTTGCCACACAGCCATTGCTGTGAGGATTTATTGCATAACATTGGTTGTCCGAGACATGCTCTGTACTTCCGCCACAGTGCTGGACATTTAGAGAGTTCATTCAGTGTTCATTCTCAAACCCCCACTGAATCTCTATAGTGGCAGCACAATGATCCAGCTAGATTTCTAGCAGGATGTAGTCCAGAGAATGGAAATGCGTAATGTTGCAGTTTTATTCTCGCTAATGGCCCAACACATCCATCTTTAGCAGAATAGAGTATCTGAAAATTATTTATAGACAAACAGATTCTTGTTTAAATGGGAAAAATTTGTCCAAACGAAGAGATCCCATCCATGTCTGTTTTATATTTTTAATCTTGTTGGTTTCTGTTGCAGGATTCTAGTCAGACTATGGTCCAAGATATTAAGGTACCTCTGCAGCATTCCCTCCATCATCTGGCAGATATGAATGACTCATCTGTGTTACATGATGTTCTGGGTCTTGAGCATGTTGCTGGTGGGAATGACCTGACAGGAACATCGCTGGTAGACGGACACGTTATACATGGGTCTCTGGACCAGGTAATAAGAAGATTTTATTGGTGGTGTCCAAGATAATGAATTATTTTTATAATGAATTATTTTTATAATGAATTATTTTTAGTTATGATTAGTTATTAACTGTAGGTTTTAACAGAGATGTGGTTCTACAGAAGAATGTTGAGAATACTGTGGACAGCCAGAAAAACTAACGTGGAGGTGTTGAAAGTGTCAAATATGAAACGGAACTTAATCAGTAATATAAGAAAAATATAATCTTTATTTTTTGGCCACGTTATGAGACAAGGAGGTTTGGAGAACATAGTCACAACAGGCAAGATTGAAGAGCTGTGGAGAGCCATGATTGCTTACACCAGCCAGCATGAGACCTAATGAATGAATGACAACACCATAGAAC
Source organism: Meghimatium bilineatum (assembly GCA_034231615.1). Taxonomy (NCBI): domain Eukaryota; kingdom Metazoa; phylum Mollusca; class Gastropoda; order Stylommatophora; family Philomycidae; genus Meghimatium; species Meghimatium bilineatum. The sequence goes on from CM067310.1 coordinate 21,602,378, forward strand.
GTCTTTCCTGTTCACAAAACTATAGGAAAAGGAAGTTAAATGGAATAGCTAGCTAGGATTCGTCTAATCTGGTCAGATGACCATTAAACATTTTGTTATTTTCATCCACTAAAGAGTGGGTGGGTAGCAATAGGCTGTTGGACTCGACAACAGCAGTCCTTAAATTGTAAACAGTTGTTGAGATATCTCGACCAAAGCACGGTTAAGGTTAAATGTTTTCTGGTAAATTTTTTTTATCATGGATTGTTTCTGGTATCTCGAAGTGTAGCATAACTTGTCTGCTTTATCTCTCAGGGAACATCAGACATTCTTCAGCAAGCTTTAGAGAACAGTGGATTACCCAGTACTGTTGGTGATGACAATGATGGCTACCCTAAGGAAGCTGGAACAACCAAAAGTTCAACCTCTAATGCTGCTTTGCGTGGTCATTTATCACGGTTGGGCACCATGGCAGTACATGACTCCGCTACTGGGTCGTTAAAGAGGCATTATATCCGCAAAGTAGGTCATGTTTAATTAAATTCTATTTATATATCTTGGCCACCGTGTTTCATCATCATCATCATTACCACGTATCTATGTGACTTGTCCTTTACAGAACATTGTCTTCATTGACATTCTGTAAGCCTCTCGGTTCTATGCAAGGCCCCCATCTTCTTCTAGTGTCATGTTCATTAGGTCTTCCATGTTATGTTTTCATCGTAGTTTTGGTCTGTCTCTTGTTCTCTTTCTTTGGACTTTTCCATGCATGAAAATCTTTCTAAACCATTGTGTCTTTTTACATGTCCGAAACATGTTAGCTGGCGTTTTTTGATGGAATGAAGAACTTATGACAATGTTCCGTGTGCCATGAATCTTGGAACTCTGAAAGAAAAGATTTAAACCTATTCCTTATGTTTCTATTGGATGCAGTTTTAGATATGTAGTTATTCTGCAATAAGAGAGGTCCAGTGGGAGTTTTAGAATGAACGCATACAAATAAACATATATGAAGTGTGGTCGAATGTAAACAGTTTTGATTTAGGTTTCGAGGTGAATAGGTGTCACATGAATGGACCTGGTTTAAATCCTGTCTATTGCCTGTTTATTCTAACAGGTAAAAGTAAGCTCTTATATACATAAGTCCCGATGAAGACAGATGTGTCAGGACATTGGCACAAATAAAACTGCAACACAATGTATTTCCATTCTCTGGAGTACATCCAGCTGGAAATCTAGTTGGACTATTGTCCTGCTACAAGAGAGACGCAGTGGGAGTTTGAGAATGAACTCTAAAGAAAAAGAAGAGTATGTACAAGTTATGAATAAAGGTTATCAGCTAATGAGTAAAAGTTATCAGCTAACAGAATCCAAAATCCATCTACAGTGTTCATTCCAAGGACATTTACAGCTCGAATAGGGCCCATTTAGCCATCTACAAACTATTATGCATGGTTATAATTCTAACTGAATTTTCAAAAATGGATGTAAAATATGGTCATCATCACTTGTGATGAACGAACACACACACACATCAGCTAACGAGCAAAGGTTATCAGCTAACACAGGACAGGTCCATAAATGTATTATCTCATAGTTACGGTCAGGTGTTGATTTAGTCATTTTTTTGGTATAATTATTACATTTTATTTTCTGTTTGCAACTTTTTCTTCAATCTCCTGCAGTTTTTTAATTGACCATGATTCACACAGAAAATCTTATGATTGGATAAGTTGTCTTAAGCATAATTACTGTCAGAGTAATTCATTTATGTCTAGTGTCTATCCCTAGGTGGAGTTTTCGTAGTTTCCACACTTGCTGTTGAGCATAGGGGTTTGTGAGGGAACGCATTGCTCTAGGTGGACCCAGAGTTAGCAGTTAACCAAGGTAGCTTCTAGTTACCTGTGCTCCTTATAGGCAGAGACCCAGACCCAATCATGGGTGTTCCGAAAAGCAAGAAGATCTGACCCAATTCTAATGTCGAGCCTTCCTAAATCGGAAATATGCTCGCGAAGAGAAAGGGTTCTGTACCCAAGGGGCTCAGGCAAAAAAGGGACAACGATGTCAGTCCTGGCCCAACTCTACTGGCAAGCTTTCCTATACCATGAATACACTTGCAGAAAGAATGGGTTCAATACCTGATGGACTCAGGTGCTATTGAGAGAAGGTCACTCAGCTTGAGAACACCTTGCTCTCAAACGCGTGGTGTGAGACTCGAACTTGGGTGAGGAGTTCACGATGTCTGTTAACGACGCCTCGGGTAGGAGGGCGAACGAACCAGGGTCCAACTCTTCTGGCGAGTTCTTCATCATATGGAACCAGGCTCGCGGATGAGAAACGGTTCAGTACCCAATGGGCACAGGCACTGTACATCCAGTTACACAAGGTGAGTTCATAGACGGTGGAACACCTAGTGCCAGATAGACGCGCTCGACAAGCGTCTTTACGAAGAGGCACTACACACCAGCGTGCCCGGCGACAGATAGACAGGCTGTCACGGACTAGGGAAGCCTACCCGAACTAAAGGCATGATGGAAACGGATGTGCTGGACCTCGAATGTCCTGACCACAAGTGGCCAACCAAGGTGCAAATAACACAGTTCTACTGTGGAACTTGCAGCACAACGTACTTCACTCTCCCCGGCGGAAATCACATGAAATATTCATTGTGGTTATATGAGAGCGAAGGTGATGTAGTCTGCGTTCCAAAGCCAGGAGTGTTGTTCTGGTTGAGGTGTAGTCATGTTTATTCAGGGTGGTCTTGATGTTGTCTATCCACCTTTTCCTCTGTCTGCCCTTTGCTCTGTATCCTGGTTCTATCTTGTTATACTCTTATGGGAAGTTGATCGTTCATCCTCATAAGATGTCCTCATAAGATGTCATCATAAGATGTCCTCACAAGATGATGTCCAAACCATTTTATCTGTTGTTTCTCTATATATTCAATGCATGATGGGTTACCTATTATTTTTCTGATGTTCTCACTGCGCATTTTGTCAAGTCTAGTGACTCCAATAGCTTTTCTTAGAGTTTCTTTCGTTTTGCAAGTTTCGATCTTTCTCTTATGTGTAGATGTCAGCATAGTGTTGGTATAAAGATGCTCTTAATCATTTGTTTCTTTATTTCCATGTTGATTTTTGGGTGAAGAGCACAGGCGACAGCTGGTATGTCACAGCATTTGCCTTTTGACATCTTGCTAATTCATTCATGTACCGTTCTATAATATAGCCATTCTTTCCAGCTTATCAAAATCATTCCTTACTTTCAAAACCTGCATCAATAATCAATATCAATAATCAATATCAATCAATATCAATAATCAATATCAATAAAACCCATAACCCTTCAGGGTCGTAGGGGTACCACATTGGAAGCTTCAGCACACAGAGTCCTCCAGCGAATTCTATCCTCAGCGATGCGGATGAGTGTGGAAATATCTAGCCCTGTCCATGTCTTTATTTGTCCTCCTCTGCTTCTTCCACCCTCGACAGTTCCCTGCAGTATTGTTTTTGAGAAGGAATCGTGCCTGCATACATGTCCGAACCATGCTAGTTTTCGTCGTTTCACTATTGAAAGCAAGGGCTCCTGGACACCTGCACACATCTCTACTTTATTTCTTACGTACACATTGGTCTTATGTTCCCTATAGGAAATTCGTAGAATTCTTCTGTAGCATTTATACTCGAAAGCCTGTAATCTTCTCTCCATGTCCGCAGTGAGTGTCCAATTCTCACAACCATACAACACAACGGAAAGCACCAGCGACCTATACAGTTTGATTTTCACTCCAACACTGATGTTGCTTTTCCAAATCACAGTTAGCCTTGACAAGGACGCTAAAGCCATCTCCAGCCTTATTTTTAGTTCTGCTTTGCATTTACCATCGCTGCATATACTGGATCCGACGTATTTGAAGGTATTCACCTCTTCAAGCTTATGTCCATTCATCATGATATTAGTCTGGTTTTCAGTGTCTCTGCTGTTTACCAAGATTTTGCACTTATCTGAATTGATTTCCATTCTGTACTTGCTGGTAACTTTTTCTAACTTTGATGTTAATTCTTGCAATGATTGTTTGACCCAGATCAATAAGATCAATATAAAACCTGCATGTCTAGCTATGAAAATTTAGTTTTTCTGGTAGCATATTGCAATAGAAACTCCACCCATTGTTGGCAGATGACTCCCCTTCAGCATTCTAGAGCATTGAGTCACTTAATATGCATGCATGAGAATAGTCCTGTTACACAAGTCATAGTAGTACCTCATTCTGTTACCTCCAACATAAGACTGATCGTTGTTATGGTAAAAGCACTACTTAATTCGTGGGTAGCACCTCAAAACCATGCAGGAAAAGCCCAAGCGATGAATGAATGTCCCATCAGCATAAATTAATGGTGGTCAAAATACAGTCCGAGCGCCAAATATGGCCACTCTTTGTGTCCCACCAGGCTGATTTAAGAGTACTATAGACACTGGCCTCATAGCTCAGAAAACATTACTTAGAGCTCTGTAAACTAATATTTTTGCCATATACCACATGAAGAAGCTAAATCTGGCCTGCCACCCAAAATGCTACCTCTGGTGTAGAGTATTACATCATGTCTGAAAGTAGTTCTGCTCTTTATGTACTTCTACAGATGAATAAATATGATTACATCTTGTCTGAAAGTAGTTCTGCTCTTTATGTACTACTACAGGTGAATAAATTCCACAATATTTGTAAATGTACTTAATTTATATTCCTTGCAGGTGAATGGTATTCGGTGGCATCAATGCACGTACTGTAGTAAAGAGTTTAAAAAACCTAGTGACTTGGTTCGACACATCAGAATACACACACACGAGAAGCCATATAAATGCACCCAGTGTTTCAGAGCATTTGCTGTCAAGAGTACCCTGACCGCGCATATAAAAACACATACGGGTGTCAAGGAGTTCCGCTGTGATGTTTGTAGCAAGATGTTTTCTACTCAAGGAAGTCTGAAAGTGCATCTTCGACTTCACACAGGTTCACTTTCATATTCTTTCTGTTTATAAGTTTTTATATTGTAGTTCAGTGGCTACAGTTGGGGATCTTCCTGACATTGTTGTTAAGTCGTTACTGTGTTCTCAAAAGTTATGGGTTCAAATCCTACCTGTCTCATTTGTAAAGTAGATTTTTTTGGAGATCCTTTGGGACAGTGCATATGGGATATTTTTTGGGGAGATCCTTTCAGACAGAGTGCATATGGGGTATTTTTTGGGGAGATCCTTTGAGACAGAGTGCATATGGGGTATTTTTTGGGGAGATCCTTTGGAACAGAGTACATATGGGGTATTTTGTGGGGAGATCCTTTGGGATTACATAGTTGTGCGCTATAAGTGGTATTCTCGGCAGGCAGGGCACCACCTCATGGAGAGGGACAGAGTACAAATGGGATAAACTGAATACAACCTTTTCAACCAGTTTTAGATTTTAGAGTCTTTCAGGAACTTGTATTATTTACTGAACTTGTTGGGTCAAAGGGCATGAGCCCATGGATCGCTGGATCAGCAACTGAACTTGTTGTGCTGGAGTATGTGGAAGTGAATGAGCCGATACGCTGACTACAAAGGTGTGTGGTGGACACTTTGAATATGGATAAAGGCGAGATATCAAATCAATACCAGATCATTTATTATCTACAAACTCATAGTCAAGGGTATAACTCTGGGGTTCAGAAGCGGATGTAACAAATGGCCATCATCACTTGTGGATGTAACAAATGGCCATCATCACTTGTGGATGTAACAAATGGCCATCATCACTTGTGGATGTAACAAATGGCCTGGTCATCATCATCTTGTGATGGATGAACAACAACATGAATCTAGGTATCACTTTAGTTACACAACTGAAAAGAACCTGTTCTTTTGTCTGTCAAGAGCCTCCTGCTCACAACTATAGGAATTATATCATCATCATGTGTCAGAAGCAACCTACTCACAGCTATAGGAATTATTTCATCATCATCTTGTGTCAAAGCAACCTGGTCACTGCTATAGCAATTATTTCATCATTATCATGTGTCAGAAAAAACCTGCTCACTGCTATAGCGATTATTCCATCATCATCATGTGTCAGAAGCAACCTGCTCACTGCTATAGCAATTATTCCATTATCATCATCGATGATTGATTGAACATAAGATGTACTTGTGTGCAGTATTAGAACATAACAACCACATACATTAACCAGAAGCTGTTTTGTCTCCCATATGTTCTTGTAGGAAAGCAATTTGAAAAAAAAGGTTGAAAAGTAGAAGATTGATTTTCTAGTACTAGGGTTCCCATATGTACTCCATTCCTTTCAATGAAGTAGTACAGCACCTGCTGAGAGTACCACTCGTGACACATAACTCGTACCTTCAAACGATAATCCCTAGGGTATTAAAAATATCAATTTTGTAAACAAGACCCGCATTTGAACCTGCGATCTCTTGAGGACAAGGAATATGGATTAACCACTATACCACAGATCCCTAAAGACATCAGAACACGGAATACGGAAGTATAATATCTTTGTTCAGTTGAAGATTGAGCACTGGTCCATAACTATTAAAGAAAGTATGTAACCATACCATCTATTACTAATTTTTCCATGCTGTTTATATGGTCAAAAAAAATCCAGCTTTCTTGTTATAAATATTGTTTAGGAGCGAACCCTCTTTGATGTTTGTCCTTTAACACTTTTTGATTCATCTATTTTGCTGCCCATGGTATTCTAACAATTCTTCTGTAACATCTCCCATTTAGAATTTCTATCCACAATCCTGCTGTAATTAATTTCAGTGTTCTGTCTATCTATTGTCATTTCCACTTGTACTGTTAAGCGTCGTTGTGAGGGAAAGTTGAAGTTGTCTTTGGCCATTTGGGTTGCATTGACCATGGTCAGTCTGTGTCTCTTTAAGGTTTCTTTAATTGTCTCCACCCATCAAGTTATTGGTCTTCCTTGTGCCTTGTAGCCTTATCTTCTGTTTTTGTATGCATGAAGGGCTGGATTCATTGGTCCATCTAGTTATTGGTCTTCCTTGTGCCTTGTAGCCTTATCTTCTGTTTTTGTATGCATGAAGGGCTGGATTCATTGGTCCATCTAGTTATTGGTCTTCCTTGTGCCTTGTAGCCTTATCTTCTGTTTTTGTATGCATGAAGGGCTGGATTCATTGGTCCATCTAGTTATTGGTCTTCCTTGTGCCTTGTAGCCTTATCTTCTGTTTTTGTATGCATGAAGGGCTGGATTCATTGGTCCATCTAGTTATTGGTCTTCCTTGTGCCTTGTAGCCTTATCTTCTGTTTTTGTATGCATGAAGGGCTGGATTCATTGGTCCTATTCTCATTATGTTGGTTTGCTATCTTTCGATGTCATCTTGACTTGTCGGCCTCTTGTCGTGACATTATATATCTTTCATCAAACATCTCATTTCACATACATCTCAGATCACATACTGTGATCTTTTTCGCTAGTGACTTTGTCAAGGGCCATGTTTGACATTGGTAACACATACTTGGTGTAAAAATACCGTTAATCAATTGCCTTTTTGTAGCCAGCAGATTAATGTGTGTTTCGGTATTGGTGACAGCTGGTAACGTACAGCATTCTGATAATATGTTTCAACCTCACTATCAAGTTTGCCATACCTCGGTAATGACACGTCCTAAATATTTTAACTCTGAGACCTGCTTTAGTTTTAATTTAAGTGTATGAGTAATAATTTCACTAGCATACGTAAACAATATGTTATCATACATCAGGGGCCAAGCCTTTTGCATGCACACACTGCGATAAGAAGTTCCGCACCTCAGCCCATTGTAAAGCCCACAACCAGTCTCACATGAAAGATTGTGATGGTGCCCCAAGACCACGCAGAGCTTTGAAACGAGAGACACGGCATGATGCTCTCCTCACAGATATCCCTCTGCAGGAACCAATCTTGATTACAGATACAGGTATTTATTTAGTTTCATGGATTTTCCAAAGATATATTTAGTTTCATGGATTTTCCAAAGATATATATTTAGTTTCATGGATTTTCCAAAGATATATTTAGTTTCCCTTCTTAGAAGGGTGGAAACCCTTCTTTGTGATGAAAAAAAATGAATGAGAATGAAACAAAGCAACATAGATATTTATTTTGAACTGTAAATTCAAATACTTGCTATAAAATTGGAAATTTTAATTACACATTTTAATTCAGATATCTATTCCAAATAGACATTTGAATTAGTCTTGTGAAATGAGACATTTACTCCAAATTAGATATTTGAGTTAATCATACAGATTCAGATATTTACTGCAAATTAGACATTTTGATTAGGCCTGCGAATTTAGATATTTACTCCAAATTTAATATTTGAATTAGACATGTAAATTCAGATATTTATTATGAACTTAAATTTCCAGTTCCCTTGTCTCTTTTTGTACAGTTTTCACCTGTTCTATGACATCCATGTTTTCTATGTGTGATCCAGTCTGGAGCCTATTGAATTACATTGTTATGTTGTTTATTTATGTTATGTTATTTATTTATTGTTATGTTGTTAATCTTATTAACCATCACTTTTTCACTTCAGAAAATTTAGAAAACTCCAGTTTAGAATGTCTGGGCTTATTTTCAATTATCTAGAGTAGGAAATTGATTGTATCTGAAATTGATTGTATATGAAATTGATTGTATATGAAATTGATTGTATATGAAATTGATTGTATATGAAATTGATTGTATATGAAATTGATTGTATATGAAATTGATTGTATATGAAATTGATTGTATATGAAATTGATTGTATATGAAATTGATTGTATATGAAATTGATTGTATATGAAATTGATTGTATATGAAATTGATTGTATATGAAATTGATTGTATATGAAATTGATTGTATATGAAATTGGACAAGTTACAGTTTAAACATAAATCTAGCTCACTTCCGCTGCATGATGCTAAATTTCAAATCTATCTGAAATTGATATCATGTGAAATTGATTGAATCTTCTTCTTTCGTTCACTTGAAACATGTCTATATCTGTTGATTAAATCTGAAATTATACAAGTTACGGTTTATACATAAATCCAGCTAACTTTCACTGTGTAATACTGAATATCAAATCTATCTGAAATTGGACAAGTTACGGTTCATACCTAAATCAGGCTCACTTTCACTGTGTGATGCTGAATTTAAATCTTAATGTGGGGTAATGTAATAAAAATCCTTATTATTTTTTTATTTTTTTTGCGTCCTGAGAAGCTTAAGTATCAGAACATGTTCTGAAATTTATTTCCAGGGCTGATTCAGCAGCAGCCACGGAACCCAATGTTTCCACCTTTTGCCAGCGAGTCTGGCAATCCAGAGAGGCCTTACAAATGTCATCACTGTCGGCGAGGTTTTAAGAAATCTAGCCACCTAAAACAGCATGTCAGATCTCATACAGGTATGGTATGTCATAGTGAGTGAAAGTACAAATCAAACACAAGTAGGGTATGTCACGGTGAGTGAAAGTACAAATCAAACACAAGTAGGGTATGTCACAGTGAGTGAAAGTACAAATCAAACACAAGTAGGGTATGTCACAGTGAGTGAAAGTACAAATCAAACACAAGTAGGGTATGTCACAGTGAGTGAAAGTACAAATCAAACACAAGTAGGGTATGTCACAGTGAGTGAAAGTACAAATCAAACACAGGTAGGGTATGTCACAGTGAGTGAAAGTACAAATCAAACACAGGTAGTTTATTTGACAGTAGGTGAAAGTAGGTGAAATATTTAATTTAAAATTAAAATTCATTAGAGATGTTGGTTATGTTATCTAATGGCTCACAAAATATTGACAAAGCATAGACTAAAACATGGACTATGAAGTTAATTATAAGAGTTATAGTTATGAAACTACTGATGATGTAAACATGATCACACAGTTCTTTTAAACTTGCTAGTAGTGGCAATCATACAGCACATTGAAGCTGTTGGTAGTGTAAAGTAAATGGTACAGCACATTGAAGCTGCTGGTAGTGTAAAGTGAATGGTACAGCACATTGAAGCTGCTGGTAGTGTAAAGTGAATGGTACAGCACATTGAAGCTGCTGGTAGTGTGAATTAAATGGTACAGCACATTGAAGCTGCTAGTAGTGTGAAATGAATGGTTCAGCACATTGAAGATGCTGGTATTATGAAGTGAATGGTTCAGTACATTGAAGCTGCTGGTAGTGAGAATTGAATGGTGCAACACATTGAAGCTGCTCATAGTGTAAATTAAATTGTACAGTTAATTGAAGCTGTCAGTGACGGGCTCTAATAATTGACAGAAGTATTTAAAGATACAAATCGGTATATGTTCCTGAAATAACACTCACTTATAAACATATGTATGCGAGTTTACCTAAAATAAATTGTTGGTACAGCACAAATGACATAATATTTTTCTGAGATCTTTTTGTTTTGTTTTGTGTAGAGCACAAATTGTGGAGTGCAAATTATTTAAGAAATGCTGGGTTCATTCAAGTAAAAGAATGCATTTAATAAACAAAAACAAAAAACAGGTACCAAAAACACAAACAAACAACATAATAATGTCAATGGAAAAAACGAAAAAATGATCACACTCACCATAATCATTGAAATAGTAGAATGCTGTAATTTATAATGATGGGATAATATATGAATGAGCCACCTCCCAATGTGGTAACAAACAGCCAGGATAATACTTGTTCATAATCCTTGAAATAGTTTGTTGTAATTCATAATGATGGAATAATACATGGTCAAGCCACCTCCCAATGTGGTAACAAAAAGCCAGGATAATACTGGTTCATAATCCTTGAAATAGTTTGTTGTAATTCATAATGATGGAATAATACATGGTCAAGCCACCTCCCAATGTGGTAACAGCCAGGATAATACTGGACAGAAAGACCCAGAACCTGCATGCCACATTCAATTCAGTTGGAGCAACACCATGTAAAAAGTCCTTATGACTAGATCCCACAACCCCTAAAATATATTGTCTTTTTTAAGATAGCCAGACCAGATCCAGGTCAAACTAACCAATCCCCACGGGATGACCCAGGTCACTAGACAACACTGGTAGTGATATAACGTTCCAATATAACCAATATAAGTAACATCCAAGATTTAAAAGTCTGTGTCTTGGACAACCAAGACAAATCCACCAGCTGAACAATAATAATGGGATATGATTATAAATAGTAGATATGTTTCGAATTTGTAGCAGAACTGACACAGAAATTAATGATATATACATATTAAATGTTAGTTATTCCTCTAGGGCCAAAGACAGAGCGGATGCCATAGATTTTCATGTCTCTCGTTTCATTGCAATTTGCTTTAGATCTTCATTGTTTCTGATACCGATGGTGAAACGTTCTCTTGTAATAGTGCTATGTAAAGTTTCTTTTGGTCTTCCTCGTTTTCTCTTGCCCTTTGGTGACCACATCAAAGCTTGACAGGGGAGTTTTTCGGTATTCATTATTAGCGCGTGTCTGATGTAATTCCAGCGACGCTTTCTAATATATAAGTGGATACATATTCTTGTTTTGATTCTTGTCCAACAACTGTGTTTGATTTAAAGTCTGATCGACGTATGTTCATTAGCCTTCTGACATTTATTTTCAAAGGTGTTTAGTCTTTGTTCTATGTTTGATGTTGCTTTCCAGCTTTCGCATCCATCTTAAATAACGCACATTTTAAAAAAACAGAACCACGTCACTAAGCATGGCACACCTAGTAGTGTTGACGTCCATGTCGACACATTTTCAAAATTTAGATATTTTAGAAACACGTAGGGACAAATCATATTAATTAGCTAATGAACATTGATTAGATGCTACACTGACCAGGATTTTTAAACATCACTAGCAAAAAATAATTAATGTCTCTCCATGTTACCTCTTTTAGGCGAGAAATCTTTTAGGTGCAACCTTTTGCCAGTGACAAAACATATCAATTAGCTAATGAACATCTATTAGATGCTGTATTGGCCAGGTTTTTTCCACATTCCGAGCAAAAAATAACAATGTCCATGTTATCTCGTTTAGGAGAGAAGCCGTTTAGATGCAACCTTTGCCAGAGATCTTTTGTGTCCAGTGGGGTGCTCAAGGCTCATGCTCGTACCCATTCAGGGGAGAAGTCTCACAAGTGTCTGGTCTGTGATGCAATGTTTACCACTGGTGGTAGTTTGAAGCGACACATGTCAACTCACAGCGAGGTCCGCCCTTTCATGTGTCCATATTGCCAGAAGACTTTCAAAACCTCTGTTAACTGCAAGAAACATATGAAGACGCACAGGTAATTATAGTGTTGTGTCTTCTGGCCTGCAAGAATAAAGTTTTAGCAGTGATTGTATTTGTGGTATTTACATTGTTAGGAGGTGAATAGAGTGTGGTTTTCATAGTGTTAAATGTTGATGTGATTTGTTGTTTTTACATTGTGAGGTGTTGAATAGAGTTATGTTGCTCATAATTTTAGGTGATGATTTGAGTTGAAATACATTGTTATGTAGTAATGTTTTTTGGTACCACAGGGCCGTCACGGACGTACTTTGTACCACAGGGCCGTCACGGACGTGCTTTGTACCACAGGGCCGTCACGGACGTGCTTTGTACCACAGGGCCGTCACGGACGTACTTTGTACCACAGGGCTATCACGGATGTGCTTTGTACCACAGGGCCGTCACGGACATATATCACTGTGACATAATATTGATATATTGCTATGCATCACAGACATAATATCGATATAGTGCTAAATATAACAACTTTGTGTATTTCCTAGGCACGAGTTGGCCCTCCAGCAGTACCAAACAGTGAAGGAAGGTGATGGAGCAGGTGGCACAAATGATGGAGGAGTGGGTCGAGGAGATGAAGATGGAGAGATAGTGGAAGTTGATGGTCTTACAGGATCTCAGACATTGGGCGATCTTGATGTCCTACAAGAACAGGTCATTGGGCATACGACAACGGTGTCTCAGTCAGACTTGCAAGTAGGTCCAGGTTGTCTGCTATCTGCATGGTTGCTTAGTTGTAAATTCTGGCATGTCTTCTAACCACTTGATTACTCTTAGTCTTGTAAGTAAATTCTGGTCTGTCTGATAATCATCTGGTTATTTAGTCTTATAGGTAAATTTTAGTCTGTCTTATAACCACTTGATTCATTGTGATATAATTTTATGTAGAATTTTACTAGGAACAGATTGTGTGATTAGGTTTAGCGACCCAGATAGTGGTAAAAAAGTTGAGCAATGATGACCGGAATCAACATCATATGAATGACAAGTGCTAGCGGACTGTGCAAGGAAGCTGATAAATAGGTTATGATACACAGGCTGACCTACTAGTGAGATGGTTACAGAGTCCACCTTTCAGTGCAGCTAGCAAAATATACCATTGTCCAAATTGTGTAATTTTTAATTGTTGATATGTAATTTTACTGTTCTGGTACCCATAATCTGTATTTGCTCAGGTGGTAGAGATGAGCCAAGCAGACCTGCAGGCAGGCAATGTGACATCAGATAGCTTGACAGATGCTGGTTTACAGCAGGCCTTTGGACATGGGGTGAGCTACCCAGTTGCTGTGATGTATTCATTATTTTGTGTATTGTCTAATTGTCTGCATTCTCCCATTTCACATGTTAATGTGTTTTGGTGGTTCCAAGTGTTAAGGTGTTTTGTCCTGATATTTTGTCCACATGAGCTGCACAGTTTTTTTTTACTTGAAAGTATAAAAGAATGTAGACAGGTTGAGCTAGAAGATGGAGCTAAGTCAGTTGAAGATTGAGTTAGTAGATGGAGCTAAGTCAGTTGATGATTAAGTTAGAAGATGGAGCTAAGTCAGTTGAAGATTGAGTTAGTAGATGGAGCTAAGTCAGTTGATGATTGAGTTAGTAGATGGAGCTAAGTCAGTTGAAGATTAATTTAGAGAATGGAGCTATGTTTATTGAAGATTGAAATAGAAGATGGAGCTAAGTCAGTTGAAGATTGAGTTAGTAGATGGAGCTAAGTCAGTTTAAGATTGAGTTAGTAGATGGAGCTAAGTCAATTGAAGATTAATTTAGAGAATGGAGCTATGTTTATTGAAGATTGAAATAGAAAATGGAGCTAAGTCAGTTGAAGATTGAGTTAGTAGATGGAGCTATGTTTATTGAAGATTGAGTTAGAAGATGGAGCTAAGACAGTTGAAGATTAATTTAGAGAATGGAGCTAAGTCAATTGAAGATTGAGTTAGTTGGCCCCTGTGGACAATCTCCAGAAAACATAGAACATATTTTACAGTACTACCCACTGTATGAACTACCCACTGTATGAACTACCCACTGTATGAACTACCCACTGTATGAACTACCCACTGTATGAACTACCCACTGTATGAACTACCCACTGTATGAACTACCCACTGTATGAACTACCCACTGTATGAACTACCCACTGTATGAACTACCCACTGTATGAACTACCCACTGTATGAACTACCCACTGTATGAACTACCCACTGTATGAACTACCCACTGTATGAAACTACAAGAAGAAAACTGGCCAATTGAAAAAAACACTGGCATATAAACTCTACGGCTCTGTCTTAGGGCTGGTGACAATAGCCCAGTTCATTGATGAAATTGGAGTAACTTGTTCAGTGTGCGCTGATAATAACAAGCTTCATGATCGTTCACATAGCTGTCAACTTATTTTTTCTTAAATCTATTTTTTACATGTTTTTGCCATATTTCAATTAAAAACGTCCGTATTTAGCACACAAAAAAACCCCCCTAAAATGAAAAAAAATTTTTACCCCTCAATATGAGCGTGTGAGATAAAAACGTCAGCATAAATAATAATTTCTAGGAAATGTAACACCAGGTGTCCTTTAAAAAAAAAAATTTTAAAAAAATTTGTCTGAAATCTGCATAATACAGAAAATCCGTACAAGTTGACACCTTATGCGATCATAACTTAACTCATGTTATCTTGTATGTCGCACCTTCATGATTGTTAGCTGCTTTTTTAAACTGTTAATTAATTAATCAAAAGACATCAGGCTGATTAGAAATATATATTGGGAACAAACTGCATCAATAAGGTGTGAAAACAGCTACTCTCCATACATAGAAATAAGAAGAGGGGTAAGACAAGGATGTATTTTATCACCAAGCCTATTTAATATCTACACAGAGAATATCTTTAAAAATATAAAAGAAATACCAGGACTCAAGATCAATGGGAAAATAATAAACAACATTAGATATGCAGTTGACACTGTTCTTTTAGCAGAAAGTGAACATGAACTACAAAGACTAATAGATCAAGTCAATAAATCAAGTAATGAATATGGACTGGATATAAACATTCAAAAAACAAAAACCATGATAATCAGCAAAGACACAGAAGAACAGGAGGTAAACATAAACATACAGGGAGAGAAACTACAACAAGTAAAACAGTATCAATATCTTGGACACATAGTCACAAATAATGGCAGATGTGAAACAGAAGTTAAAAGGAGAATAGGAATGGCTAAAAGTACCTTCAATGGCATGAGGAAATTATTAATATCTAAACAAATTACAAACAAGTTAAAAATGAGAATTATAAAATGCTACATCTATTCCATATTAATGTATGGCTCAGAAACATGGATACTAAATAAACAATTAGAAGACAGAATTGATGCCTTTGAGATGTGGGTATATAGAAGAATAGAGAGAACATCATGGAAAGAGAAGAAAACAAATAAAGAGGCGCTAAAGACACTTAATATGAAGAAGGAACTACTAAGAGAAATAAAGATCAGGCAAATAAAATACTTTGGACACATTAAAAGACATGACACCCTATTGAAGACCTTACTTGAGGGTAAAGTCAAAGGGAAGCGAGCAAGAGGTAGGCAGAGATACAAGTGGGAGAGTAACATTACACGATGGACAGGTTACAGTCTAGCAGAGTGCACCACCAAGACAGGAGATGTTGAAGATACGTTGCAGCCAACCTTCGTTGTGGAGACGGCACTTGATGATGATGATGAATTAATTGTGTTGTTTCTTACATGATCAGATGTTCAGTCACAATTTTACCTTGGTGAACCAGCAACGGTTTGTGGAGCTTAACAGTCAGGGAATAGCTCAGGTGGAGGCACATGAAGATAAACACCAAGTGGATGATGTCACACGGGTATGTCTGCATCTGCTGTTCTTTTATCTTTCTGTTTGATTTTATTATTGTTCTTGTTTTAGAACCATGTAAATCCTGTGTGTTGCCGGACCCGAAAGAGGGAGCAAAGAATAGCAACACTGTTTACCTTCCACGCATGTCGTAAAAGGTGACTAAGGAGGTTATGGGATGGTGTTGGCTGTCCCATCGCATATAGGGTCAGGGAGCCAAAGCCATGCTGAAGTCTGATGTGTCAGGCCGAAAGGCGCAGATATGCTGTAAGCAATGCTGTAAACCATGACACAAAGCATTCTGTTCTCCGGACTACATCCTGCTAATCTGCAGGAGTTTGAGAATGAACACAGAAGAAGAAGAAGAAGAACCATGTACCAGATGCTAACATCAGATAAAATGCTACATCTATTCTATAGTAATGTATGGATATATAGTATGTCATTTTTCAGGATGCCATTTTTGAAGATTTTTATTTTTATTCCGATACTTAATTTCTTGGTTTCACTGATGCAGTCATTGTTTTATGGCCCCCAGATAGCTGACGATGTGGTGTAGTAGTTGTTTGTCGAGTGTATGTCTTAAGAAAAGTATGAATACAGTTGAATAGTGGCAGTTCATGTTATAGTCATTTCCGACATCGCAACTTTCAAAAGTTGTAGGAACATTAGACCTTGTTTAGCAGATAAAGTACATGAGATTGGCACATTTCATTTGCTTTCACAAGCAATATTTATGAACATGTTAGATTGATAATGAAATGGCATCAGAAAGAGGCATTTTCATTTAGCGGCATTTCCGCAAATACATCGTTTACAGAAATTTTAGGCCTAGATCTAATGTAGAATGACAGACATCGTAAGGGACATCTATGTGTTTTCACAGGCGATATTATGTTAGTTTGAACAGTTTAGTTATGTAACCGCATAAATGAAATAGACTAGAAGGACTGTTAGAAGGACTATATCAGGGTTGCCACACAATAGACTAGGTATGCTAGAAGGACTATATCAGGGTTGCCACACAATAGACTAGGTATGCTAGAAGGACTATATCAAGGTTGCCACACAATAGACTAGGTATGCTAGAAGGACTATATCAGGGTTGCCACACAATAGACTAGGTATGCTAGAAGGACTATATCAGGGTTGCCACACAATAGACTAGGTATGCTAGAAGGACTGTATCAGGGTTGCCACACAATAGACTAGGTATGCTAGAAGGACCGTATCAGGGTTGCCACACAATAGACTAGGTATGCTAGAAGGACTATATCAGGGTTGCCACACAATAGACTAGGTATGCTAGAAGGACTATATCAGGGTTGCCACACAATAGACTAGGTATGCTAGAAGGACTGTATCAGGGTTGCCACACAATAGACTAGGTATGCTAGAAGGACTATATCAGGGTTGCCACACAATAGACTAGGTATGCTAGAAGGACTGTATCAGGGTTGCCACACAATAGACTAGGTATGCTAGAAGGACCGTATCAGGGTTGCCACACAATAGACTAGATATGCTAGAAGGACTTATCAGGGTTGCCACACAATAGACTAGGTATGCTAGAAGGACTGTATCAGGGTTGCCACACAATAGACTAGGTATGCTAGAAGGACTGTATCAGGGTTGCCACACAATAGACTAGGTATGCTAGAAGAACCGTATCAGGGTTGCCACACAATAGACTAGATATGCTAGAAGGACTTATCAGGGTTGCCACACAAAAGAAAAGTATAATTAAGTCAAGAAATATATATTTTTCAATATTCGACTTTACAATTTTCACACACCTATTATATCAGACATGCATAGACAAAACTAACACAATATATTCAGTATTAAATTCTTTATTTACATTCCAAGAAAGTATTAAGAAATCTCTAAAAACAAAAAACACTTATTGCATTCTCCACACATCCACCAAATTAAAACACTTTCAAAAAAAGATTCGGTGGCAGGGGAACCATAATGTTAATATAATGTTAATGCAGAGTGCTAAAGTTTAACACATGTTTTTTGTAGTAGAAGTAGTTATAACCTCCATTAATTTGACTGCTACTAATGTTTTGTAGTCTGTCTATATCTGCTGTTTTTTTGGTTACAGGTAACAGTTCAATTGGAAGGGCAGCTGGATTCTCAGACCAGTGTTTCATTACCTCAATCCATTAATGGGCAGGTCACTACTCAGTACACATATCAGGTTGGTGTAAGGATGGTAATCGTTGAAGTGCCTCAATGATACTTCAATATTTTTAATAGCTTAAAAGGTAGTGCAAATCTTTATTGTTTCATGTGTTACCAGGGCCAGAAAGGGGAGCATGGAATAAACTTCAAATTTCTATGCATGTCCAAGATGTGGTGATAGAAGTTGGTGTGGGGTTGATTAACCCCCACCCCTGATCTCTCCTGGGATCTTCTTGTTCGCAGTTTAACATGTATACACAGCAAGTGATGTTGTGAAGATATGTTATATAGTTATGTTGCGTGATATCATATCTGCTTGTACGCTTCTTAGCCTGGTGTCGCCGATTTCAGCACCAGCGATTGCTTGGGCAGGCATGTGATCCTGCTCGATGTCACGGATGTCTTGACCAATCTTAGTTTCCAACCTCTGTTGACTGGACTAAACCTAATCTCCACTTCAAGGAGTTGTCCTTGATGAGGTCTGCTGGGATTAAACCTGGTGAAGACATATGGATGGACAGATAGGAGGGAATCAACATGTGTATCTGCAACATGCTTCAAGATTGCAAGAAAATCATGGCAAAGTCCCCTCTGGATTGAGAAGATGATCATTTAATAATAATCTGAGACTTGCAAAAAGATTAAAAACCTCATGAGTGACATTGGAGGAGTTTGAGAATTAATACAGAAGAAGCAGATCTGTATATCCAGTCTTATGGTTTTCTTTCTCATCTTAAACTACAGCCACAGACCTGGAAGTCCGAGATGGAGACAAATGCTGCACTGGCCTCTGACTATGATGAGCAACAGAGTACTACTATTCACATCATGTAAGCAATATATGGATAAGTTTTTGTACTTACGATAAGCTATATATGGATAAGTTTTTGTAGTTACGATAAGCTATATATGGATAAGTTTTTGTAGTTACGATAAGCTATATATGGATAAGTTTTTGTAGTTACGATAAGATTACTATGTGATAATAAATGTACATGAAAGAAGAAATTATTGTGTAAAGATAACATTGTGTTGAGTACATAGGATTATGTGAAGATATAATCATGTGAAGATAAGGTTGTGAAGATATAATCATGTGAAGATAAGGTTTTGAAGATATAATCGTGTGAAGATAAGGTTGTGTTGAAAAAAACAAGATTGTTTGGAGAAAATACGATTGAGTGAAGATAAGATTGAGTGAAGATAAGATTGAGTGAAGATAAGATTGAGTGAAGATAAGATTGAGTGAAGATAAGATTGAGTGAAGATAAGATTGAGTAGAAAATAAGTTAAAATTGTGCCAAAAAGATCAGAATGTGTGAAGAAGATAAAATTAGTGCATGGAAAATATAGTAATATTAACTGTCATTGCTGGCAATAATAACAGTTTCATACCTGTGGTGTTGCATCTCTCTGGTGTGCGGAGGTTATGACAGCAGTTTTAAACTTGTGTTATTGTTGTGTCTCTCTGGTGTGTGTGGTGGTCCATCGCAGGCGATGATGACAACAGTTTCGGACTTGTTGCATCAAGATGTAGCGACCAACCCAGATTTTGTGGCTCTAGTGATTTTCTTGTCAATATAAATACATTCAGTAGATTGCTGCTTTCTGAACATTCCGGATGCACACTTGCCTCCGGCGAAGATTTAATCTGGGGTACCTTTGCCACCAGAGACTCGCTCTGTACCTCTCCTCCACAGAGTAGGACAAGAAGATAATATTTATATATTATGCTTTCATATTGAGAGAATGACAATTTATTTGTTAGACTTTGTTTTATCATTAGTTTGTTATTTTATTAGGGAGGATTCCCAAAGCAGCCACCAAGACAATCAAGATGATGAAGATGATGATGATGAACTCGAGGAAGACGTAGATGACGGAAATGAAAATGATGCTGACTTGAGAGATGACCAACACGATCATATCTCATCTGGCGCCTCCAGTATTGGCAGAAGGGGATTCAGATGCCATATCTGCAGCAAAATCTTCAAGAGATCAAGTCACCTAAACCAGCATATGAAGATTCACAGCACAGATAAATGCTTCCAGTGTCCAGAGTGCTCGAAGCCATTTAGCTCCGCTCTGGTCTTGAAAAGTCACCTGCGTTCACATGTGGGCTTGAAGGCACACATGTGTTCCCTCTGTAATGCTGCGTTTTCGACAGCTGTGTCACTGAGACGACACATGATTCAACACAGTATCGCTAAGAATTATGTGTGCGAACTCTGCAATGAACGGTTCAAGAACTCTGCTCAGCTCAGGCGACATTGGCTTGTCAAAGATTGTCAAGGTGAGATTGTTGATTGCCAGAGCCTTCTTAGATGTGATCATGCTAAATTCCTGCATATTAGTAGGGTTTAGTCAGGGGAAAAGAATGTGTTGTGTCATGTTTAATATTAGTAGGGTTTAGTCAGGGGAACAGAATGTGATGTGTCATGTTTAATATTAGTAGGGTTTAGTCAGGGGAACAGAATGTGTTGTGTCATGTTTAATATTAGTAGGGTTTAGTCAGGGGAACAGAATGTGTTGCGTCATGATTTACAGCATGCCTGTGATATTCATGCCGTGAGCCTGACACATCCAACTTCAGCATGGCATCGGGATCACTTTAAACTTTTATGGGATGGAGCAACCAACTCCATCACTGAAGCCTTCTTAGTAGCCTCTTATAACATCTATGGCAGATAGCAGCATTACTATTATTTGCTCCTCTTTATGACCCCAGCAAAACAAGGTGATGTATCAGTGAAAGTTGATTGTTGAAGCAAGAGAATTGAGTATCAAAGTGAGAAATTTATCAAATTGATTATAAAAATCAGAAAAAAAGATTGTAAAAATTGATTGTAAAAGATGATGCATGGCCACTTCTGCATAGTAATTTCAAGTGTGGCTGTTTGATCTATGCTTCAAAAAGATTTCATCTTCTGACTTAAAACTATTCAACTCAGAAATTTGCACTGCAGAGAGTTATTTCTCCCAAATTTGCTGAAATATGAAGTTAACTTTATTTAGCAGTTTAATTTAGTCTCATTTCTTTCATTTAGTTTCTAGACAATGCTGAACATTTTATTTAGCAGTAACTTTGATACTAATAATTTCACATTAAAAGTTAACTGTGACACTAATAATTTCCCAACAACATTTAACTTGACACTAATAATTTCCCAACAACATTTAACTTGACACTAATAATTTCCCAACAACATTTAACTTGACACTAATAATTTCCCATCAACAGTTAACTTGGCACTAATAATTTCATATCAAAAGTTAACTGTGACACTAATAATTCCCCATCAACATTTAACTCGACACTAATAATTTCCCATCAACAGTTAACTTGACACTAATAATTTCATATCAAAAGTTAACTGTGACACTAATAATTTCCCATCAGCATTTAACTCGACACTAATAATTTCCCATCAACAGTTAACTTGACACTAATAATTTCATATCAACAGCTAACTTGACACTAATAATTTCCTATTAACAGTTAACTTGACACTAATAATTTTCTATCAACAGTTAACTTGACACTAATAATTTCCTATCAACAGTTAACTTGAAACTAATAAATTCCTATCAACAGTTAACTTGACTCTAATAATTTCCTATCAACAGTTAACTTGACACTAATAATTTCCTATCAACAGTTAACTTGGCACTAATAATTTCCGATCAACAGTTAACTTGGCACTAATAATTTCCTATCAGCAGTTAACTTGACACTTATAAATTCCTATCAACAGTTAACGTGACACTAATAAATTCCTATCAACAGTTAACTTGACACTAATAATTTCCTATCAACAGTTAACCAAAGCCAAATCATCGACATGATGACTGCAACAAATGATGAGAATCAAGCACCAAGGAGAACGACACGTCGCAGATCTGTAGGACAGCAGCAACTCTATTCAGACGAGCAGGTGTCAATCTCTGAGAAGATTTTGATTGAATCGACATCAGAGAAGGATAGAATAAGTATGCCAAAGGTAGGTAGCTGGAATACAACTTTCTTTTGTGAGTGGATTGTAGTACCTACTTGGTCTCTCTCCTGTGTATCAAGAAATTTGGGGCTTGAAAGGGAGAGGTGCCAGATAATCTTATTGGCTGTTTTTTTTTCAAGTTTAGCTTCTTTTTATTCTAGAATCCCTCAGGGACTGTTTTCTGTTGTCAGCACATCTGACTGGATCTTTCCAGGGCACTAGATACCTGGCTCATTAATTCCCATGCTTATGAGTTGTGACTGCAGGTTATACGTGCACACTGGACAAATCCGTAGGTACTCCGCTCCCTGTCTCAATAAATCCACCAGTGTAGCGGCTGACAGTTCCAGTTCGATGCTAATTTATCAGTCTCCCCTTGTATATCTATTATGTTTCCCTTATGGCTGTTCCAAACTTTACACCATCTTGCGCAGTGTTCAGAGCGACCATAATTCATACTTTTGAAAATCTTCCCAGCTGACGAGATTCCTTAGCGCATTAACATCAGATCCCATGCTCATCATGATATTCAATCCTCATCCATTCTACAGTGATGATTAATCCATCTTAATCATTCTACAGTGGTGATTAAACCATCTTAATCATTCTACAGTGATGATTAATCCATCTTAATCATTCTACAGTGGTGATTAAACCATCTTAATCATTCTACAGTGATGATTAATCCATCTTAATCATTCTACAGTGGTGATTAAACCATCTTAATCATTCTACAGTGGTGATTAATCCATCTTAATCATTCTACAGTGGTGATTAAACCATCTTAATCATTCTACAGTGGTGATTAATCCATCTTAATCATTCTACAGTGGTGATTAAACCATCTTAATCATTCTACAGTGGTGATTAAACCATCTTAATCATTCTACAGTGGTGATTAATCCATCTTAATCATTCTACAGTGGTGATTAATCCATCTTAATCATTCTACAGTGGTGATTAATCCATCTTAATAATTCTACAGTGGTGATTAAACCATCTTAATCATTCTACAGTGGTGATTAAACCATCTTAATCATTCTACAGTGGTGATTAATCCATCTTAATCATTCTACAGTGGTGATTAAACCATCTTAATCATTCTATAGTGGTGATTAAACCATCTTAATCATTCTACAGTGGTGATTAAACCATCTTAATCATTCTACAGTGGTGATTAAACCATCTTAATCATTCTACAGTGGTGATTAAACCATCTTAATCATTCTACAGTGGTGATTAAACCATCTTAATCATTCTACAGTGGTGATTAAACCATCTTAATCATTCTACAGTGGTGATTAAACCATCTTAATCATTCTACAGTGGTGATTAAAACTTCTGAATCATTCTATAGTGGTGATTAATCTTTAGCAAGCCAGATTAAAAAATACAAAACGTCTCCTGCCAATGGATTCTTTTTTGAAAATTTACGTTATTGATGGTGACTGTTTTGAAAATGTGATAATTTTTTGGTTGTTGAAGATATTTAAATAATATATGCACATATAAATAAAGAATTGAATTATGCATATATTGGTGTAATTTATGTACGTGTGTGTTTGATTCCAGACGTATGAGAAAGTGGTAAAGACGTTTTTCACAAAAAAACATATATTTTATAACAAATAAAGAGGAAAAAAATTAGTAAAAAAATAACTTACCTTACTTATCCAATTCCTTGGCAACACTGTAAACTAAATAACGCAAATCTGTTGTATTTATGTTCTTTCACTGCGAAATTATCAAAATATAACCGGGGGAACTATATAAAACATGTAGATTTGCAGTAAAATCGTTCTTTGAGCTTAGGCCTAGTCATTTTTGGTGTCACTTCAAAATATTCGATATCAAACGTACAAGTCCCCAAACCAACACGGCATTCTGTATATTCACTGCTGTGAAACTAAATAACCTAATAATTCATGATTCAAGCCACGATTCAATATTATTTTATTCAAAATACGATGAAACAAAGGTCTATAATACCGATCCACCATCATGACATCGTACCGGTGTGCAGATGTGGTCAGATTAATTGCTATAACATGTGTATCTTCTGGCTAGCCATTGTTACAACGATCATGTTGGACTGAGGAATATACCGGCTTAAATTGCACATGTTTCCCGAGTAATCAATCAGGCTGTGGGGCGTCTATTATAACAATATCTCATTGGATGGAGTATGTCGCCATCGGCGCTAGTCGTCATTTTGTTTTTGTCGACCGGTGTTAATATAGGCGCGGTGAAGGTTAAACCATCTTAATTATTCAATAGTGGTGATTAAACCATCTTTATCATTCTACAGTGGTGATTAAACCATCTTAATATTTCTATAGTGGTGATTAAACCATTTTAATAATTATATAGTGGTGATTAAACCACCTTAATCATTCTACAGTGGTGATTAAACCATCTTAATCATTTTATAGTGGTGATTAAACCATCTTAATCATTTTATAGTGGTGATTAAACCATCTTAATCATTCTACAGTGGTGATTAAACCATCTTAATCATTTTATAGTGGTGATTAAACCATCTTAATCATTTTATAGTGGTGATTAAACCATCTTAATCATTTTATAGTGGTGATTAAACCATCTTAATCATTCTACAGTGGTGATTAAACCATCTTAATCATTCAATAGTGGTGATTAAACCATATTAATCATTCTATCGTGGTGATTAGACCATCTTAATCAGAACAGGTATATTTGGGTCATATGGCTGGGAGTTTAGACCTTGACTTACTTTCTGATTACAAATTATTTTTTTTTGGTTATTAGTTTTAAACTGATGTCATTGCAGTAAGAGCAAACCCATAGGTGCTTAGTCTCTCCTAGCAGATCTCAAAGGGTATGCAGCTGGCATTGTTTGCTTGTTAGACACAATCCTTATTCTACTTTACTAAGTCTAACTCCTGCCACATTAATGCATAATTCCCATAATCCCTTAGCTGCGGAGGCATTCTTAAGGATATGATGAAAAACCACAACCATTTTGCGGAGATCCTCCTCTTCTTAGCCTCCCAGGGAAAAAAATCTGTCTGGATTCTTATAATAAAGCATTCAGATGAATTTTTTCCCTGAGAAACTAAGTAGAAGATCTCGGAAAAATGGCAGCAACCCCTCATCGTATCCTTAAGGATACTTCCGCAGCTAAGGGGTTAATCAGTGGATGCCTCAACTATTGAAGTGCCCTCGTCCAGCAGGCATACACAATGCCACTACCAGAAGGTTTACCCCCCACTAAACATTTTAAATTTCCCGACTAAGAAATGAAAGTCCAGGGCTTACGTTTTTATTCATGATTAGTAATTCATAGGCATTGTTGTTTTTATTTTATGTTTTGTTCTTGATGGCTTTTTTGTCAAAACTCCTATTTTTCTTGTTTTCCTGTGTTCTTGATAGGGTTAATAAAACATTATTGCTCTGTTTCCACTTTTTTTTGCCCATTACATTAAGTTTTATTGCATGCTTGCATATTCTCAGCTACTATTATATTATAATAACAAAATGATGCACTTATGGGATGTCCCTGTTCTCAGCTACTATTATATTATAATAACAAAATGATGCACTTATGGGATGTCCCTGTTCTCAGATACTATTATATTATAATAACAAAATGATGCACTTATGGGATGTCCCTGTGCTATGTTGCTGGTTTCTAGTCAAGAATGAAACAAATATTTGTATTCGAATAATCATCATCATCATTAAGTGCTGTCTACGCAACAAAGATTGACTGCACCGAACCTTCAACGTCTTTTGCATTTTTGGTACACTCTGTCAGACAGTCCATCTCATGATGTTTCTCTCCCACTTTAAATCATCATCATCAGGTAGCATATCCTGAACAGGATGTAGCAGTCATCACAACCTTTCGAAACTTCTGTCGATCTTGAGCCAGTCTTCCTGCTTCTGTTACTGTCATGTTCAGGTGGTCTTTTCTTTGTTTCGATCTTCTTGGTATACCTCTTCTTCATCTCCCTGGCATCATTCCACTTTAGATAATCAATGAATCAACGGACATCCAACATTCCATCTCTTACCTTGTTGATACACTTTGTCAGACAGTTCTTCTCATGATGTTTCTCTCCCACTTCAGACCATCAATGAATAATTTATCATTATGAATCATGAATAATAATTTATTTGAATGATATTTATTATTTATTTGTATTTACATTTGTATTAATTTGTATTTGTATTATATATATATATATATATATATCGCCCGTGTGTTGCCGGACCCGAAAGGGGAGCAAAGAATAGCAATACTGTTTACCTTCCACGCATGTCGTAAAAGGCGACTAAGGAGGTTATGGGATGGAGTTGGCTGTACCATCCCATATAGGGTCAGTGACCCAAAGTCATGCTGAAGTCGGATGTGTCAGGCTGAAAGGCGCAGATATCGCAGCAATGTTGTAAACCATGACAACGTATTCCGTTCTTCGGACTACATCTTGCTAATCTGCAGGAGTTTGAGAACGAACGCAGAAGAAGAAGATATATATATATATATATATATATATATATATATATATATATATATATATATATATATATATATATATATATATATATATATATAATTATTTATATTATGAAGCAATTAATATTCTGACAATAATTCCAATAATTTTAACAGGATATACAGAACCAGGTAGTTAGGCGTGGTCGATTCCCCAACATGTGTTCGCACTGTCCTAAGAGTTTTAAGAAACCTAGTGATCTTCTGCGACATCTACGGATACACACGGGGGAGAAGCCGTTTGTTTGTGAGATATGTCAGAGATCTTTTACAGTCAAGTCAACTTTAGACTCTCATATGAGGACGCATAAAACAGGTCAGTATTTGCAAGTGGACATTGGTCATTTGTTTATTCTATTCATTCTCTGTTGTAAAGTGTAGTTTAGAATATTTTGTAAGGATACAATTTAAGTATTTTGAACATATTAACACATATCACTTTGTTGAAGACATTACTTGAAGGTGTAGAGTCAAGGGGTTGCGATCAAGATGTATACAGAGATACAATTTGGAGGAAAACATCATGATGTGGACATGTTACAGTCTAGTAGAGTGCACCACCAAGGCAAAAGGCAGACAGTGTTTGAGGTATCTTTTAGCCAACTGTCAGTACGGACACAGCACATGATGTTGATGATAAGGACATGCATAATAGATCAGTTTTATGATTTAGTCAATCCTTATTGTAAAGTTTACCTTGAATTCCCATATAACGATGTCATCTGAAACAATTTATTTGGGTTTTTTTTTCAGCGGAGAAGTCATTTCTGTGCCATGTATGCAATTCCATGTTCTCAACAAAGGGCAGCCTGAAAGTGCACATGCGTTTACACACTGGTGCAAAACCATTCAAATGTATTCATTGTGATCTTAGGTTTCGAACGTCGGGACACAGAAAGAGTCATATGATTTCTCACTTTAGATGTAAGTTCAGAGTCCATACATTTAAGTAATTAGTGTAGTGTCTTATCGGAATGAATACGCAATGATGCAATAGTTTTCCTATCTGGCATAAACAATCATGCAATAGTTGGCATCCTATCTGGCATACACAATCATGCAATAGTTTTCCTATCTGGCATACACAATCATGCAATAGTTGGCATCCTATCTGGCATACACAATCATGCAATAGTTGGCATCCTATCTGGCATACACAATCATGCAATAGTTTTCCTATCTGGCATACACAATCATGCAATAGCTTTCCTATCTGGCATACACAATCATGCAATAGTTTTCCTATCTGGCATAAAATCTTGGTCAATTTACCACACAATCGTGTAATATTTTTTTGTACCTGAAATACATTCTTGTAATACTTTTAATGAAATACAATCTTGTAGGGTGAAAAGGCGTAAGAGGATTGATTTCATTGTACTTGGGTTACCCCATATGTACACTGTCTCTCTCAATGAAGCGGCACGACGCCTACTGAGAGTATCATTCATAGCACATAACTCTGTAGCTCTAATAATCTCTGTAGAGAAAATCCCCAGGGATCTCCAAACAAAATCCACTTTATAAACATGAAGTCGAGAGTGAGATTGGAACCCACGACCTCTTGTACAGAGTAAATGGCTTAACCAATATACTAGGGAAACACCACACACCCCCCCCCCCCCCCCTCATCAATATCTTTTAATAATCGTCATATTTGAAATATATTCTTCTAATACTTTTATAATCAGAAATACAATCTTGTAATACTTTTATAACCAGAAATACAATCTTTTAATACTTTTTATATCTGAAATACAATCTTGTAGAAATGTTTGTATATTAAATACAATCTTGTAATACTTTTTATATCTGAAATACAATCTTGTAGAAATGTTTGTATCTGAAATACAATCTTGTAGAAATGTTTGTATCTGAAATACAATCTTGTAGAAATGTTTGTATCTGAAATACAATCTTGTAATACTTTTCTTATAATAATCTTGTAATATCTCAACACACATACAGATATAGAATATGTTTCAAGTGAACAAAAGAAGAAGAAGAATACAAAGCAAGAAGAAGAAGAAGCAAGACAAAATATTCAAATATTTGAGTACAATTAATAACACCAGATCGAAGACGTATTAAAGAAGTCAAATGTAGAATTTTCCATGCAAAGACTGATTCAGACTGATCCCATCTACTTTGATGTTGCATTGCGAAAGACATTTATTCTTTGATATTGTATTACTGCAGTTTTTCTGCTATTCAGACTTAGTCCTTTGTTTTCACTTTCTTTTGCATTATTATTGATCATTTCTTGTAACTGTGTTTCATTTTCAGGAAGTATGAAAGTTCCTTTCTTTTCTTGACTTTTCGCTTGATACCCCTTTATGCATTGCAGCATTTATGTTTGTTTTCGTTTACTTTTTTATTTCTGAAATCTGTCTTTTACATGGTCTGCCACCTGACTTTGTATCCATCATATTTGTATAGGAATGCTTGTTGGGGGCACTATCAGATGGTTGTTTGGAAGCATGTAAAAAAACAACTACTTAATCTATTGTCTTCTTATGTAATCCAGGGTTGGCATTGTGCTTGTTAATCTTCTGATGGATTCATTACTGATTCTGTCTCTTATTGTTACTCTGAGATTTCTACGTAGACAAGTCATTTTTGTTGTAACACATGTTCTCGTTACATTGTGACTGATCTAGAAAACCGACAGTGTAGAAATTCTTCTTCTTCTTCTTCAGCGTTCATTCTGAAACTCCTACTGGATATCTCTTGTAGCAGGACCATGGTCTTATTAAATTTCCAGAAGGATATAATCCAGAGAATGGAAATGCGTCGTGTCACCGTTTTATATGCGCCAATGGCCTGATACATCCATCTTCTGCAGAAACAGCGTAGAAATAAAATGCTTGTAGAAAACATGAAGTATGAAAGTATGTATTTGTAATTCATTTTGTTTTAAATTCTGTATGTATGTATGTATGAGAATCTATATGTATGTGAAATCTTATGTGTGTTTGAGAATCTATCAAATCAAATCTATCAAATCAAATCTATCAAATATATCAAATCAAATCTATCAAATATATCAAATCAAATCTATCAAATCAAATCTATCAAATCAAATCTATCAAATCAAATCTATCAAATCAAATCAAATCTATCAAATCTATAAACAACGTATGTGAAGTTTTATGCAGGCATGAAAGTTTATCTGGACATGTAACTCAGCATGTACATACAAGTTTATATCCTGACTCAGATTATATATTTTGAATTGATAGAAACATTCTTGTTTCTCTATTGTGAACAGCTGAGGGTGTATCTAACAAGAAAATGTCCAAAACTCCTGCTCAAGCATTGATCAGTTCATCTCAAGAAAGCAATGTTCAGCCTCACATGTTCATACTAACGAGCGGCCAGCAGAACACAGCACAGAGCGTGTCATCAGTTAATCAGGTCAAGTGTTGTGACAGATGTGTTCTTTGTAGAATTGGTTTTTTATTTCTTCCATGTAATTTTTGTGCTCATTCTCAAACTCCTGCAGATTATCAGGATGTAGTCCATGTAACGAAATATGTTGTGTCTAGATTTACAGCTTGGCTGTGACATCCGCGCCCTTTGGTCGGACACATCCGACTTCAGTAACGCTTCTGGCTCACTTTGATCCTCCAATGGATTGGACAGCCATTTCCAACACCACATCTCAGTAGTTGCCTCTGATGACATGCATGGCAGGTAATGGTGTCGCTATTCTTTGCTTCCCTTTTAGCAACATACTTATGTTAGAGAGTGCTGAAATCTCATTCTTCTAAGTGTATCTTACACTCTCTAGTGTGCCAGCTGTGCACTCATCCCTCTAAGTGTAACCTACACTCTCTAGTGTGCCAGCTGTGCACTCATCCCTCTAAGTGTAACCTACACTCTCTAGTGTGCCAGCTGTGCACTCATCCCTCTAAGTGTATCCTACACTCTCTAGTGTGCCAGCTGTGCACTCATCCCTCTAAGTGTATCCTACACTCTCTAGTGTGCCAGCTGTGCACTCATCCCTCTAAGTGTAACCTACACTCTCTAGTGTGCCAGCTGTGCACTCATCCCTCTAAGTGTAACCTACACTTTCTTGTGTGCCAGCTGTGTACTCATCTCTATTAAACTATCGGCCACAAACTTTGTGAATCTCAAACACTGTATAACATCAGGTAAATGCTTCTACCTCAAGGCCAGATAAATGGAGCATCTTATATGGAACAAAACCACAACTCACAAACATGCATATATCACACTTGAACTGAGTCAAAGGTCATGAACATATGGACTGCTGGATCAGCGACCAACTAATTATTGAAAGCAGTGATACTTCTGAATGTCTATATAACTGTATGTTATTTCCTATGTATACATTTGTCATACACTCTCTAATCTATGAACAGAATTAATCTGTAAACACATGTATTTGATGGCCTGTATTCATTTCTCCATGTCTGCAGTGAGTGTAAAGAGGTTATCATATTTGTAATCTGATGATTTCTTCTTGCAGATTGTAGGACTTGAACAGAGTTTAAACAGTCAGGTCATTGACCAGTCGCTACTACAAGGACAAACAATCATGCCTGTTCAGTTGACTGTCGGGGACGGAAGCAGTGGTGATGGATCAGGTCTGGCTACGCAGGTATCTATGCAAGGATGTCACTGATGTCATGTCATGTTTATTCATTCATCCTGTTCTTTTATTCCAATGGAAAACTGAGAAGAATTAGCTTACGGTACTCAGGGTGATCAGAGTACTCAGAGTTTGGACTACCAAATCTCATAGAAAGACACAGTGACCCATAGCTGTCAACTTATATTTCCATAAATCCATATTTCTAACAATTTTTTTCATATTTCAATTAAAAAACATCCGTATTTAGCACCCCCCCCCCCCCCCCCCCCCAAATTGAGTTTTTTTGGTTTGATAAAATTTTTTTTGGGGGCCTGAAATCCATATTAATACGGAAAATTTTTACTAGTTGAAACCTATGGATGAATCAACATTACTACAACTGTCGTAATTTATAGGCCTACTTACGAACAATATTCATCAGCTTATGCGATCTATTTCCGTATCATTTTCAGAATAATCACCATCTAAATCTAATTCATCGTTCTCCAAATCATCACACATAAACTCAATAACTTGTTGGTTTTTTTTTTTAACACAAAAAAAGGCCCGGCTTTCCAACACATGATTTTGATTCTTCTTCTTCATCAGCGTTCATCCTCAAACTCCCACTGGATCTCTCTTGTAGCATGACCATGATCATACTAGATTTCCAGCAGGATGTAGTTCAGAGAATGGAAATGCGTTGTGTCACCGTTTTATTTGTGCCAATGTCCGACACATCCATCTTCAGCGGGACTTTGATTCAAAATACTAACAAAATGATCAACACTTGTAACGCCATTTTGTGAAGCAGCTATCCCACAATGCAATGCTTACATCGTGACATCGGTAAAATGCGTAAATCAATTTATTAATAATAATTAAAATTAGGTACTGTTTTGTGAAGTCGCTCTGTATCTTGGGGCATCAGTGTTGAGTGTAAATCCGGGAACTTCAGGATGCAAGGTCTAAGAGTTAAACAAGGAACTGAGAACAAAGGTTATGGTGAAATTTTTGTGTTGATGTGTTCAGAGTTGCAATTTTCTAACCATGAAATGATTATGGGTTTGATGATGACAAGAAGTGTGGGGCGTTCTATGACCAACTCTACATTACAAAAAATGTGCTCTTAATATTTACATCTAGAGATTTGATTGCAAGAAAATATGTTTTGTGTCATACTAGTTGTTATCTATTTGTTTTTGGTTTTTGAAGGTCCTGCAGGGATTAGATGGTTCTATACAATTTCACTTTACTGCACCTATTGGGCAGCTGGGTCAAGGTTTTCAGTTGACAAGCGTAGATCCTGGCATGATACAGCAAGCGGTATGTATCTACCTATTAGCTTATCTCACACACTTTAATGACATTTTGTTTGTTGTTTGTTAGGATTCGTACTCTAAACAGCTGCAGAGGATCTCTTCTGTAGCAGGACAGTGGTTCTAGTAGAATTCTTAGAACACTGTACAGAGAACAGATAAAGCATGAATTGGAGTAATAAAGTTTTGCTAATAATATGAAACAAACATGGGCACACACGCAAATTGACGTCAACCGCAAGACCTTCATCAAGGATAACATACACATATAAATAAAAAACGGCAGACAAATGAAATAAAGCCTTTCGGTCATTTCACAAGACATGTGAATGCAAGTTGTTTCGTCCCTGCTTGTCGTTTTTATTTATATGTATATGTTATCCTTAATAAAGGCCTTTTGGTTGAAACGTCAATTTGCGTGTGTGCCTTTGTTTGTTTCATATTATTAGCAAAACTTTATTACTCCATTTCACACTTACCTGTGGGATTTCAGTTGTGTGCAGTGAGTACCTATTTTCGATTGTCCAGAGAACAGATATGCTTTGTGTCACCTATTTATTTACAGCAAACACCCAAGACATCTGACCTGAGAGGTAAACTGCGTTTAACTATCGCATAAACAATTTAAGTGATTCAGCTGCTTCTGTAGGCTTTACTGAATAAACTCACTGGATAGCCAGTACCACTCATAGAACGTAACTCCGTAGCTTAAAGCGATAATCCCCAGGGTTCTCTGAAATAATTCACCATGTAAACAAGATATCAGGAGCTGGGTTTAAACACTTGAGCACACAACAAACAGCTTAACTACTGCACCACAGATATCTCCTCATGCAATAATTAACTTGTAATTATTGGGGTCTTTGTTACCTCTAATATTTTATAGTAGTGTTGTCCTGATATAGCCTAATTGGACTTTGACCGCTGGGTGAAAGAGGCACGCCTCTCCAAAACTCATTAACTACCTACCTATCCTCATCCAAATTTTAAATTCTTATATCTGAGCTATTATATCATTTTGACATATCACTTGATGAGCATGTTCATAAAATTACAGGGAAGTTGTGTTTGTAAACAGTGACATGAGGCGATCAAAGTTGTAAGGAGAAATATTTGTTTTCGTGCTTGACTGTTCAGGGTAATGAGAGAATGGATTGTCTAGCATGTTCTGCTGATCTTCTTCTGAAAAGCAGTACGAACAAACAAAATTAACAAGTTTGATGATTCATTTTACATGTTCAGAATATAGGAGCTGGGCTTGAATTTCTAGAAGAGAGCTAAAGACATAGCCTATAACTGTTTTCCGTGACTTTACTTCTATAAGAGTAAAAAAGATAGCCTATAATTGTGTTCTGTGACTTTACTTCTGTTAGAGAGTAATAAAGATAGCTCGTGTGTTCGTCCATCACAACCGATGATGACTATTTTAAAATCCATTTGTGAAAATTCAATTAGAATTGTGACCATGCATAATAGTTCGTAGATTGTTAATGAGCCCTATTCAAGCTGTAAATGTTCTTGGACAGTTCGGACATGGAATGACGACTGTAGGCGGATGTTGGTCTATCCGTGACTTTCTAGCTACTCTCTGCTGTTGGGCTGCAGCATTTCTCCTCTTTTCGCAAGATGTTAAGATAGCCTATGTCTGTGTACAATGACTTTTATAAATGGAGAGTAGGTTATTTTATAAATTAATGGCTATAGGGTTAGAAATGTATATAACCTTTTGGTGGCAGGGTTACACGAACTGTGTCCTATAATTCTTTTATGGCCCAGATATAATGAGACTGGATGTCGTCCGTGGTTGAAAGAAGTGCATCACCAAATGTGGCTTAGTTTTCTTTGAGAAAAAAAATATTAAAGTACCAACATACACTGATATAGAACCCACGACCTTGCCAGCAATACAAACAGTGAACCACTGAAATCTTCTGGCAGGGATTAATTATTTTTTCATTGTCGCTAACACAATGAATAAATGTTATACTATGTTTTGCTATAAGAAAAATAAACGATGGACTTATATAGAACATGTACTTGGAATTAATTATCGGATATGTACATTGAATTAGCACAGAATAGCTTTGAACAGACAGAATTGGAGAGATCTGACCTCTGCCCCAAGCGCTAACTTCAGCGCAAAAGGAAAATGAATGAATAAACTTAGAATTAATTATCGGACATGTACTTAGAATGAATGAAAACAGACTGTCACTGCAAACATTAAAATGAGTACCAGATGGCAAAGGGAAAAGAGGAAGACCAAGAGAGACTTTTCGCAGAAGAACCATCAAAGAGTGTGTGACTATGGGTCTGAACATTGTTCGAACTGGAGAGCTCTAGTTTCTCCCATATGCACCGTGTTCGCTGCTACAGGAACATAGATAGATAGATATTTTGTTATATAAAGTTATGTCTTGAAATGATGTATAGAATCCATTAGAGGTTTGAAAACAAATGTTGGGTATCTGTTACCGTGAACATGTTGGGTATCTTTTACCATGAACATGTTGGGTATCTGTTACCGTGAACATGTTGGGTATCTGTTACAGTGAACATGTTGGGTATCTGTTACCGTGAACATGTTGGGTATCTGTTACAGTGAACATGTTGGGTATCTGTTACAGTGAACATGTTGGATATCTGTTACAGTGAACATGTGACCAATGTGTTTGTGCATGATAGAATTAACGAATCCCTAATTCCGTGATCTGATGTCTGTTTGAACAGCTTCACGTAGATGCTAGTGTACTGCACCAACTTCAGCAAACTGGGTTCATCACCATAACTCCCAGCGGCATACAGCCAACTTTAACAGCAGACCTCTCCCAGGTTGGAGCAGATATCCCTCAGAGAACTGTCATGGTGTCATCTTCACTAGCCAACACAGACCATTTGATGGGGCACTCCATATCCACTGCGGAATCTATGATTGGGCAGCAGGTCATTCAGGAAGCAGAAGGTGTGTTATTGTCTCATTGTTAACTGTGGGGAGGAGAATATAATTATTTTTGTATCGTTATTTCTTGGTCATGTTTATACAGTGAAATCTCGTTATAACAACTTGGTCCGGACTAACAAAATATATATTTAATAACAGAAATTTGCTATATACAGTACATTCAGGAAGCAGAAGTTTTGTTATTGTCTCGTGTTAACTGTGGAGAGGAGCCTCTAATTATGTTTGTATTAGTTCATGGTCATGTTTATACAGTGAAATCTCATTATAACAACTTGGTCCGGACCGATAAAATATGTTTATAATAACAGAAATTTGCTATATACAGCACAAACAATATAGAATAAATATAATTGGGGATTTTGGAAAGTGTTGCTATATAGGGAAATTCGTTATAAAAGAATGCACTATAGAGTGATTCCACTGTATTTGTGTAGTTTACATGAAGAGAGCAGAGATGTGGCCCTCCCTAACCAACATGAAGGAAGAACTGTATGATGAGCAGACATGCTTGGGCTAGACTGTTCATTTTCTAGAAGAGATCAATGTGGTCATTGATACATTATACAGTTAGTGACTATTCTCAGATTCGTTACACGAAATGGGGTTACCCCTGTGGTTCATCGCCAGACAGGAGGAGCTCCGGACCCCCAGCCTCGAATGGGTCCACCAAAAGCTATTTATGAAAATATGGTCCCAAGATATATTGGTCACAAGACAGTTCTGAAGGTAAAGCTGTGGGACAACAGTGAGGACCTCTTACTGATGACTGAATTCATGCAGATCACCCACCTTCCTGTATAGATGTATGAGCATAGGAAACTCATCGCAGAAGAAGAAGAAGACAAAAAGTTTCAAGGACTACTTGAAGTCTCTCTAACACTGCATAATCTACCCAAATCTTGACTGTCCAGCCTATCATGGTCATATCAGTGGAGTATTAAAAGCTGTGAACAGGGTAGAACACTGCAGGGGATTCGGAAGAGACAAAAGTGAAGAGAGAGGTCAGACTGAGAGGTCAGTCTAAGATCTTAATTTCTGCTCACAGAACAACATAATTTTCTGAGCCTGAACTGGACCCCTCAGTCATCTGAGGACTCACAAACATTAAACCTAATGTGGCTTTTTTCAATGCAATGTTCATCGTTTGCTTGTACTAACCTGCTGTAGATGGTGTTTAATTAATACATGTCAAAATTGAAAGAAAAAATAGAGACAACAGACCAGAATTTAACCTTTAGAACGCGCACAGCAACTTTATTCACCAACATTTCCCCTTCTCTGGTTAGCGAGCGGCGAATATATTTGTCGCCGTAGACCGCAGTTGCTAGGTACATTTCAATCAATTAAAAATCTCCAATATTTAATATTTTTTTCACCAGATTTGTTAAATCTGGCATTTTATTCAATTGACTACCTTTTCCAGCAGTTTTAGTGGCAACCATATGCCTAATGTCATGTAAATATCAATATTTTCGCAACATATTGATAATTTCAAACAAAATCATCGTCATGATGGTAAATTCTGTTTTATAGACATATATTTTATCGAAATTTCATTAAAATTATTATGGATTGTGATTCAAATGATTATTTATGGAGAGATAAGTTATTTCCACACTCGAAAATCAGTTACACCACGCTGTTTTATCTAATTTGATATTAAAACATCAACCAAGTTCGAACGATACATTTCTGGACTAGATCTAGGTTTATAGAAGGATTTTAAGACATACCTGAAGGTGTAATCCTTGTAATCCGTGAAATTATAACGATTAATCCGTGAATGGCGCGCTAATTCGGTCTATCACACTGTTTCCACTCTGGAATATTTAATAAACTTCGTGCAATTGTATTTTCATTCTGAAGGTAAAAAATTGCTGGGTTTTTGTGGAAATTGTCTTTGAGACTGTCTTACATGTCTTGTATCACACACACACACACACACAAACAAAACCTACAACAATATATGCAGAATTCAATTCTTTATTTATATGTGCAAAAATTATTTAAATATCTAACAACAAAAATGTTATCATGATGTCAAAAAAGTCACCAACTATTACGTAACATTTCCAAAAATAAATTCAGCGGCAGGACAGAAATTACGTAAATGTAAATACAGCGTTCTAAAGGTTAAGAAAGAATGCAGAAGAAGAAGAAGAATCCATTACCTCTATTAAAGCATTTTAATATCTTTTGTATATATATTTCCGAATTTATATACCGTGTGGAA
Organism: Meghimatium bilineatum; assembly: GCA_034231615.1. Classification (NCBI taxonomy): domain Eukaryota; kingdom Metazoa; phylum Mollusca; class Gastropoda; order Stylommatophora; family Philomycidae; genus Meghimatium; species Meghimatium bilineatum. The sequence goes on from CM067310.1 coordinate 21,640,377, forward strand.
GACGGATGTGTTGGGCTATCGGCACAAATATAATGGCAACACAACATATTTCCATTTTCTGGACTTCATTTTGATGGAAATCTAGTAGGACCATGCTACAAAAGAGAGATCCAGCGGGAGTTTGAGAATGAACACAGAAGAAGAAGAGATATCTGCATACAAATATTCATCTTTTGTTTTGAATTCTATTTGATATCTGCACCATCATCAGAAGCGCTTCTGTTATATTTCAGTAGTGTCCAGTACAGACAACATGATAGCCCAGTCCATCGCTGTCTCAGATGCCTTCATGTCCCAGATACACAACTCTGAAGCCCTATTGGTTCATTCTGTGCAAGGGAGAACAACCGTCATGTCACATCATATTGATAGCAAGCCATTACCTACATACACTTCCACTCAGGTGAGCATGTTTCCTCCATACACTTCCACTCAGGTGAGCATGTTACCTGCATACACTTCCACTCAGGAGAGCATGTTTCCTCGATACACGTCCACTCAGGTGAGCATGTTACCTCCATACACTTCCACACAGGTGAGCATGTTACCTCCATACACTTCCACACAGGTGAGCATGTTACCTGCATACACTTCTACTAAGGTGAGCATGTTACCTGCATACACTACCAGTTAGATGAATGTGCTACCTATATACACTTCCACTCAGATGAACATGTTACCTGATAAATTTATGCTTGGGTATGTTACCTGCATACATTTCCACTCAGGTGAGCATACTTAAATACACTTCCACTAATGGTGAACATTACCTGTATGTAGTTTCACTCAGGTCAGCATTTAGCTTCCATACTTCCATTCAAGTGAACATGTTATGTGCATACATTTAAACTCAGGTGAACAGATACACTTCCACATAGGTAAGAATGTTACCTGCATACACTTCCACATAGGTAAGAATGTTACCTGTATATATTTTAATTCAGGTGAACATGTTACCTGCATACACTTCCACATAGGTAAGAATGTTACCTGCATATACTTCCACATAGGTAAGAATGTTACCTGCATACACTTCCAGATAGGTAAGAATGTTACCTGCATACACTTCCAGATAGGTAAGAATGTTACCTGCATATACTTCCACTAAAGTGAGCATGTTTTCTGCACAGTGGTCCACAAAAGATCACAAAACTGTTGCATTAATTATAACAATGTTTTAAAATTTGTTTTACAAATGACCCAAGCAAAAACAAAATCCAATATTGCGATCAAATAATTGTGTGAAAAATATGCAGAACAAAATATAATCTTAATATTTATAAACCGTAAATTATAAACCGTAATAATCTTCCAATTTCTACCAACAAATTGACTCATTTTCTGCTGAAGAGGGAGCAATGAATAGTAACACTGTTATCTATCTATACAACTTTTAGCTCCCTTCGGGGCATAGGTCCTAAACAGACGTCCTCCATCTTGTCCTATGTCCTATCTTTAGTTATTGTTTTCAGCTCTTACTGTGTTCAACCAAGATTTTGTTTCTGCTTCTAATTATTTCCTCCAGATCGCCAATGTATTACTGGGGCCTGAGAGGGAAGCAAAGAATAGCAACACTGTTTATCTTCCATGCATGTCATAAGAGGTGACTAAGGAGGTTAGGGATCGAGTTAGCTGCCCCATCCCATATAGGGTCAGTGACCCAAAGCCATGCTGAAGTCGGATGTGTCACGCTGAAAGGCGCAGATATCGCAGCAATGCTGTAAACCATGACACAGCGCATTACGTTCTCCGGACTACATCCTGATAATCTTGAGAACGAACGCAGAAGAAGAAGATATCCAACATCCACTTATCTCTATTGTCTCCAAATGTGAAATCAATAACTCAATAAATAAAAATGTTACGCCCAAAAAAGCAAACACATGCTGAAAAACCACAAGTCATAAAAAATGGCCTTTTTCCAAAGAAAGTTTTTTATATTTTGTTTATTTGGCTGTATTGATGAATTAATTTTCAGGTGATGGGGTCATACAGACTTTCAGACACACTACTCAGCCAACAGTCTGCTAGAATACATGGGCCAAGCAGCGTTACACACTCTCTGATTGGTAGCCATTCACCACAAGAAAGTTACCAACCACAAGTAGTCAGCCAAGCAGCAGATGCGATGATTGGCCGTGACAGAATTATGACTACAAGTATGTCCGATGCTTTGATTGGACGGCAGATATCTTATGGAGATGCAGTCATGGAAGCTACAAGTGAGCATGCTCTGATCCAAGGAATGCATCTGCAGGTTTGTCTGACAAAATATTCATTATATGATACATTTCTTGTTTTTTGTCTTTGACATTTTACAGAAACACTCTGGTGTTTGTATAGGCAGCACATTCAGTTGAATGTATGTTTGTGCAGGCGGCACATTCAGTTGAACGTATGTTTGTACAGGCAGCACATTCAGTTGAATGTATGTTTGTACAGGCAGCACATTCAGTTGAACGTATGTTTGTACAGGCAGCACATTCAGTTGAATGTATAAATTGTGTTTGTACAGGTAGCACATTAAGTTGAATGTATAAATTGTGTTTGTACAGGTAGCACATTAAGTTGAATGTATAAATCGTGTTTGTACAGGTAGCACATTAAGTTGAATGCAGTCTTCTTCTGCTTCTGTTCTCACACTCCTACATATTAACAGAATGTAGTCCAGAGAAGGAAATTTGATGTTTCATGATTTACAGCTTGGCTGTGATATCAACATCTTTCATCCTGACACATCAGGTTTCAGCATGACATCCTGACACATCAGATTTCAGCATGACATCCTGACATATCAGACTTCATCATGACATTCTGACACATCAGGCTCCAACATGACATCCGGACACATCAGGCTCCAACATGACATCCTGACACATCAGGCTCCAACATGACATCCTGACACATCAGATTTCAGCATGACATCCTGACACATCAGGCTCCAACATGACATTCTGACACATCAGGCTCCTAATGACATCCTGACACATCAGACTTCAGCATGACATCCTGACACATCAGACTTCAACATGACATCCTGACACATCAGACTTCAACATGACATCCTGACACATCAGACTTCAACATTACATCCTGACACATCAGACTTCAACATGACATCCTGACACATCAGGCTCCAGCATGACATCCTGACACATCAGACTTCAGCATGACATCCTGACACATCGGACTTCAACATGACATCCTGGCACATCAGACTTCAACATTACATCCTGACACATCAGACTTCAACATGACATACTGACACATCAGGCTCCAGCATGACATCCTGACATATCAGACTTCAGCACAACATCCTTACACATCAGACTTCAACATGACATCATGACATATCAGACTTCAACATGACATCCTGACACATCAGACTTCAACACGACACCCTGACATATCAGACTTCAACATGACATCCTGACACATCAGACTTCAACATGACATCCTGACACATCAGACTTCAACATGACATCCTGACACATCAGATTCCAGCATGACATCCTGACACTTCAGACTTCAGCATGATATCCTGACATATCAGACTTCAGCATGACATCGTCACATCCTGACACATCAGACTTCAGCATGACATCCTGACACATCAGACTTCAGCATGACATCCTGACACATCAGTCGTCAGCATGATGTCCTGACACATCAGACTTCAGCATGACGTCCTGACATGTCAGACTCCAGCATGACATCCTGACACATCAGACTCCAGCATGACATCCTGACACATCAGACTTCAGCACAGCTGACAACCTCCTCCAGTGTCATATCATATTTACGTTGGTCTTTAATATCCTTCATCATAATCTTTGTCTTGTTCTCTTTCCCGGAGGGCAGACCAAGAAGACAATGAACTGATACGTTAAAGATAACATGAATACATCGTTGGAAAATGCAAGCCGCTTGGCCCAAGACAGAGAGATGTTCGGGGAGTTCATTGAGAAGACAATGTTCTAAAGAGAATACTTCACATGAGATTTGATCTTTGATCTGGTTCTTCTGTATCGTAACGTAGATACATACAGACTACCTTCATCTCATTTGTTCAGTTCTTGTTTTCAGTTGTCTGCATTTTTGTCATATCTGGATAATGATCTTGTGGTCAAAATGTTGGTTTTATTTGAAAACTAATTCAATTTTTTTGTAAAAGAAATTCATTTTTATTTTCATTAGTCCTATTTTGACTTCGGTCTTCCTTTCATTTTCAATACTAATGTCTGTTATGTGACAAAAATGTCAATACTGATGTCAAAGTTATGTCAATGCTAATCTAAGGTCTAAGTTATGTCAATACTGATGTCTAAGTTATGTCAGTACTAATGTCTGCTATGTCAATACTAATGTCTATGTTATGTCAACACTAATGTATATGTTATGTCAACACTAATGTCTATGTTATGTCAATACTAATGTCTATGTTATGTCAACACTATTGTCTGTTATGTTCACACTAATGTATGTTATATCTGCATTAAATAAGAAAAACTAATGTGGCAAATTTCCTTTTATGTGAATGCTGTGTTTATTATTTGATTGAGACTTTGTGTTTCCCCAACCCCAACTTTGTTATCTAGGGTGGATCCATCTCTGATGCTGTAAACTCCAACATTATTGTTCAGTCCATGTCATCAATCAGGGAGCACCAATCTGGCAAGTCATCCAATGTTGACCAGGGAGGAAGTACAACCTTGATTACAGAAGATGGACAGGTAAATGTTGTATATATTTACAGGCAACTAAACATTGTTATACAAAATTGGGTTGTACATCAGTGGGTGATGGAGTAATTCAGTAAGGAATGAGTAATTCAGGAAAATCCAGGAATAGGGTAATACAGTGTTGCTAATAACTAAAGACACATGATAACACACACAAATCGACGTTCGACCAAAAGGCCTTTATCAAGACAAAATTAAAACATACAACAGAAAACGAACAGTAAGGATATGGATGATATTTTTGTCTTGATAAAGGCCTTCTGGTCGAAATGTTGATTTGTGTGTGTTATTATGTGTGTCTTTAGTTAATTAGCAAAATTTTATTACTATATTCCTGGATTTACCTGTTGGAGTTCAGTTTTGCGAAGTACATATTGTGGAGTAATTCAGTAAGGGATGGAGTGTAACAGTGGATGATGGAGTGCATCAGTGGATGATGGAGTGCATCAGTAGATGATGAAGTGCATCAGTGGGCGATGAAGTGTAACAGTTTGTGATGGAGTGAAACAGTGGATGATGGAGTGAAACAATGGGTGATGGAGTGTAACAGTGGGTGATGGAGTGAAACAGTGGATGATGGAGTGTATCCATGAGTGATGGAGTGAAACAGTGAGTAGGATTGAATCAGTGAGCTGCAATATTTCATGAGCACTGGAGCATATAAATGAAAACTGTCATTTATAACCACACATTGACATGTATAAACAAACATACGTTGACATGTATAAACAAACATACGTTGACATGTATACACATACGTTGGCATGTATAAACATACGTTGGCATGTAGAAGTCAGAAAATATATGGTTGAGACAAAGAAATGAAGGTATCAAAGTAATCTTTTTTGATTTATTGATCTTGAAATGTTTTTGATTTATTGATATTGAAATTCTTTTTGCAGAGACTGACCGTCAATGTATTTGCTAGCTCAGTTCAAGACTTGGATTTGGTCAAAATCTCAGAAGTGGATGAGGATGAACAGAAGTACTCCATACCTGGCGATGACTCCAGAATGGTCAACATTACTCACCTGGTGAGACAGTCTGGGATGTTGTAGATTTGTGATCAGTTAGAGGACAAGCTAGTTTGTTTTTGTGAAGTTTTATGAGACGTTAAATGTACATGGCTGACCTGCATGTTTGAGGGATGGTGAGACACTCTGGCATGTTGTAGATTCATGACTTATACTGTTTCTTGATAAAGTTTCTGTGTGATTGTAAGTTTCTGTGTGCTTGTTTTGTTGATAAAGTTTCTGTGTGATTGTTTTGTTGATAAAGTCTACTATCAGTAGCCTCTTGTCTCTTGATATCATAATATCTACTGGTTGACCCAGATGTGTGGGCTGTAAAGTGCGACCTGCTCACAGCTAAAGGAATTATTATCATATATATAGTGGTAGCCTATCCTATTCAGGACATATCTATCAACCCAGCATTTTCTGGCTGTAGTGATTTTTTAGGCAATATAAATACTTTCAGTAGTTTGCCATTGCTTTCTGAACAGTCTGGATGCACAATTGCTTGTGGCAGGGATCGAACTCTGTACCTTGGCCGTCACAGACGCACTCTATACCACTTCGCCACATGCCGAAATATATATATATATATATATATATATATATATATATATGTATGTATGTATGGAGGACTCTGTGCTGAAACATCTAATGTGCTACCCCTACCCTTATGACCCTGACGGGTTTATATGTATGTGTGTGTATATATATATATTTATATATATATATATTTAGACAGTTTGACAGCCTGGCACAGCAAGGAAACAACAACGATCTTGATACATAATACTGTGGACAGAGAGCTGTGGAGAGCCATGACCACCTATGCCAGCCGGCATAGCACCTGATGATGATATATATATATATATATATATATATATATATATATATATATATATATATATATATATATATATATATATATATATACACATGTGTCCACACACACGCACAAAAATATTTTTGTCACATTTCCGCCAAAATTCTAAAAGGAGGGAAAAGCAAGTGTCATTGGATAGGTATTTTTAAAGTCCTACAAAAGGGAAAAAAATTCCATTGAGTCAACATGCGGCAGTGATTCCATGAGAGTAAAAGTCACCCCGACACAATCTCCCTTCTCCTCCTCCTCTCTGTTGTCACTATCACACTAGCCACAACTAAATTTAATGAATAAATTTAATGAAAACCAAATTTAATGAAAACAAATTTAATGAATAAATTTAATGAAAACCAAATTTAATGAATAAATTTAATGGAAACCAAATTTAATGAATAAATTTAATGAAAACCAAATTTAATGAATAAATTTAATGGAAACCAAATTTAATGAAAACCAAATTTAATGAATAAATTTAATGAAAACCAAATTTAATTAATAAATTTAATGGAAACCAAATTTAATGAATAAATTTAATGAAAACCAAATTTAATGAATAAATTTAATGGAAACCAAATTTAATGAATAAATTTAATGAAAACCAAATTTAATGAATAAATTTAATGGAAACCAAATTTAATGAATAAATTTAATGGAAACCAAATTTAATGAATAAATTTAATGAAAACCAGATTTAATGAAAACCAAATTTAATGAATAAATTTAATGATAACTAAATTTAATGAATAAATTTAATGAAAACCAAATTTAATGAAAACCAAATTTAATGAATAAATTTAATGAAAACCAAATTTAATGAATAAATTTGATCATTTTATAATATATTTAAATTTCATCCATTGGTAGCATGCCTTCCGGCCTAGACGATCATGCCTCTCCACAGTCCTCAGTTTGTTATATACATTTAAATATAGTTTCTGATGATTCTGTGTCATGCCAGGCTTTCAAGCCATCCAACATTTTCTCACGTTGTCTTTCTCTGTCTCTCTTACCCTCGGTCTTTCCAGTTGTTACGCTGTTCTCCAGCCCACCTCTTCTCATGACATAACCTAGAAACTGTGATTGTCGTCTTCTAATACAGTTAATAAGTTCTCTATTTGAGTTGACCAGTTGTAGAATTATAACATTACTCTTTTTAGCTGTTCATGGTATTTTCAACATTCTTCTATAAAACCACATCTCTGTGGCCTCCAGGTGTTTTCTTGCAATATTGTCAATTGTCCATGCTTCACTACCATATAACAGTATGAGCTCTATGTAACTTTTTAGTATGTTCTTTCTTACTTCTATTGATAATAAATTATTACACAAGATGTTCCTCATCTTCTCTTCTGGAATGCTGCTGTTCGACTTTTTATCTCAGCGACGCATCTACATATCTAAATACACATAATTAAAATATTTTAAAATATTTATTCTCTGTATTTTGTATTAATCATTATTTTTATATGAAACAAATCTAAGTTTCAATTATAATTATTTTTATATGAAACAAATCTAAGTTTTAATTATAATTATTTTGTATATGAAACAAATCTAAGTTTTAATTATAATTATTTTTATATGAAACAAATCTAAGTTTTAATTATAATTATTTTTTATATGAAACAAATCTAAGTTTTAATTATAATTATTTTTTATATGAAAAGAATCTAAGTTTTAATTATAATTATTTTTTATATGAAACAAATCTAAGTTTTAATTATAATTATTTTTATATGAAACAAATCTAAGTTTCAATTATAATTATTTTTATATGAAACAAATCTAAGTTTCAATTATAATTATTTTTATATGAAACAAATCTAAGTTTCAATTATTTCTTTTAGAAATTTTTTTTGGATACACAAGCTCTGTGGATTGTGAGCAAATGTTTGGATCGAATTATGCTCGTAATTCGAGGTTTCACTGGTAGATATACACACATATATATATCTATATATATGTGTGTGTATGTATATATATATATATATACAAACATGTATACACAATAGATTGTGACTATTCTCAAGATATCTGAAACAAAATTGTTTTAAAACATTTAGGATCAGAATCCGAGCATGGGTCACCATGGAGGACACCTGGATGATGATGTGGATGACGATAACAATGAAGAAGTGGACACAAATGTTCTAATCCCTACAGCAGATGTTGCCAGTCTAGAGAGGCAGCAGGAGGGTGGCAACAGACATCACATATGTGGGGTATGATCTGATGATTGGCAGCTCTGCTGTCATTCTGTTTTGTTGTTGTTTTTAATTGTATGAAACCATGACATGAACTAAGCTTGTGACTATTTTGTTACTGGCATCTTGTTTTGTTACTGGAATCTTGTTTTGTTACTGGGGTCTTGTTTTGTTACTGGAATCTTGTTTTGTTACTGGGGTCTTGTTTTGTTATTGGTTCTTGTTTTGTTACTGGGATCTTGTTATTTTGTTACAAGTAAATTCAAGTTGGAAGCAAGTGGATAAATTAACAATTCTTGAGACAAACAGGAATTTAACCAGTCTGTTCTGAGGGCACCAAATCGCCTGGCAACTAGAGTAAATGGGATTTTTCATGTTTGACTAAATACATCTCCATAAAAAGATGCAATTTTGTCAAGACATTCAAACTGTGTACTCAAGTCACTTAGAATGGACCAATCAAGACAAGGACTATTACAACAACAACCAACATCCCGTACAAGTATTGCAGTATCCTCAGTAACACAAACTTATAACATCCGAATTCGTTCTACAAGGGCCAATAGGTCTTCTTGCAACATAGATAACACATATATAGATAGTACAATTTTGCTTCAAATAATTGCTTAATACAAGTAAATTCAAGTTGGAAGCGAGAGGATAAATTAAAAATTCTTGAGACAAGCAGGAATTGAACCAGTCTGTTCTGACGGCACCAAATCATTTAGCAATTAGAGTGACAGGTTTTACAACAACTACAATTATTGTTGTTGTAATAGTCCTTGTCTCGATTGGTCCGTTCTAAGTGACTTGAGTACACAGTTTGAATGTCTTGAAAAATCACATCTTTTTTTTTGTTAGTCAAGTATAAAAAAACTCGTTTACTCTAGTTGCTAGGCGATTTGGTGCCATCAGAAATGACTGGTTCAATTCCCATTTGTCTCAAGAATTTTTTATTTTGTTATTGGTATCTTGTGTTACTAGGATTTTGTTATGTTACTAATTTCCGGTTTTGTTACTGGTTCTTGTTTTGTTACTGGGATCTTATTGAATTCTTACTTGGTTTTTATTGTGTTACTGTGTTCTTGTTGTTAATATGTTACTGGAATCCTGCAGAGGGCAAATGTGCTGGGCCATTGGTGCAAATAAAACAGTGACACAAAGCACTTCCATTCTCTAGACTACATCCTGCTGGAAATCTAATAGGGCCATTGGCCTCCTGCTACAAGAGAGATCCAGTGGGAGTTTGAGAATGTCTCCTGCTACAAGAGAGATCCAGTGGGAGTTTGAGAATGTCTCTTGCTACAAGAGAGATCCAGTGGGAGTTTGAGAATGTCTCCTGCTACAAGAGAGATCCAGTGGGAGTTTGAGAATGTGTCCTGCTACAAGAGAGATCCAGTGGGAGTTTGAGAATGTGTCCTGCTACAAGAGAGATCCAGTGGGAGTTTTAGAATGAACACTGAAGAAGTTAATTAGATCATGTCTTGTTACTGGGATCTGTTTTTTATACCGGATTCTTGTTTTATTACGTTCTTGTTGTTTTGTTACTGGGTTCTTGTTTTATTATTGCATTTTTGATGTTTTGTTACTGGGTTTTTGTGTGTTTGTTTCTGGGTTAATTTTGTTACTGGGTTGTTGTCTTGTTGCTGGGTTCTTGCAATGTTGTTACTGCTATTTTGTTACTGGTCTTTTGTTTTTCTCAGAACAAACTGGTTGTAATTATTTCTCTATATCTGCTATGTCAAGACTTAATTTAATATGAGTGAGGTAGTTACTCAACTTTCCTCTCCATTAATTAAATCCTAAGAAAACTGGAGATGGAAATGTGTCACACAGTAAGAAATTTCCTTATCACTGTCACCAAGCAAGCACTGTCATGGAATTAACACTTTGCTCACCAGCAATTCAGAGTGTACTTGTCCGCCATTATCGAGGGTGCATGCAAAATTGTATACATTGACATCGCCGTCTTTAAAAATTCGTATAAAATCAATCTAGCGCAAGGAAGTCGTGAAACTTTCTATGCGTTGTAATGATTGTTTGCACTTTCTGAATGAATTTGAAAGCTCCAGAGTTATTTGAAGTACAAAATGCTACTTATCATAATGCTAGGCCTAGATTTACATTAATTTCTATATATCATACAATATTTCCTTCGAAATCTCCGATATTTCTTGATAAAAACTCACCTACTATGTCGATATCGGTATTCCCGACGTACTGCCATTTTTACAGAACATAATTTCCTGGAAACACTATTTTTAGTAGCATTATTGCAATTTGTATTCCCATTTTTCTGATTTATCATAGTGCATTTGACTAGCGTCAAAATTGGTCTGGAAAGTGTTAATTAGGAACTAAGACATAGTAGGCAGACAAGGAAAATATGTAATATGTTGTGAGAAGGTTGAGGAAGAGTTGGAGAGACTTTAAGAGAATTGACATAGGGCTTTTTTTGTTGTTGATAGTATAGGCACAACCGTGGTGATAATGACAGAAGATGAATGAATTACTGCCTACCACTAATCTATCGCTGACTGCCACCACTAATCTATCGCTGACTGCCTACCACTAATCTATCGCTGACTGCCTACCACTAATCTATCACTGACTGCCTACCACTAATCTATCACTGACTGCCTACCACTAATCTATCACTGACTGACTACCACTAATCTATCACTGACTGCCTACCACTAATCCACTACCAACTGCCAACCACTAATCCACCACAGACTTCCAACCACTAATCCACCACAGACTGCCAACCATTAATCTATCACTGACTGCCTACCACTAATCTATCACTGACTGCCTACCACTAATCTATCACTGACTGCCTACCACTAATCTATCACTGACTGCCTACCACTAATCTATCACTGACTGCCTACCACTAATCTATCACTGATTGCCTACCACTAATCCATCACTGACTGCCTACCATTAATCCATCACTGTCTATGAATATAATACAATCCTTTTTTTCAGTTCTGCTATAAGGGTTTCAAGCGAGCAGCACATTTGAGAGAACATATGAACACTCATGGGCCAGGCCACATTCCCAAAAAACCCAAGGCCACTCCACACAAGTGTAATGTTTGTAACAAAGCTTTTCAGAAACCCAGTCAAGTTGAGAGACATATGAGGATCCATACAGGTATATAATAACTTTATGATTGTATAACTTATAGTGTTTATTAACTTTCTTTTTATATACTTAATAGTATCTAATAACTTTATGATTGTATAACTTATAGTGTTTATTAACTTTCTTTTTATATACTTAATAGTATCTAATAACTTTATGATTGTATAACTTATAGTGTTTATTAACTTTCTTTTTATATACTTAATAGTATCTAATAACTTTATGGCTATGATTACGAACGAACCAACATAATTGTATTCCAGGGTGACTTATGGGTGCTCAGTCTTCCCTGGTAAATGATGAAAAGTATGCATACTAATGGTTACTGTAGCTCACCGTTATTCATTGAATTTCTTGGGTCAACAAATCTGGCAGAAGAATAATGAGTTTACCTGAAGTATATGCTACGTTCCTAGTAGAACGAGGCAGTCCTGTGATGCTGCTGCACAGAAATGCCTTCCTTTGGAGACAGGACATGCATCCAAAACCCTCCTAACACAACCATGCTGAGACCTTCTTCCTTTCTTTTTGCTTTATACCCCTTTATGCCTTGCAGCGTCAGGGGTAGACGAGTTCTCTGGAGATGGCTTTTATTTGTACTTCATATATGTTTGTTTTCATGATTTCATTGACTCTTAATTCTGTAATCCATCATTTGCAAGGCCGCCCCCCCACCCCCCCCCCCCACCCCCCGGCTTTGTAATCATCATGTTTGTATAGTAATGCTTTTTGAGGGGTACTGTTTGATGGTAGTCTGGAAGCATGTAAAAACCACTTAATCTCTGTTCTGAAATAATCCATGATTGACATTGTGTTTGTTAGTCTTCTGATATTTTCGTTCCTGATTCTATCTCAAATTGTTTCTACTAGGATTCTACGTAGACAAATCATTTCTGTTGTAAGAAGTTTTCTTTTGGATTCTGTTGTTAGTTTCCATGTTTGACATAGAGTAGAATGGCCATGGTATGATGATCGTTTTATATAGTGCAGTTTTGGTGTTCATGCTCACATATTTGTTTTTGAAAAATCTGCCCCAAGATCTGGTATGCTACGTTGCATCTATGTTTGATGCTGTGAGACAACAAACCTTATTGTCAGAAAGGCCATGAGCTCACAGGAAAAGGGATTACTTTATCACCATCATCATCCCGTATATCAGGGGTCGGCAACCTTTTGCTAACTGTGTGCCAACTTAAGGTTTCAAATTTCTCAGAGATCCAACATCACATATCATTTTATACAAGTCGAGGCCAATATTCTTATTTCACCATATATTTTATTTTTATATTTTAATTAATTAATATATAGTGATATTCAATAATATGTAAATATGTATAATATGTAACAAGTCTGAATAAGTCTGTGGCTGGTACCCTGCTACGCCCAAGTGCCGAAATGAGCGAGGAAACCCCGCTAATCGATTTATAATCAACTTTATACAGGAAACGTGAAGAGTCTGTGTGCCATTTGAAATTGCTTGGCGTGCCAAGTGTGGCACGCGTGCCATAGGTTGCCGACCCCTGCTGTATATTATAGATATGTCTGTAGTTAGTCTGGCGTGTAACTTCTGTTTTGATAACTGTACTGTGAGTGGTGTGTGTGCAAGTGCTGTTTATGTGTGAGTGCTGCTGACCTCAATTGAGTGTCGTACAGAAGAAATGTATTCCTGGTCGCAAGGGCCAGAGTTGTGCCCTGATGTCGACGTCTGTTTCGGCAGAGTTGGACTCGAAACACCATAGAGTCGAAAGGCTGCTGGAACAGAGGGCGGAGCATTATGGGAATGCCACATGTGCTGTGAGGCCAGTTTTCTAATCAAGAAAAATGTATACCTTTTCTCATGAAATATAAAATATTAATGTGTCTACTTGTGATATATTTGTCAGGTGAACGCCCCTTCAGCTGCCATATTTGTAACAAAGCCTTTAATCAGAAGAATGCTCTGCAAGTTCACCTTCGCAAACACAGTGGGGAGAAGCCTCATATCTGCCCTTATTGCAGCTCATCTTTTGTGCAGAGTGGTAATTTGAAGACACACATCAAGAGAGCTCATCACACAGATATGGTCAACACAATGAATCTTACTCGATCTAGTTCAGATGCAGCAGGGAAAGCTGGTCAAGAGATTGGAGGTCATGGTGCCGCAGCCGGGTTGGATGAGGCCCAGTCTGGGATGGGAGGGGAGGTAAATGTGGGTGCTGTTGGGGGTTTGGAGCATGATGGGATGGATTTGGTGGAAGTTGTTGATTTGTTTGTGCAGTAGAGCTTCTGATGGTTTTATGGTTTTAAATGGCAACAGGATTATTCTTCTTCTTTCGTTCACCTGAAACATGTCTATATCTGTAATTCTGTCTCCTGAATAAAACTCAGTCTTTTGTAGTTCATACAATGTCCCATAGAGCTTTGATTCCAGTGTTGTTTCCTCTGACCAATATGTCTGCCTCAGCGTTTCATACTCAGAACAATACTCTGTGCTGCCTGTCCATATGTGCACATGGCCGTGTTGCCAATTTTGAATTTTGTGTACATGTGACTGCGGAGTCGGTTGTGTCCTGTTCTGAGGCGTAGAATTACAACTTGTTCTGATCTATTCATAATGTGATATTCATCTTGTGTTGGTGTTTGTGGCTTTCTTATTGACTTGATCATCTGTTTTTTTCTGATGGTAGGTGATTGGTACATCTGGTTGGTCTTCGGCAGCACCTTCCTTAGCCAGTTGGTCTGTTTTTTTTTTTACTTTATTCCACAGTGAGAGGGTATCCACTGCATAGTTACCCTATACTGGTAAGACAGTTCATTAAGTATTGTTTACAAGTCTGTTAGTTTTCCAGACTGGAGAACTTGAAGCACTGACCTTGCATCTGTCAGGAATACCACGGTCTGTGGGCCAGGGTTGGAGTTCAGTAGTTTTTCAGTTGCCACCATAATTGCCTGGATTTCTGCATCATAATTATTGCAGAATTTTCCCGTCGGTGTTCTGATTGTATCTCTAGGCTTGTGTGTATTTTCTATATATACACCTGCACCTCCATTCCTCACTATTCTGTGCTGACCCATCTGTGTATACTCTGACCCATATGTCTTGTGGGTATTCCTTGTCCAGGAAACTGAGGGTGATTGTCCTTCGTTACACACTGTTCTGTTCGTCCTTGCTTAGTACTCCTTTCACGTGGGTTTGAATGTATATTAGTATTCCATGCTTTTCACTCCAAGGGTTTTGTTTTGGTACAGACCTTAAGGGGCTGTCAACTTCAGGTAGATCTGTAAGTTGTCTACTGAGTCGTTTAGCTTGGTGGAAAAATTTGTGTTAATGCTGACGCTCCATCTATTTGGCCATAAAGTACGTCATCAATAACTCTTTGTATTTGTTTAGTAGCCATTGTCGCATGTTCTTCTGTGCATCAGGTTGTCAGCATACATTGCTGCTTTGATCCCATGTGGTAGTTCGGCAACTAGGTCATTGATGTAAACCAAGAAAAGTGTAGGTGACAGGATTCCTACCTGGGGCATCAGGTTGACAGCTGTCTCATTTATGGAATGCATGTAATTGGATGAATTTTATAAAATATATTTATGTGTGAGATGCTTGTAATTAGATGAATTATTGAAAGTTATTCATGTGTGAGATGCTTGTAATTAGATGAATTATTGAAAGTTATTCATGTGTGAGATGCTTGTAATTAGATGAATTATTGAAAGTTATTCATGTGTGAGATGCTTGTAATTAGATGAATTATTGAAAGTTATTCATGTGTGAGATGCTTGTAATTAGATATGAATTATTGAAAGTTATTCATGTGTGAGATGCTTGTAATTAGATGAATTATTGAAAGTTATTCATGTGTGAGATGCTTGTAATTAGATGAACTATTGAAAGTTATTCATGTGTGAGATGTTTCTAACTGGATGAATCTGGCAAAAGTTATTCATGTTTGAGGTGAAACTTGGAAAAGGATAATGAAGTATTGTGAATCACTGGTAAAACAAATAATTTTACACACAGTTAACATTTCGACCAAAACAGCCTTCATCAAGAACACATTCACAATATAATACAATGAGTAAGAACAGCACTAAGCGTGGTTATTATGTGTGTTACCAGTGGTTAGCAAAACACTTGATTACTTTGTTCCAAGTTTCACTTGTTGGATTTCAGTTTTGCTGCAGTTAGTACATATTATCGATTGTCTTCCATGTGTGCGGTTCGTGTAATTGGATGAGTTTGGGGACAGATATTCTTTTGTGGAATTTCTATTAAAAGAATTTGTTGGAAGTTATTGATTTATATTTGGAAGTAGAAGATGACCTTCTGATCTTTCAACAATAGTATTAATTTTCTAGATCAATGGTTCTCAATATTTTTGGCCCCTTGTGGGACACATCTCCATGTGCCAAAACAATAAAGGTCATTGATTTTATTTGCAAGTCACAGACTGTTTTTAAACTGAATCTTTATATATCTTGTTTATCATTAAAATAATTATCTTCTTGGGCCCTCTCAACGGGTATGGCTCAGTTCCTTTTTTCCTGGCTATTTCCATTTTTGTGGCCCTCAGGAAAGGCATATTGCTCACATGAAGAATCACTGATCTTCTAAATAATAGAAAGTGTACACCAGTTCACAATTAATGAGGTACTTCATTATTTACTAGAATACAATATGTACAATATGAGTCATTCTCAAAAACTCTGATAGTTAGTAGGATGTCCAACTGATGTTTGCATATTTAGTAGGATGTCCAACTGATGTTTGCACAGTTAGTAGGATGTCCAACTGATGTTTGCACAGTTAGTAGGATGTCCAACTGATGTTTGCACAGTTAGTAGGATGTCCAACTGATGTTTGCACCTTGTGGCATGATGGCCAATGTCGGCTAGCTTGCGGGTGACTTTGATCTATGAATATTGGATAACCAACCTCATCCCTAAACATCTTCAGTCACCTCTTATGGCATGTCACGTCACAAGGTATGGCATGTCACAGTTACTATTCGTTGTTCCTCGGCAAAACCG
This sequence comes from Meghimatium bilineatum, assembly GCA_034231615.1. Lineage (NCBI taxonomy): Eukaryota > Metazoa > Mollusca > Gastropoda > Stylommatophora > Philomycidae > Meghimatium > Meghimatium bilineatum. The sequence continues at coordinate 21,657,380 of CM067310.1, forward strand.
AGGGAGAATGTACATCTTCATTCGGTCTCAAATTCCTGCAGACTAGCAGGATGTAGTCCAGATAACGGAATGTGCCGTGTCATGTTCTCAAACTCCTGCAGATTAGCAGGATGTAGAACAGAGAACAGAATTAGTTTTGTCATGGCTTTCAGCTTAGCTGCAATATTGTCTCCTTTCGGTCTGACACATCTGACTTAAGCATGGCTTCTGGGTCACTTTAACCCTTTAATGGAGCAGGATGTGCAGCCAATTTCATCCCAAAACCACCTTATTCACTTCTTAATACATGCATGGAAAGTAAATAGTGTTGCTATTCTGTACTCCCATTTCAGCCCTCACAACACTTCGGCAACGCATATCATAATTTTATGAATACAGAATGTGTCATATGATTTCCTGTCAAATATAAAGTGTTCGCAGCCACATTTACAATTATAGGGCTGTTCCACTTTTGTATAAATGTTGTACATATTATGTCCGATGGGGTAATATGATATAATAAATTAAGAAGTCCTGGTGATTTATATGTACATACCCGTATATCTAAATAAATATATATATATATATATATATAAATGTAAAACATGCTACCATTTCAGGGAAGCTGATTAATTGTTTGGCAGCAAGTGGTAGATTCAAGATTTTATCAATATTTCTGGATAATACCAGTTATAGATAAATTTTCTTGAATATATGTTATAGAAATATGTTTACGTTACTGATTAAAATATTTGATATTTGAATGAATTTTGTTAGTGTCTATACTGTGATTGTCTGCACATATCTATTAACGATTTGCTGATCAACAATCCCTAATGTACTAATCTCCCATTGCCGAGAGCATTCTTAAATTTTGGAGACGATAATATCGATATCTTGAAAAATATGTATAAAATTGTAAACCCACACATCTTGAGCGTTAGCGTTTCAAGTTAAAATTCAGAGTTAAGCCTCAAAGTTATTTCATGAGCTAAATTATAATACTGATTTACTTTTGATATTGCCTGTGTGTTGCATGGGCCCGAAAGGGGAGCAAAGAATATCAACACTGTTTATCTTCCACACGTCGTAAAAAGCACATAAGGAGGTTATGGGATGGAGTTGGCTGTCCCATCCCATATAGGGTCAGTGACCAAAAACCTTGCTGAAGTCAGATGTGTCAGCCGAAAGGCGCAGATATCGCAGCAATGCTGTAAACCATACACAATGCATTCCGTTCTCCGGACTACATCCTGCTAATCTGCAGAGTTTGAGAACGACTTTTGTTATATCACGCAACAATTTCCATCTAAAATGCAGATTTATTAAATAATTAAATCATCATAAATTAAATGACTGTATTTCATGGGCGTAGTGATTTTGGAATGACATACGATCACGGATGAGCTATTTTTGAGTGTTACTACAGTTGCCTTATTACTTCAGTATCATAGTGCACTCGACCATCACCGAATTTGCTCATCAAGAAAATATACAGGAAATTCAATAAACTCAACATATTTCTTGCTGTAGTTATTTATTAGGCAATATTTACATCACATAGGTTGCCATTGTTTCATGAATGGTCCAGCAACACAAATACCTGCAGTCAAATTTAAACTCGTTATGTTGGAAATCCAAGCTGAGGCACACTACTTACAGTCACAGAGCTAGACAGATCACATGGGTGGATATATTAGATAGGACTGTTTCGGATTGTGTTACAAATAATATTTCGGATTGTGTTACAAATAATACAACAAGAATGCTGAACAAGCAGGTAATTTGGAGACAGCAATAAAATAGATCATCCACGTTCAAATTCAGTATAAGTACATGCATACTTGACTAAGCAGAACAGGCATACTTGACTAAGCAGAATAGGCATATGTGACTAGAAATATCAGGCATAATTGACTTTCAGAACAGATATATTTGATAGAGTAGAACAGGCACACATGACTAGGAAAAACCGGCATACTTGACTAGTCAAAACATGCATACTTGACTATGTCATGCTTGATAAGAAGTCATACTTGACTAAGAACAGGCATACTTGACTAAGAACAGGCATACTTGACTAAGAACAGGAATTCTTGATTTGAGGTACATTAATAAAGATTGAGCCCAATGGATTTCATTAAATATAAAAGCAAGGGAGATACCTTAGACAAATAGATTCAGTAATGAAATAGCGGATACATCTGTTATAAGTAAACACACATCCATATGCAACAGGTATATCTACAACTGTACTAACTATTTAATAGCCAGGTAATTAATAGATTCAGCTTAAATCTTTTTTAAATAAGGATTTATTTTTCGAAACCATGCGATATATCGATATAATGGAAAATTTTTATTTTATTTATAGACTATATGCAGGTCATTATTACTTTTGGCAGGCAATGCAAAACATAGTATATTTGGGAAAGTGGAACTTGAAATACAATTGTTCTGTGATAACACCACAGAGGATGATGTTACTACATACACTGAGAGTTGTGTGATAACACCACAGAGGATGATGTTACTACATACACTGAGAGTTGTGTGATAACACCACAGAGGATGATGTTACTACACACACTGAGAGTGCGGTGATTCCTGGTAAAAAGTTAGGGTGGAGATTTACTACCAGAGTTGATGGTAGAATTATAAAACAGCAATGGAACTTACACTGCAACAACCCCCACCATGAGGATGGAAATTGAGGCAATTACAGTGGCACTAAAATTGATTTCTGGAACAAAGGCAGCATTGGGGTATGTGTTAGTCACAGACTCTCAATCCATCATTAGAGAGATTGAGAATGGGCGATTCCAACATGACTGAATGGAATACATTGCATATTCTGATCTGCTGGGATGTGTGGAGATTTATTCTCCTCAAAATGAAGGAATCTACGGCAATTAAAGAACTGCCATATTCACATCAACAGCACCAATACTAGGAGAGATAGTTATGGACAAGAATGATATATTAAGATTTTTAAATGAACATTTTCTAAATGAGGACACTAGACTGGAAAAAGATATGATAATGCGGCTTAAAGAATTTGGAATTACCCCCAGGCCAACCAGAACAAGATGACTGAGGAGGGAGGGAGGAAGATTTAAGATGTGTGTATGTGACCAGCAAGCTACAGGAACCATCAGCATGCATAATCTTCATAATGTGCTGGCAGAGACAAAGCATCTATGGGTTTGCCCACGGTGTGATAAAACTAAAATAAAATTGACATTTATATAAAACATGAGATGGCAATATTTGTCAGTTCATGCAAGATTTTTATGATTAAATAATAACTAAATTGCCAGAGGATATCTGACTGAGAGGAGCGGGCAGCAGTAACACAGACAGGAGGTGATATAGGAAGTAAAATTTGTACAAACATGGGACATAATCTAAAGTTAAATATACATGTGTAAGTTAAAAATGGGGAACTACTGTGTATATTACAACATGAGACCTGGTCAAAAAGGTCTATAAAAGACCTTCAATTGTTTGATCTGACCATATAACATCAAATGTAAGATATGATAAAATAAAGTCAGGCCTATGTAAAAGATCAGATAAAGATCTAATAGACAAATATAAGATCTGGTCAAATATAGATCTCTGACAGATCAGATGAATATAATAGACAATGTAAGATCTGGTAAAATATAGATCTCTGACAGATCAGATGAATATAATAGACAATGTAAGATCTGGTAAAATATAGATCTCTGACAGATCAGATGAATGTAATAGACAATGTAAGATCTGGTAAAATATAGATCTCTGACAGATCAGATGAATGTAATAGACAATGTAAGATCTGGTAAAATATAGATCTCTGACAGATCAGATGAATGTAATAGACAATGTAAGATCTGGTCAAATATAGATCTCTGACAGATCAGATGAATATAAGTCAAATGTAAGATCTGGCCAAATATAGATCTCTGACAGATCAGATGAATATAATAATGTAAGATCTGGTAAAATATAGATCTCTGACAGATCAGATGAATATAAGTCAAATGTAAGATCTGGCCAAATAAAATATCAACGGCAGATCAGATAAAGATTTAATAGATAAATGTAAGACCTGATCAAATAAAGTTCTAATGTAAGACCTGATCAAATAAAGTTCTAATGTAAGATCTGATCAAATAAAGATCAAATGTAAGATCTGATCAAATAAAGATCTAATATAAGACCTGATCAAATAAAGTTCAAATGTAAGATCTGGTCAAATAAAGATCTATACAAATTTTCAAAACTATCTCCTGGTCAGAAAAGATCTTTAATATACCTCCAAATAAAAAAGCTGACCAAATAAAGTTTTCTAAGACTTTTAAATATAAAAAAACTGGGACATGAACCTACATCATAGCACACTGGTTTCTCATAAGTGTTGAGCTGCCTCCCTGGTCAGTGGCTGACCAGAAACCACTTGACTATCATTGCCTACTACACTTGCTCAGTAGCAATGCTGTCATTCCTCGACTCTACCAGAACATGAGCCATGGTACTCTACTTCCTTGTGGCTGGATGAACCATGATAGTAATGTTTACTTCAAACAACGAATAATGAGTCAACTTAAAATGTGGGTCTGCTGGTTAGTGGGATAGTGATTTAACACTACACTATTGTGACTCCCTCTTTCGAATTAAAAATGATAACATGACCACATGAGGGTACCGGTATGTTTAAAGGGCCTATATAATAGACCTTCAAAAGGTTAAACATGATCATACAAAGATCTATAATAAACATTCAAATGTTAAAAATGAACATTCAAATGTTAAAAATAATCATACAAAGATTTATAATAGACATTAAAATGTTAAATGTGATCAAAGATTTATATAGGCCTTCAAATGTTAAGCATGATCATACAGAGATATATAATAGACCTTCAAATGTTAAGCATGATCATACGGAGATATATAATAGACCTTCAAATGTTAAACATGATCAGACAAAGATCTATAATAGACCTTCAAATGTTAAACATGATCAGACAAAGATCTATAATAGACCTTCAAATGTGCTACCTAATCTGAGAAATATCTACAAATATCTTACAACAATAAGCAGGAGACATAACCCTGAACACATGACATGATTGTGTTGTCAGTATGAATGTAGATAACCACAGCAAAAATGTTTAACCCTGTTGACTGGGACATTAGGAAAAGTGTACAGAGGAGACTCCATTTCTTCCTTTTTTCAGTAAAGTGCATAGTTTTCATATATTTGTTTAAATGTTAATAGTTTCCTCATGTCATTTAAAGTATTTTTAGCCATTTCTATTCTCCTTTTAACTTGTTTCATATTTTCTGTCATTTACACTTCTGTTTAATATCTTCTGTCATTTGTGAATATGTGTCAGAGATACACGTACACATATGTGTCAGAGATACACGTACAAATATGTGTCCGAGATACACGTACACATATGTGTCCGAGATACACGTACACATATGTGTCAGAGATACACGTACACATATGTGTCAGAGATACACGTACAAATATGTGTCCGAGATACACGTACACATATGTGTCCGAGATACACGTACACATATGTGTCAGAGATACACGTACACATATGTGTCAGAGATACACGTACACATATGTGTCAGAGATACACATACAAATATGTGTCAGAGATACACGTACACATATGTGTCAGAGATACACGTACAAATATGTGTCAGAGATACACGTACAAATATGTGTCAGAGATACACGTACAAATATGTGTCAGAGATACACGTACAAATATGTGTCAGAGATACACGTACAAATATGTGTCAGAGATACACGTACACATATGTGTCAGAGATACACGTACAAATATGTGTCAGAGATACACGTACAAATATGTGTCAGAGATACACGTACAAATATGTGTCAGAGATACACGTACAAATATGTGTCAGAGATACACGTACAAATATGTGTCAGAGATACACGTACAAATATGTGTCAGAGATACACGTACAAATATGTGTCAGAGATACACGTACACATATGTGTCAGAGATACACGTACACATATGTGTCAGAGATACACGTACACATATGTGTCAGAGATACACATACAAATATGTGTCAGAGATACACGTACACATATGTGTCAGAGATACACGTACAAATATGTGTCAGAGATACACGTACAAATATGTGTCAGAGATACACGTACAAATATGTGTCAGAGATACACGTACAAATATGTGTCAGAGATACACGTACAAATATGTGTCAGAGATACACGTACACATATGTGTCAGAGATACACGTACAAATATGTGTCAGAGATACACGTACAAATATGTGTCAGAGATACACGTACAAATATGTGTCAGAGATACACGTACAAATATGTGTCAGAGATACACGTACAAATATGTGTCAGAGATACACGTACAAATATGTGTCAGAGATACACGTACAAATATGTGTCAGAGATACACGTACACATATGTGTCAGAGATACACGTACAAATATGTGTCAGAGATACACGTACAAATATAATATTCTTATTTTTTATATATAACAGATCAACTGATAACAACATCCAAAGATAAATTGAAAGTTATTGTTTGAGGTCTATGCACCCTAGGGGCCCAATTTCTATTTTTTTAAAAACCTTATTCTTTAGAAGTTTTTCCTATATTACACAGTAGAATCTCATTATAACAACTTGGTCGGGATATTACACAGTGGAATCTCATTATAACAACTTGGTCCGGATCAATGAAATATGTATGTAATAACAGAAGTTCTATATATACACAACAGACAATCTAGAACAAATATAATTGGGGATTTTTTAAAGTATTGTTGTAAAGGAAAATTTGTTATAAAAGGATGCGATATAGAAAGTTTCCACTGTACTAATTTCTGCCTGTATGTTTCCGGTGCCTGAAATGAGGGGCCAGGGTGTAAAGAATAGTAATACTGTGTGTGATCTGACATGTATGGTATAAGAGACAACAAAGAATATTTGCCTGTGGAGATAACTAGTCCACATCTTGAAGACGGTCAATGATCTGAAGAATGCCATGATGACGTTGGACGTACAAGAATGAAAATTGTAGACCATTGGAGAATTGTAGAAAATTGTAGACTGCTCGGGAAAATGAGCATCCGGGAATTTCCCCAGTGTGTAGTGATGTCGATGAAGAGCCATGAAACTGAATTTGAGACCTCTTTCAATGCTACACTTATTTTCAATTGTGAAGAAGGAACATCATCATGTGTAAATTAGAATGGTTATACAATAATATGACACCATTGTTTTTCGCAACATCAAGTGATATAATGACCTATTGATGAATACTTGATGGCATAGAGATGACAGAAATGAGGCAGTCCCAGGAGTGGGTGGACATGACATCAAAGACCATCTGAAAATGACACTTGTGTAGAGATAGGAATATTGGCCCACGATAAGTACGCTTAATAATGCAAGTGAAAATCAACTGAAGGCCGTGTCAACATCATCATCCAAATAGAGGATATATTTCCAAATAGGAAATAGATGATGGGTTTCAGGAAAAGAATACACTAGCAGTTTCGGTAGATATAGAAAAAGCCTTTGATAAAGTCTGGAATCTGAGACTGTAATGATAATCACATTTTTTTAGCAGTAAGCTCGCCTGGGTGTTGCTGGGCATGAGAGTGGAGCATAAAATAGCAGCAATTTTCTGCCATGCATGTTGTGGGAGGTGACTATGGTAAGAAGGTTCGAGGCAGAATTGGCCATCCCATCCCATAGAGTCAAAGTGAACTAGAAGCTATGCGGAAGTCGGATGTGTCATGCTGAAAGGCTCAGATATTACATCTAAGCTGTAAATCATGGCATAAAACAATCCATTCTCCAGATTACAACCTGTTCCAGATTACATCCTGTATACTTTGTACTAAGTTCTGCTGGAAATCTAGTAGGAAAATCCTGCAACAAGAGACATCCAATAGGAGTTTGAGAACAAACGCCCAAAAAATACTATCCTACAGAAGCTTATTTCCCACTGTTTGCTGAATCATATTCCACCTTATAGAAGCTTATTTCCCACTGTTTGCTGAATCATATTCCACCTTATAGAAGCTTATTTCCCACTGTTTGCTGAATCATATTCCACCTTATAGAAGCTTATTTCCCACTGTTTGCTGAATCATATTCCACCATATAGAAGCTTATTTCCCACTGTTTGCTGAATCATATTCCACCTTATAGAAGCTTATTTCCCACTGTTTGCTGAATCATATTTCACCTTATAGAAGCTTATTTCCCACTGTTTGCTGAATCATATTCCACCTTATAGAAGCTTATTTTCCACTGTTTGCTGAATCATATTCCACCTTATAGAAGCTTATTTTCCACTGTTTGCTGAATCATATTTCACCTTATAGAAGCTTATTTCCCACTGTTTGATGAATCATATTCCACCTTGTAGAAGCTTATTTTCCACTGTTGACTAGCTCATGAGCTAACTTATAAAATCTAGAGAATTTGGCAGTATGGTCTAAGGGGAGGTACACATAGGGACTCATGTTAAATGCTTCCTTAATTCCATATTTTGTCACATTGGACAGATGACAGCGGCTTAGGTGATAGCGGTAGGAGCCTTTGGAAGCAAGCCTGCGATTACAAGCTGCACATGTATACTCTCTCAGATCCTCTTCATTTGTATCTCCTTCAGTGAAAGATGAATAATCATCATCTTCATCCTCATTTTCAACTGTGCTACATCCTCCATTAGTGACTCGACCATCCCAGGTCAAACTCTGGGGGATTGAGAGATCAGGAGTCAAGCATTTATAGGAAGTGACATCTAAATGGTGTTTAGATGGTGTAGCTGCAGATATATCATCTGTGGGTAGCAGTTTCTGTAGACTATCCAGGGGATGCTCTGCAGTTTGGAGCTGGTTAGATATACAAAAGCTTAAGGAATCTATAGGGGGTATTCTTTCCTTCCAAATGTCCAAGTTAACAGTGGACGTTTTCTCCTTCCAACTGTCCAAGTTAACAGTGGACGTTTTCTCCTTCCAACTGTCCAAGTTAACAGTGGACGTTTTCTCCTTCCAACTGTCCAAGTTAGCAGTGGACGTTTTCTCCTTCCAACTGTCCAAGTTAGCAGTGGACGTTTTCTCCTTCCAACTGTCTAAGTTAACAGTGGACGTTTTCTCCTTCCAACTGTCCAAGTTAATAGTGGACATTTTCTCCTTCCAACTGTCCAAGTTAACAGTGGATGTTCTTTCCTTCCAACTGTCCAAGTTAACAGTGGGCATTTTCTCCTTCCAACTGTCCACATTGACAGTTGACAACATGAAATGACACTTTGGAAAGCATGTTACATTATCTGACGACTCTGATTTATGACCTGTTTTCTGGAATGGGGAAATATGCTCACAAGAATGCAGCATTAGCTGGGATAATTCAAGTTTAGAATCACATTTTCTGATTATACCTGGGGACTTTGGTTTTGTATTATCAACTAAAGAAGCTTTCAAGAAGTTTGGTGAGCTCTTCCAACATTGAGATGGAACCTCCAGAAAATGTTCACCTTTTTTTTCTAGGTTGCCTACAGTATCAATATGACAGTTGCCAGACTCTACATGAAACATACTGGGATGTGCTACTTGTAAATTATTGTTGTTCTGATTGGGACTTCTACTAATATGACTTTGTGCACAAACATGACCATCTTCATCATTCCGATAGCTTATATGATCATAAGGGTTGCTACAATTACCACCCTCATCTACATGGTCTCCATCATCATCACCATCTTTACCATCACTTTGGTTAGCATGACAATCACCTTCATGTCGATGACAAACATCGTTATATTCTCTACAAGAATCAGCATCGTCACCTCTAATCATGACTGAACTCTCCACTATCATTTTTTCTCTGGGTTCGTGTACATCACATATGCTGTCATCAATACAACCCTCTATTTTAACATCACCTTCGTTAGTTTTGTAGCTATTTTCTGGGATCTTTATCCAAGATGATGGCTTAATCCCTCCTATACAGCCATCTTCTTTGTCATTTATGCCAATATAACCCTCACAACTGCAACACCTACCTTCATCTGATACTACCTGATCATTACTGCTTAATGCTTGTTTTCTGTCAGGATAACATTTATTCCCTAAGAACATAAAGTGGTTGTGTTTACAGTTATCTTTTGTATGGAACTGAATGCCCTGCTTCCTGTCTGTGATTGCATCTTCTACCTGTTTGTAGCCTGTTATCAGATTCTCTACCTGTTTACTGTCTGTTATCGAATCCTCTACCTGTGTGCTGTCTATTATCGAATCATCTGCCTGTTTTATGTCTGTTATTGGATTCTCTGCCTGTTTGCTGTCTGTTACTGGGTCCTCTACCAGTTTGCTTTTTGATTTGGTATCCTCTACCAAACATTTTTTGAATGAGTCATCTGTATTTATGTCAACATCATCAGCTTGACTGCCCAGAGTGGTGTCTTCAGCTACTGTAACTTCACACATTTTAGTTACAGATAAACAAGATTTGTGATTGCATTCAGAATGGTCACCTCTGTTCACAGTATGGCTACCTGTGCTCCTACAGTTATCACCTGTATTATTTGAGTGGCTATCTATGTCCTGTGAGTGCCTACATGTATTCACATAATGATTATCTGTGTTCTTTGAGTGACTGCCTAATTTTTTTGAGTGGCTACTTGTATTCATAGAATGGTTTTCTGTGTTCTTTGAGTGGCTACCCGTGTTCTTTGAGTTGCTACCTGTAGTAATGGAATGATTAACTGTATTCTTTGAGTGGCTGCCTATATTTATAGGATGGTCATTTGTATTCTTTGAGTGGCTACCTATATTTATAGGATGGTCATTTGTATTCTTTGAGTGGCTACCTATATTTATAGAATGGTCATCTGTATTCTTTGAGTGGATACCTGTATTTATAGAATGGTCACCTACATTTTGCAAATGGCTACCTGCATTTATAGAATAGTCATCTGTATTTTCTAAGTGACTTTCCTTATTTATAGAATGGTTATCTGTATTCTTTGAGTGGCTCCCTGTATTTATAGAATGGTTATCTGTACTATTTGTGTGGGTACCGGATTTCATAGAATGGCAGTCTGTGTGGGAGTGGCCACTAGTGTGCTTAGATTGCTCATGTGTGTTCTTAGACTCAACACATGTGTTAATAGAGTTGTTACCCTCAATATTAGAGTGATTACCTGTATTCTTATAGTGATTACCTGTATTCTTATAGTGATTACCTGTATTCTTATAGTGATTACCTGTATTCTTATAGTGATTACCTGTATTCTTATAGTGATTACCTGCACAGTTATCAGAATTATCAACAATTTTATTACTTTTTGATGTTTTCTGGGTAAGACAATCATTAAGTTTTGGTACTTCTGTTGTGGACTTGATGCAGATTTCATGCTGACAACTTACTGGATGTGGCATCAAGCTATGAGATGTATGTGTCTCTTGAGTTGAACCTGAAGTTCCATCTTCTAAGTTAGTTTCCTCATCTGAGAAATATGTGGGTTCTTCCTTTACACTAAAACTTTTGTTATTAACATAACACTTGTTTGATGTGATCTCTGTGACATTTCCATTGTTTAGGTGTTCATGACCAAAATTTATACATTTTTTCTTTGAACTAGCAGTCTCTAAATTGTCCTCGTTTTTCCTTTTTCTACTTCTTGACAATAACACCTCTTCTCCAGAGAACGGTAACTGCAGACCTCGCTTGACATATTCACTTATACGACATTTCTCGAAATTCTTGTTTTTGTTGCTGGATTCCTGTGTTAAAACTTTACAATAACTGTGTCTGCTGGTTTGAGATAGTTTGCTATTAATGAAGCTGTCCGTACTGTGTTTGTAATCTTTTGATACCACAGAACTATCCACAGACTTTTCATATGGAGTTTTGGGGATGAAGCTAATAGAAGTTGCTACTGGTAACTCTCGTGAAGATTGAAAAAGTCCACATTTTTGGTTATTACTATTGATTCCAGATTTATATTGTTCTCCAGTTTTGTTATCTACTAAAGAAGTTGACGATATTTCAGAAAATGAAGCAAGTCCTGGAACCATACTGAAAAATCTGGAAAATTTGGCAAAGTGGGATTGAGCTTGGTCAGATGTGTCTGCTGAGATGGTGCTGTGTTCTGGCAAAGATCCCAAAAGTGGAAAACAACTTCTAAAAGGGCTGAACATAGAAGCCAAGCTTGAGGAACTGATATCTGATCTGCTGCTGAAGCTTTTGTTGATGAACATTTCCATCGCTTCTAATGCTGAAGATCTTGTTTCTACATCTGTGGGCACAGCGTCCGGATCAATGATGTCAAAGGTTGCATCATTATTTGATGGATCAGGAGAAGATGTTTTTAACTGTAAGAGTGAGGATGATGGTCCAGGGTTTGGACACCTACTTTTTGTTGATATTTGCTCCTTTTTCTTTGAGATTTTAGCCGCATGTGCAAGTGATAGCTCACATTCTGAAGACATCTTTCTCCTTGGTGGAGATAATTTTAAGCCACGTGAAAAGATGTCTAGTTTATGTAAGGCAGAATATGTAATGTCTAAGGATTCTGCTGAGGATTCTTGGACAAAATGTGAACATTTTGTCTGATTATACTCCCTGAACAAGCTCACGTCACGTTGTAAGGTAATTTCCGATGGTGTTTTGGCATCTTCTACTGTGTGATCTGACACTGTTTGAACATCTATTAGTTCTGTGTTTGTAACCTCATATTTAAACTGTTCATGAGTTTCCATATATGAATCATTTGATGACGATTGAATACTTTTTCTTGGGGATTCAGCAGTGTTTTCACATATAAGGTGTGTGATGCTCTCACCTTTGGCAGGCTGTCTGACGTCATCGTTAAAATACCACTTTTTCTGAGGCACTTCATTGGAATCACATATTGGGGTACTAGATTCACAGTTCGTGGTTATTGGTTTGTGCTGTAGTGTGGAGTGCAACAGACTCTTGTCGGGTGATGGCACCTCGGATTTGATCCGTCTGAAATGTTCACAGGAACCATTCTCAAGTTGCTTGTCGCAACAATTGATATTTTGTTTATCCCGCATTAATTCTTGTTTTGTTGATTCACATTTTGTTAATCCATTAAACTTATATCCAGATTTAGATGTCAAACCAAATTTACTCTCAGATCTGGACAACAATGCTTCTTCTAATGCTAGCTTGCTCTTAAGAGCATCAATGATTTCCGCTCTCCTCTTCAGGCATGCCCAAATATGGGATTCAAAGTCACATGATTCAATATGTCTTCCGCAACTCTCACAAGCAACAAATTTGTGAGGCTGGAGTTGAGAATCTAGAGTTTTGTTCTCACTTCTGTTTTTTAATTCAGACTGGTGCCTATCCCCTAAACTGTAATTGTTAACAATCTGTTTTTGCCTGTACTCTAGCAATGATGCCTCAGCATAAGAACTATTTTCAGAATTCGATGAAAAATCTTCTGGGAGATATTGTTTATGTTTTCTTGGTTGAGATGTAACAGAAATATTATCAACACAAGCTGCTGGATTTGCAATTTGCCGTGTAGGTGTTTTCTTGTGGTGACCTGACACTATCATGTGGCTCGCAAGTCCTCCCATATCAGTAAAAGCTTTGTGGCATACCTTACACTTGAAAATACATTCCTGGTCGAGTTCACGGTCGCAGAAGGTGGAACATTTATGTGATCGTCGACCATGATCTGAGTTCACAATTTTGGTGTAGTGTTGCGTTTGCATCATGTGGACGGTCAACAAAGGCAAAGATTGGAAGGACTCACCGCACTGCATACAACGTAAGATACGACGGGTTTGCTCCGACTCCTGGTTTATCCACATGTCTTGTCCCCGTACAAGTTTCCGGTAGTCTATCAATGAGGAAGTCTTGCTGGAACACGGTGTGTGACCTGTGTCCTGGATATGTAAACTCAGTGCATAGAGAGTACTGAATGATTGTAGGCAAGAACACCGAAGCACCGTGTGACTACTTTCAGCTTCACCAACTTGTTCATCTGCTAACGAAGGCGATGTTTGTCTACAGTGATCTCCCTTATGCAAAGGGGATGCAGTTGATGGCCTTGTATATTCCTGTTTTTCTATCCAATCAGAACAACGATATAACTTTGACTGGCTTAATGCTGTAGAATGGGGAACATCCAATTGTGTAGATAAACTACTTGAAGGAATCATTAATGTGTTTGTCAAACTAGCCAACAAGGGAATTACTGCTGTTGACCTCTTGGGCAATCTTAATGGAAAATCGCCTCCAAATCTCAGCTGTAGACTCTGAAGACTGGATGTACTGTTGAAAGTAGTGTTGGAGATGGTCGTTGATTCCGATGAGATATGATGTCCTGAAACCACAGTGTCATCTGGTGGCGATAACGATGTTAACCTGTCGGACTTCCTTGACAGATCTAGCGGCTGGTCATCATGAATATTTGGTTTGGGAACTGAGGAGACATTCAGTGTAGGTTCATTAGGGCTGGATGAATTTTTGTTACTGGTTATCAGTCTTGAAGGCATAGCCAGTGTCTCTTGGTGGTTAATACTAGCATATGCTAGGCCTGGAGATGCTATTGAATGCTTGTCTACACAGCGGCTGCCAGGACTAGATAAAGTCAAGTGTGAGTAGGATGTGTGAGACTTGTGAGGTGATACGTCAGATGTCCGCCTGTCTTGAGAAGACGAAATTGTTGATTCTATAATTGTGTTGTAATTACTAACCATCTGTTTCTTTGTCTCATAGCTGTGCTCTTGTTCAGTCTTACAACTCTGATCACCATGAACAAGATGCGTAAGATCATGTGGAAGCTGGACACTAGGTCTACTGATGGACTGACCGTCTGTCGAACATGCTTCTTTATTTTCCTCATCTGATGTAGTCTCGATATCTTCCTCTTCACTCTCCTCTGCCTCACTACCAGAGGTAGACATACCAGATTCAACTGTTTGTTGATTGGCTAATATTTGTTCTGGCTTGTCTGAACCTGAAATTAGAAAATAAAACATATAGAAAATATCTTACATTAAACTATATACAGA
Source organism: Meghimatium bilineatum (assembly GCA_034231615.1). Classification (NCBI taxonomy): domain Eukaryota; kingdom Metazoa; phylum Mollusca; class Gastropoda; order Stylommatophora; family Philomycidae; genus Meghimatium; species Meghimatium bilineatum. Next base: position 21,672,447 of record CM067310.1, read on the forward strand.
GTCACCTCACATTAAAACTATATATACAGAGTCACCTCACATTAAACTATATACAGAGTCACCTCACATTAAACTATATACAGAGTCACCTCACATTAAACTATATACAGAGTCACCTCACATTAAACTATATACTGAGTCACGTCACATTAAACTATATACAGAGTCACCTCACATTAAACTATATACTGAGTCACCTCACATTAAACTATATACAGAGTCACCTCACATTAAACTATATACAGAGTCACGTCACATTAAACTATATACTGAGTCACGTCACATTAAACTATATACAGAGTAACCTCACATTAAACTATATACTGAGTCACCTCACATATACCGAGTCACCTCACATTAAACTATATACCGAGTCACCTCACATTAAAATATATACTGAGTCACCTCACTGTGACTACGTCACGGACTGCTGTTTTACTCAATGTAACTAAGTCACAGACATACTGTTTTACTACTCAATGTGACTATATGATGCAATGCTACGAGATGAACAGTTTTCTGCTCAAGATGGAACTTTGCTGTACATGTCTTGCAATATCGAGCAGCCAACCACACATCAATCATCCACAGTTACCCCACCCCATACGTCATGCAGGAGGTGGTAGTGTTACCATTCTTTGCTTCTTGGTTGGATCCAGTATAGCGGGGACGGACACGAGGTAGAAACAAAGGTAAATGTAGTTAAAAACATCATATGCGCAATACGTGGGGGGGGGGGGGCGCATGTCATGTGAAAACGAGGTTTTGAATACATAGTTCTGGCGAAGACAGATGTATCGGGACATTGGCGCAAATAAAACGGCGACACAACGAATTTCCATTATCTGGACTACATCCTGCTGGATATCTAGAAGGACCATGGTCTTGCTACAAGAGAGATCCAGCGGGAGTTTGAGAATGAACGCTGAAGAAGAAGAATACATAGTGACTAATGGCAAAACTTCAACGAAGACGGATGTGTCGGGCCATTAGCGCAACGGCATACGGCGACACAACGCATTTTCTTTCTCTGAACTTCATCCTAGGAAATCTAGTAAGACCATAGTTCTGCTACAAGAGAGATCCAGCGGGAGTTTGAGAATGTGTCCTGCTACAAGAGAGATCCAGCGGGAGTTTGAGAATGTGTCCTGCTACAAGAGAGATCCAGCGGGAGTTTGAGAATGTGTCCTGCTACAAGAGAGATCCAGCGGGAGTTTGAGAATGTGTCCTGCTACAAGAGAGATCCAGCGGGAGTTTGAGAATGAACGCAGAAGAAGAAAGAGGTTGAGCTGGAATAACTAACGGGCAACAAGACACACAAAAATACTGTATACACATAATAATAATGGGATATAGAGGTAATATTTATCGTAAGGGAAGACGAACAATCTCATGGAGCAAGCAATGAGGGACATGAAAAAAAAATGTCATGGAACAAGTAATGGGGGCATGAAAAAACTTTAATGGAACAAGCAACAAAAAATTGGAGGACATACAAACACATCCTATGGAACAAGCAATGGGGGACATACAAAAATCTCATGGAACAAGCAGTGGGGGTGGGGGGGGGGCGAGAAAGAAAATATCAAGAAATAATCAATGAGGAACGAAAAAAACAACCAAACACGAACTATCCAGGAGCTGGAAAGGGGGGGGGGAATACAAGAAAATATGAAACAACAAGAGATGAGAAAAGAAAATATGAAATAATAGATGAGAAAAGAAAATATGAAATAATGAGAGATGAGAAAAGAAAATATGAAATAATGAGAGATGAGAAAAGAAAATATGAAATAATGAGAGATGAGAAAAGAAAATATGAAATAATGAGAGATGAGAAAGAAAATATGAAATAATGAGAGATGAGAAAGAAAATATGAAACAATGAGAGATGAGAAAAGAAAATATGAAACAATGAGAGATGAGAAAAGAAAATATGAAACAATGAGAGATGAGAAAAGAAAATATGAAATAATGAAAGATGAGAAAAGAAAATGTGAAATAATGAAAAATGAGAAAGAAAATATTACGAATAATAACTGGGTAATGAGACAAAGAGAAAATGAAGCAAATGTAAAATGAGACAAACGCAGAGAGAGAGAGAGAGAGAGAGAGAGAGAGAGAGAGAATGGAAAAAGACATTAAGTGGAATGAGACAAACGAACATAGAAAAACAAATAGAGACTGAGACATAAAGAACATGGTAACACATGGCAAGAGAATGAGAGAGACAAAGATGGAAAAACAATTAATGGAAAATGAGACAAAAAGAGATAATTGAAAACAATAAATGGGGAATGAGACCGAACATTGTCCCACCGAAGACGGATGTATCGGACCGTTGGTACAAATAAAACGGCGACACAACGCATTTCAGTTCTGTGGACTACATTCTGCTGGGAGTCTAGCACGATCATTGTCCTGCGGTAAGAGAGATCCAGCGGGAGTTTGAGAATGTACGCTGAAGAAGAGTGAACATTATATAGAAATACCAAGATGGCGCTGATAGCGCCTGAACGACAGCGAGACAGAGAGAGAGCGAGACGGAGAGAGAGAGAGAAAATGACGTTTAGCCATAACGTCATGAAACGGAGACACGTTAACCATCAAACGTCATGTCTGAAAATGGGATAGATATTGGTGGAGAATCAAGGTGATGGAAAGACGAACCGTCATTAGTGCTGGCAACATTTCACAATATCGGGATCATATTTTCAAGACTCTCGTGTCACGTCAGATGTCATCCTCCTTAACGATATGACACCGGGTATGACACACGTGACATCAATGATGACAACAGCAAGCGAAGGTCGCTTGGTAAAGCGTATAACAATTGTCAGATACCATGTTATTAAACCCAGAAGACACTAATCATGTTTGTTCTCAACTAGATTATAATAAACCGCTGTTCACGATGTAGGCAACCTTTTTATGATCTGCGGGTCCGATTTGAGCATCTTTGTGTGGTATGGGGACAAAAAGCTTTTCTATTTTCAAATCTCTTGAAGATCTAAGTACTGTTTTCCGAACTGTTGGGACCAGTGCAACAAGAACAGGTAGTTGAAGATAGGGTTACTATACGTCCGGGTTTCCCCAGACACGTCCTCTTTTTATGTCAATGTCCGGGCGTCCGGGTGGCTTTCCAGAAAAATGACTTTTGTCCGGGTTTTTCTGCGTCCCCGACCGTCCGTCCGTCCCCGATCGATCGATACTTACTTACTTACTTTTCTGTGCTATATACTTTAATTTATTATGTATCGTGAAATAAACTACGCGCCAGCTATATTTAGCTCAATATTAACTTTAGCCATCAGAACTTCTGGTTCCGTTAGCCACTTTCAATTTTTCGTAAACTGAACGCATTTTGCACAGCAGACGGTAACGCGAGTTCGTTAGTGATAGGCCTAATTATTAAAAAATACATTTTTAAATTGAAGATTGAACTTAAATTTAAAAAATTAGATTTAAAACATGCTAAAACTCAGTTAAAACTCAGTTAATACAAGTTTATAATTAAATAAGAACAATATTTTAATGTAGTTTAATTTTAATTTTATTTGTGCAGCACTTAATATTGGCCATATTTGATGAACATTTTGCATATCCTCTTTTTCCATCTGACAATAAACAGAAAATAAACAGGACTTCATTCGTTGCGTTTTTTTATTATTGTCGTGATTTTCGTTAGTCACTATTTATATACGTTGAGTCATCTGACAAAAATAGCCTAGGCCGACCAAAGAAGCACACGGAAATAATAAAAATCGGTCATAGTTACTTTCTGTGCACAGGTCTGTATACTGGAGCTCGGACAGTGCATATAGTTCTTTTAGATCAACCTAGCGGGCCAGAACAAAATTGGCTTGGAGAATCATATTTGGCCCGCGGGCTATATTTTGCCCACCACTTTTCTAAATGCTTAGTGTATCCACAGCGTGCTCAATAATGTTCAGTTTTCTTTTCGTTAGCATTCGTTCTCAAACTCCCACTGGACCTCTCACGTAGCAGGACGACTCCCCTAGATTTCCAGCAGGATGTAGTCCAGAGAATGGAGATGCGTTCTGTGACCGTTTTATTTATGTCAATTGACACATCCAACGTCTACGGCGGTAACTAACACTGTCATCCCTCAGTTATCACGGTCAATAGGGACGAGAACCGGCCGCGATAAGTGAAAAACCGCGAAGTAGTGTCATCCTCTCATTTTTAACACACGTACATTTTTTGTGTATGTATAATATCAATAAGTGTATATGAAACCATATAAGTGCATATGTTATCATTAGAACATTAAAGAATAGTTTCAAACATGTCAATAAAATATTAATAGTATAATAACATACATAAAATAATGTATAAAAAATATAAATATGATACGTGTGTGTGTAACATACGTAGATATAACTAAAGTGTAAATATAGTTTTTAGAAATGCGCAATGTACGGAGGCCGCGATAAATGAACCGCAAAGTAGCGAGGGATGACTTTATATCACTATCATAGTCACAAATGATGGCAGATGTGAAACAGTAATAGGAATGGATAAAAGTACGTTCAGTGACGTAAGGAAAATATTAACATCTAAAAAAATTATAAATATGCTAAAATGAGAATATTATAAAATGCGACATCTATTCTACGAGTATATTAATGTGGACACATGGAAACATAATCAATAAACAAACAATTAGAAAACAGAACTGATGTCGTTGAGATGTGGATATATAAAAAAATAGGTAGAACATTATGGACACACGAGAGATAATGTGTGTGTATAGACGAGTCAGTGTACGTATGTAGACGGTCAGTGTATGTATGTAGAAGGTCAGTGTATGCGTGTATGCATGTAGGGCAGTGGCTCTCAACCTTCCTAATACCACGACCCTTTAATACAGTTTCTCATGTTGTGGCGATCCCCAACCATACAATTATTTTCGTTGATACTATACATTTTTCCCGTGGTCTTAGGGGGTCACGATCCACAGGTTGAGAACTGCTGAATTGTAAACGGTATCAGGAAGTAAAATAAGGGTTGTTACATTAGAGAGAACTGTAACAAATAGACAAGGAACAATACTAGAATGAAAACATAGAGATATAAAGAAATAGAGGTAAATAGAAAGAAGACGCCTGTCTTTCTCTTTATGAGAATCTTATGTAAATTTCTCGCCGTCTCTCAATGTCCAAACAATATATTTCTTTATGTAAATAACCCAAATATCGGAGGATATCCGACAAAATGGAAGTGCCGCAGTAACCAGACAAATAGAGGTAAATACAAATAAGGTAGGAAGGTTACTGTAGAAAACTGTCTATAAAATAATAAAATATAGAAAATATATTTCTGGTGAGAGAAAACCGTCACCCAGTCAAATGGTTTATATTCGTTATGGTTTTGTGTTCTTAACTGTTTTTGTTGTCTTGATAAAGGACCCAGTTGGACCGACACGTTGACAATTGTATTTGTTCTTTGTTTTATTGTTTTATTACGGCACTTCCATTTTGTCGGATATCCTCCGATATTTGGGTTATTTACATAAAGAAATATATTGTTTGGACATTGAGAGACGGCGAGAAATTTACATAAGATTCTCATAAAGAGAAAGACAGGCGGTTATATATATATATATATATATATATATAGAAAGAGAGAGAGATAAAGAGAGAAAGAGATGAAGTTTAAGACTGAGATACAGGGCCTAGTTAGAGAGAGAGACACACAGGAAAGTAGATGTGATTATCTTGCGTGTGTGATTTAACTAAAATAATAAACGTTCATACGTCAGCTGTTTTCGTGTGTACATTTCACCATTTGACCGGAAAGGAGGTATGTGAAGACTCTTTTGTGAATAATCGGTAATGGACAAGAGAGAAGGAAAGTTTTCACCGATCTTTTAGCTACGCCCTAGTACTAAAAGACATGCTCAGACAGTGCTGGATTTAGCTTAAGCTAAACAAGCTATAGCTTATGGCCCCCCAACATGTTTTTTTTAATTTCAGTATCTATTGTCTATTGTCTTTCCCCAGGTGGTTTGTGATTCACTCTTGCCGTTAAGCATATGGGTGATTGGAGCTCGAGCTTGCGTTCTAAAGCCAGATGTATGGCATCGGCTGTGCTATGACCATGTCTGTTCAGGATGTCCCTGACGTTTTATATCCATCTTTTCCGTGTTCTTCCTTTGGCTTTGTACCCTGATCTCATTTGGTTATATGCTTGTACGGGCAACTTTTCGTGATGCATTCTCATAATGTGGCCAAACCACTTGATCTGTTCTCTCTCTATGTAATCTGTACAAGATATTATACCTATTCTTTGCCTGATATATTCATTTCGCAACCACAAAGGTACGATTACTGACTTTTTTCAGTCCTCTTGGACTTTACCTTCTTTCCTTCATTTAGTATCTATATATTCTTAATCGGTAAAGGGCCCCATATCTCAAATAGCTTAGGGCCCATATCTCAAATAGCTTAGGACCCATATCTCAAATAGCTTAGGGCCCATATCTCAAATAGCTTAGGGCCCCATATCTCAAATAGCTTAGGGCCCATATCTCAAATAGCTTAGGGCCCCATATCTCAAACAGCTTAGGGCCCCATATCTCAAACAGCTTAGGGCCCCATATCTCAAATAGCTTAGGGCCCCATATCTCAAATAGCTTAGGGCCCCATATCTGAAATAGCTTAGGACCCATATCTCAAATAGCTTAGGGCCCCATATCTCAAATAGCTTAGGGCCCATATCTCAAATAGCGTAGGGCTCTATCAAGTCTAAATCCGGCACTGTGCTTAGATATGCTTTGGGGGGGGGGGGGTTGCACCCAACCACCCCCTCACCCTCTTATATACAGGAATGGAGAGACTATACACAAATGTATACATGATAAAGAAGAAGAAAGACACGAATAGAGAGAAAAAATTTAGACAAGAATTACAAATGATAACGTAAGGTGAGTGTGTGAATTATTGCCATTTTTTTATTTACAAAAAAGGAGATTCCGTGAGGATTAGTAGGGGTAAGACAAGAGTAAGGGACGTTGAGGAGTAGCCGCGCAGACAAAGACGGAGGTCGGAAGTGTGTGATGGATGAAGCTGACAGACAGGACGGGTGGGTGCCGAATTTGAGGGTGAATTATAACCAGAGATAAGCAAGATGGACGACGTCGTGTGACGAGGTCTTCCCGTTGCTATGGTAACCGAGTGACAGCCAATCACTTTGCCTGGCAGAAACAGAGCACTTCGGTCTACATAGGTCGACTCAGACAACTCGTCTCTATCACGTTAGCAGATCCCACATTGGTCCACAGTTACATCACGTTAACAGATCCCACATTGGTCCACAGTTACATCACGGTAATATGTCTAACATTGGACCACAGTTACATCACGGTAATATGTCTAACATTGGACCACAGTTACATCACGGTAATATATCTAACATTGGACCATTTACAGGCAATATCTATTGAATTGGACCACATTTACATCAAGGTTATTCGTATTCCGCTGGGCCAGTCACTTAAGATGAAGATTTCATCTGATCACAGTTACTTCAAGATTACATTGTCTTCCATTGGGTCGGAGTATTCTACGTTCAATTGTTTTTTAAAAATATTTGGGGCATCTTCAATTAGCGCTAAGATATCTCCCATTGGTCAATTATTTCTTAATGTCGACATATCATCTATCGGTCAATTCTTATGTAACACTCGAATATCCTCCCTTAGTTCACTCTAATGTAACACTCGAATATCCTCCCTTAGTTCACGTTTGTGCGTTTGTGGTGCACTCTGCTAGACTGTATCTTGTCCATCTTGCTACGTTTTCGTATCACTTGTATCTCTGCCTACCCCGTGCTCTACCCCCCCCCCTTCAGGACTCTAGCCTAAGTGAAGTCTTCAAAAAGGTGCCATGCATTTAATATGCCAAAAACACTTCATTTGTTTAGGAACCGTGATTTTTATGTTCTGTCGTAATCTTTTTTTTTTGATTCGCAGTAATTGTCAGAACCTCTATGCTTGTTTTCTCTTCTTTCCATGAATACATCATATTTTGCTATATAACCACTTCTCGAAGGTATCAGTTCTGTCTACTAGTACCACCACCACCCATCATTAGTATAATCATTCTCTGTCTATGCAACACCTGACAAGTTGATCATTGTAAAGTCAGTTGGAAAAAGTTACCATAATCCGTTTACAAATTCGTAATCACACATTCAAGCGAATATTTCAGAAACTGTCTGTTTGATCGCAGAATTTTTTGGAAATCCAACTTTTGATGTAAACGGACTCAAATTCCCTCCCCCCTACAAATGTTAGTAGTTTAACAAGTTTCTCTCTCTAGTAGCACCCAAACATACTAAAAATGAAAATTATAAAAAAGCTATAACTATTCTACATTAATGTATGGCTCAGAAACATGAATAGTGAATAAGCAGTTAGAAGACAGAATTGATACCTTTGAGACGTGGATATGTAGAAGAATAGGCAGAACATCATGAAAAGAGAAGAAAAACAAAACTACAAAGGTTCTAACACCACTTCGTTTGGAAAAAAGAACTATTAAAAGAAATATAAACAAAGAAATACTTTATTTTGGACATATTAAAAACATGACACCTTGTTGAATATCTTAACTGAGGATATAGTTAAAGGGAGATGAGTGAGGTGTAGGCAGAGATACAAATTGGACGGAAAATATCACGAGTTGGGCAGGCTACAGTCTAGCAGTGTGCACCGCCAATGTAAGAGACAGAGGATGTTGGAGGTACGTTGCGGCCAATATTCGTTGCGGAGATGGCACTTGATGATGATGAACATGCCTAGATGTTTGTGAAAACAAATACAGATGCTCGTTACAAGTTGAAGGATAAACTATCAATACCGCAGTCAGGACGTCGACATTAATAAGCCATCAGTTTTTGGCTGTAGTGATTTTCTAGTCAATATCTAACGTTAAGTAGGTTGCCAATGCTTTCTAAACAGTTGCCTACGGTAGGATGTGAAACTAGTACCTTTGTCGCCAAAGACGCGCACTGTACCTCATGGCCACTAACGTTACGGGATAAAAGTCAGGTAACGACCCTAAACAGGGAATGGGTGGCTGTGGTAACACAAGGCAAATATCAAAATGAGCAAAAATAAGTATAAGTGTTACTAAAATAAGTCCATAAGACAACCTAACAACGAGACAATAACAGACGGCGTTTCGACTAAAAAGCCTTCATCCAGACAAACAAAAGATAACAGTAAACAAATCTTTCATTGAGACACACATGGTGGTGATAGGAAGGAAAAAAGAGGGAAGAAGGACAGTAGTTGGGGGGGGGGGGCGACGGAATTCACTAACGTTAAGTAGGTTGTCAATGCTTTCTGAAAGGTTCGGTTGTCTACGGCGGGATGTGAACCTAGTACCTTTTACTGAGACGCACACTGTACACCATGACCATAGAGCCGGACTATGCTGTGGAGTTCTAAGATATGCCTGCTCAATATCTGCCTATCTCTTTCTTTCTCTGCCTGTCTCTTTCTTTCTCTACCTGTCTCTGTCTGTCTCTTTCTTTCTCTGTCTGTCTCTTTCTTTCTCTGCCTGTCTCTTTCTTTCTCTGCCTGTCTCTTTCTTTCTCTGTCTGTCTCTTTCTTTCTCTGTCTGTCTCTTTCTTTCTCTGTCTGTCTCTTTCTTTCTCTGCCTGTCTCTTTCTTTCTCTACCTGTCTCTTTCTTTCTCTGTCTGTCTCTTTCTTTCTCTGTCTGTCTGTCTCTTTCTTTCTCTGTCTGTCTCTTTCTTTCTCTGTCTGTCTCTTTCTTTCTCTGCCTGTCTCTTTCTCTACCTGTCTCTTTCTTTCTCTACCTGTCTCTGTCTTTCTCTACCTGACTCTTTCTTTCTCTGCCTGTCTCTTTCTTTCTCTGCCTCTTCCTTTCTCTTTCTCTCTCCTCATCTGCATAATACATGCATTCATAATCTCGAAGGAATGGATGAGATCAACAACATACACATAAGATGAGTATGGCGGGTGACTTATGACACGAATATTCCCATCAAACACACACAGAGGCTGAGTATGGCGGGTGACTTATGACATCGAGGTCCCCACCTCCTAGCTGAATATTATTTACACCCAGAAAATATACCGATTCTGGTCTGACATGAAAATTATCATAAATCTGTTGTCGTGTGACAAGAAAAGGTCATAAATTCGGGGCTGCATGTCACGTTATCTTCCATTTATCCGCCAGAGGGAGGTCTGATCCTTAACGAGAAAGAAGATACAGCGTCTCCATTTCCCCCCCCCCCCCCCCCCCCCCCAGGTGTCGTGCCGCATTTCTGTTCCGGCCGCTAAAGTCGATAAATTTTAAAATTGTATCTTTCCTTTTGTTTCTGGCGGATAAATTCAACAGTTGACCGACGGCTATAAATCGGTTTCTTATCAATTATCATAAACTCCTCATGATCAGGGCTGGGTTCCAGACATCCTGCAACGTTTGGCCTATTGTTCCTGTCAGCACGAGTTTTCTCCACGTGGTCCCTACCAGAGTACTCACTATTTTAAGAAAGTGGTAGGACAAATATGGGCCGAATCTGGCCCTCGAGCCAATTTTGTATATAGCCCTCCAGGATGAACGTAATGTAATACATGCGATGGTCACAGTCCTAAAAAAATTATACTTGGAGCTTCAAATGACTTAAACTCCGCCAAAGACGGATGTATCGGGCCACTGGCGTAAATAAAACGGCGACACAACGCATTTCTATTCTCTTGAATACATCTTTGCTAAAAATCTAATAGGACCATTGTCCTACTACAAGAGAGAGTTTCAGCGGGAGTTTGAGAATGAACGCTGAAGAAGAAGAAGAAATGACTTAAACAAGTTTTATGGTCCTTTAGCACATTTATCTCTATTTCATTTATCTTTAATTTCTTTATCTTTACTTAATTTCTAGTTCCTCTCATAGAGTCCTGCAGTGCTATATAACCCATATACTAACATATGGGTGCGAGTCTTGAACAATAAACAAACTGGAAAGTGGGAAATTAGAGGCAACAGAGATGTGGTTCTACAGAAGAATGCTGAGAATACCATGGACTGCCAGAAAAACTAATGTAGAGGTGTTGAAAGAATCAAATGCGAAAGGGACCTTAATCAACAATATAAGAAAAAGGCAATCTTCTTTTTTTGGCCACTTCATGAGACAGGCAGGTTTAGAGTACATAGCCACAACAGGCAAAATTGAAGGCAACAGAGACAGAGGGCGACAACGTGAGAAAATATTAGACAATTTGACAACTTGGCACAGCAAGGAAACAACAACGACTTTGATACATAATACTGTGGACAGAGAGCTGTGGAGAGCCATGATCGCCTACGCCAGCCGGCATGGCACCTGATAATGAGTTCCTCTCTATTAAATTTTGCTTCTTCATTTATTTTTCTTGTTCCCCCATCCACAAATTCTTGCAGATTTTGTGATGCGTAGTCTGGGAAGAGACTGCGCTGTGTTCTAGTTTACAGCTTGGCAGCGATATGTAGGCTACTAATTTGGCAGACTTCATCATAGCTTCTGGGTCATATCAACTATCTGCATGATCAGACAGCCAACCCCATCTCAAAACCTCCTTAGTCGTTGTTTACGACATGCACGACAGATTAGTCTGTGCTACCCTTCGAGCTCCGACAACAAACGGACATTTACCTCTATTACATTTATTTCTAACTCATGTATCTCTTCTCCATTTATTACTTCGAAAAGTGATTCTCCATTTATTACTTCGAAAAGTGATTCTCCATTAATTAATTCGAAAAGTGAAAAAAAAACTAAACCTTCTGTGTTGTGGGCACTACAAGGAGATAGTAATATTACATGGGATGACCCAGACACCAAACATAACCTAATCTGTTGAATTCTTAATGCTAATAAACTGTTAGCTTTTTAGCCTTTTTCTCAAGCTAATAGTCTATTAGCTTTGTTAGGGAAAATTGAAACGCTCAAATCACCAAGGTTTCCAGATAAAAATTTTGATTTAAAGACAAATAATCCGTGTTTTAAAGCCATACAAAATCCAAACGAAAATGAACAATATTTGTTAAAACCAAATCACATTGAAAAGCTGTAAATATATATCTACTTACGCATCGTGATTTTATAACTATTGTTTCTATCACTCTATGACTGTCACATTAAGTTGTTCTTTGTATTTTTTTAGGGAGGTCTCATCTGCGTTTCTGATTTTTCATGTTGAGATTTCTATAATGATGCGGATAAAAGAGCAGCTGTGAATGGCAACCTTGTTATAAAATTCTTAGATTTATTTTACCAGTTTCAGTTGGGAAAAGATTAACATATTATTTTTCAAACAAAAACATCGTTTTTCCAACAGGAGTCTCATTTGCTCATATGATGTCGACCGGGTGACCCAAGGTTCACTTTCCAGTTCAACTAGAAACGTTTGTAAAATCATCAACGACTCATAGGTCGACCCAGCTAAGGAAATTGGTACCAGCTCTTATGGTAAAGTAAAGGAGGCGAGCGTGATGTTGATCACAACATTTCTACGTATGCCTTTGATCTATTAAAAAAACAGGCCTACCACCGTATTTCCCAATATGCCTCAATGGCGTGATGTTACTACTATTGCGATGTTACTACTATTGCGGTGTTACTACTATTGCGGTGTTACTACTATTATGATGTTACTACTATCGTGCGATATCTTCTTCAATCTCGAGTCAGACACTGATATTCTGATATGAACTGTACTGTGGTCACCAGTCCCAAGGCAGGGCCTTATCTTGTCCGTCAGATCTATTTCAAACGGCTAGCTTTTTACAGAAAGACTGACAGAATGACAGAAAGTTAAATTGAGACAGGCAACATCCCGCGAGCACTCGCCTACAGGACGCCAGTGTCCTGGTACATCAGAAATGATTAGTTGACGCAGATTGGACGGACAGACAGGCATAGCAGTCTGGACAATTGGGAGCGTCTGTCAGACATCACTCACACTGGCACGTACACGGGCATCCAGGCCGTAGTTATCTGGTTTCTGTTTGCTAGTCGATCAGTTTGCGACTCAGTTCAGGGCTGCGCCTTCCTTGTATAGCGCGCGAGCATATACAAACATATATTCATACACATACACTCATATACATATGCTCACATGCACAAAACATGCTATGCTCACATATACACATTATATACCCATACACACACTCACACGTATTCACAACGCAGTTACAACCACACAGTCACGACACTTCAATATCTCTTCTTATGCATTCATTCTAAAACTCCCGCACATTAGCAGGATGTAGTCATAAGAACTTAAGTCGCTGTATTATGGTTTACAGCATGACAGCCTTTTTCCCGTAGTCGTAATTTTCGATAACAGTTACCATGTTGTTCCGACAGGTCGACGTTGTGCTTGAACTAGTTGCGGGCACGGCGTTGGTGGGAGGAACAACAAAAAAACCTGTCGCAAGGGCCAGAGTTGTGCCCTGATGTCGACATCTGTTTCGGCGGCATTATACTCGAAACATCATCGAGTCGGACGGCTGCTGGAACAGAAGACGGAGCACTTATGGAAATGCCCACGTGCTGTGAGGTCAGTTTCTAATAAAAAATCAAGCCTTTCGGCCTGAAACATCCGACTTCACCATGGCTTCTGGGCACTTTGACTCTCTATGGAATGATACAGCCAACCCTCACCTCCAAAACATCCTTAGCTATCTCTTACAACATGCATGGACGGTAACAGTGTCACTATTCTTTACTCCCATTTCAGACCTCAGATACGCACAAGAGTCGCCAATAATGGAATCATTTACCATTGATCTCTATAAAAAATATTCCAATAAATTATCCGGAGAAAGGAATGCACTGTGTCATGGTTTACAGCTTGGTTCCGATATCCGCAATTTCGGTCTGACACATCTGATGTCAACGTGGCGTCTGGATTACTTTGACTCTCTATGGGATGAAACATCCAGCTTCACTCCCAAAACTTTTTAGCCTCCTCCTATAACATGTATGGCTGGGAATAGTGTCACTATTCTTTGCTCCCTTTTCGGACCTTTCAACAAACGGAGAATATTTCAAGAAATACATACTTTGAAATAAATTAAATTCATTCGTTTAATGTATAGCAACAGACATTTGGTTCCTACGTGGCACACGATGTTTGTGAGAAAGCATAAACTAGTATAGATAACAACCTATGTCGTGCATATCGTAAGAGGCGACTAAGGAGGTTATGCGATGGAGTCCCATCCCATATAGAGTCAATGACCCAAAGCCATGCTGAAGTCGGATGTGTCGGCGGAATGGCGCAGATATAGCAGCAATGTTGTAAATCATGACACAGCGCATACCGTTCTTCGGACTACATCCTGGTAATCTGCAGGAGTTTGAGAATGAACGCACAAGAAGAAGTAGACAACCTATGTTATTCAGTCACTGAGTGAAAGAAAACAGTGGACAAACAATGGGGAAGAAATATCTAATATAGTAAGCACACAGTGTGAATATGGAAAATTAATAAGAGATATAAAATAGTAGAGATAGAATATGGAAGAAATATTTAGAACTAGATTCGTTCGGATCCCGTCGTCCCGTCGGGACGAAATTTATTGAGTTGCTTACACTGATATGTCTCACATTGCCAATGTGCTTGCCAACCCGGCTCACCACAAGGGAACAAATGCGAGCATGACATTGGATACATATTCGAGCTAGGTATATTGATATTAATGAGCTGCGTTGTTGGATTCAATGGGTAAATGTGAATGTCGCGGGTAAAAGGTGGTTCTCTGTTGTCTTTGACGAAAACCGTTGCAATCTCGTTAGATTTTGATTCATTATAGCGACGTTTCTCACATTGACGATCGTGCTTGAAGATCATGTTTACCATTGGGATTTCTCTTCCAGTTTGAGCAGCATTCTGAATCTCTCTTGTTTGATATCACGTATTAACTGAAACGACTGTGCTAGTCTATTGTAGTGACGAAAAATTCGATCGATTTTATCAAGAATTTCTCTTTCGCATGTGGCATGTGCTGCGTATGCTTGTCGAACGTCTGTTGCTTGAGTACTGTCCAAAACATACAACTGAACGAACTGTGAAACTGTGTTGTATGAGGGTTGTATATGATAAGTTTGTTCATGAACTTTTAAAACATATGGACCTCGACCTTGACAATCTGTAATTTTTTCTTCCATTGGCGCGAAAGAAAGAACGTTATTATAAGAGCGAATATTCTCGCGAAAATTTGTGTATTTAGGTTGTGTATTATCAGAGAGTATCAAGCGCAGGAACTCTGGATACGCCAGCTTATTACCATGGATGTCTTGTGACTTTTGGAGCAAGATTTTATCAACAACACTCCCTGTCGTAACCATACACTCTCTCAACCACACTCCCTGTCGTAACCATACACTCTCTCCACAACACTCCCTGTCGTAAACATACACTCTCTCAACAACACTCCCTGTCGTAAACATACACTCTCTCAACAACACTCCCTGTCGTAAACATACACTCTCTCAACAACACTTCCTGTCGTAAACATACACTCTCTCAACAACACTTCCTGTCGTAAACATACACTCTCTCAACAACACTTCCTGTCGTAAACATACACTCTCTCAACCACACTCTCTGTCGTAAACATACACTCTCTCAACAACACCCCCTGTCGTAAACATACACTCTCTCAACAACACTTCCTGTCGTAAACATACACTCTCTCAACCACACTCTCTGTCGTAAACATACACTCTCTCAACAACACTCTCTGTCGTAAACATACACTCTCTCAACCACACTCTCTGTCGTAAACATACACTTTCTCAACAACACCACTTTCGTATCACGACTCTTTCAGTAAAACGTATTTCCCCATCCACCCATCCTCCTGAAAACTAGACATCCACACCCTCCTTCATTCCTCCCAGAGTGCCACCAACAATTACTTACATGAACTTCAACAAGGTTAATCCAGGTGATCCCATCCTTGTCACTCCGCCCGTCATAACCGCAGGAGGCATCATTAATAGCCTGACACCTGTCACACTCCAATAAGTCTGCCCCAGACAATATAATGCTGGTTCCCTAGGGTACAGGCCGAGCATAGTTGGTGTTTTTCTCTTTCTCTGATATTCATACATTTTGTATGAAGTTACTTCAAAACTAGAGCTCAGTCAGAATTGTTTGCAAGTTGATGTCAAAATCCGATCACAATTGTCACCCGCTTGTGTTTTTTTTTGTGGTACCGATGTTTTGTCAGATCATGTTATCATTTGTTCTGTTGTTACCGATACTCTATCGCATCATGTTATCATTTGTTCTGTTGTTACCGATACTCTATCGCATCATGTTATCATTTGTTTCTGTTGTTACCGATACTCTATCGCATCATGTTATCATTTGTTTCTGTTGTTACCGATACTCTATCGCATCATGTTATCATTTGTTATGTTGTTACCGATGCTCTATCGCATCATGTTATCATTTGTTTCTGTTGTTACCGATGCTCTATCGCATCATGTTATCATTTGTTTCTGTTGTTACCGATGGTCTATCGCATTGTGTTCAAACTTGGAATCAAATTTAAAAAAACAATAGGGATAGACGCCAGGGTTAAAAAGGTGGTGAGGATTGCTACATCCAACTATAGTTTACTTCCCTCAGAGCAGCAATTGTCTACATTGTGACCGTCGGCAGATACAGTCCTATTCTTTAACAGATTAACAACTTTCACGAAAACATTTTCCAGCAAGAAGGGTGAATCATCCATTTAACACGATATTATATCAGTGGCGTAACAATTGCATGAGTGTTTAACACGATATTAATCTAGATATTAACATTCAGGATATTAACTTCAATGATAATTACGTCCAGGATATGAACACACAAGATATTAACATTCAGGATATTAACACACAGGATGTTAATATTCAGGATATTAACATACACGATATTAATATTCAGGATATTAACACACAGAATATTAACACCCATATTTATCCCACGGACGTACTGCAGATGGCTGGCAACATAACATGTGAGAGATAGGTGTTGACAATTGTTGACAAGTCGACTGTATGTTACCTGTAGATGACTGGCAACATAACAGGTGAGAGACAGGTGTTGACAAGTCGAGTTTTATGCTACCAAGCCTGAAGGAGGAGTACACAACAACGACACTATTATCTACTAACCATGTCGGAAGATGTGACTAAGGAGGTATAGTAAAATATAATTGGTGTCCCATCCCATATATCGTCAAAGTGACACATGGGAAAATGTAGAAGTTGGATGTGTCAGGCCATAACGAACATATATAGCAACGAACAAGAAAACTATGATAAATCAGTCAATTCTCTGTACTAGATTCTGCTAATATGCAGGAGTTTGAGAATGAAAGCAGGGGAATAAGTTTACACAAATCTACAAGTACTAAAACTTCTGTTTTATTCAGTGAATTATACTAACAACAAAATAATAAATATTAGTAAGAACAATAATAGTAACAATAGTAACAACAATAATAATAGTACCATTAAAAAAATAATAGTAACAATAATAATAGTAGCAATAATAATAGTAACAATAGTAGCAATAATAATAATAGTGCCATTAATAAAAATAATAATAGTAATAATACTAGCAACAATAACAATAATAATAATAGTAGTAACAATAATAGTAATATTAATAATAGTAAAATAATAATAATAATAATAATAAAAGCAAAAGACACTAATAGTAACAGCAATAACAAAAGTAAGAATAATAATAATCGCAATAATAATAATAATAATAATAGTAACAACAAAAATAATAATTGTAACAGTAGTAGTAACAATAATAACAATAATAGTAACAAAAATAATAGTAATAATAATAATTGACAAGAGATGATTGCGATGTTTGTTCCCAACAATAATCACACCTGGACTTCAAGAGCTGGCGATAAACAAACACAACAATAGGCGAGCACATTGTTCACAGAGAATCTAGCATGACAAGTCCACCTCCTGGCCTCCATGGCTGTTACCTTATCACAATCCATTATCCACATCACCAAATAAGAGATAACGCATGACAGCGGGACTATCCATTTCTGTCAGAACTGGAGGCAGCTGTCGCGTGTTATTGGCAAACTTGATTGATGTTGTCAGTGAGTCACGTCTGGTTGCTGGCCAACCTGAATCCCTCAACGTCCGGGTCTCGGAGACAGATACAACATTTCTGGTAGCAATTTATGTCTAGTGTATTTTTATCATCCAGTGCATTGTCTCACGCGCATACGCAAGAGTACACGTGCTCACACACTCCTTTCACCACTCACACACCACCCATTACTCTACTCACACACTCATTTGACCACTCACACACCACCCATTACTCTACTCACACACTCATTTGACCACTCACACACCACCCATTGCTCTACTCACACACTGATTTCACCACTCATACACCACCCATTGCTCTACTCACACACTGATATCACCACTCATACACCACCAATTGCTCTACTCACACACTGATTTCACCACTCACACACCAAATAGACTAGTCACACGCACATAGACTATTCACATACTCACTAGACCACACACTCAATAGAACACTCACACACCCATCAGACTTCTCACACACTCACTAGACTACTCACACACTACTTACCTATGCACTCGATTATTTTCAACCACTCCCACAACCATTAGACTACCCCTACACCAATTCGGCTAATTATACACCAATTCTACTATTCCCATCAATTCAACCACCAATACACCCATTCGGGGGAGCCGCGTAGATCAGTGGTTAGCGCACTGGCTTCGCATATGAGTGGTCCTGGGTTCATTTCCCAGTTGAGGCGGAAATGTTTCTCAGAGCGCAACGGCTCCTGGGTCGACCCAGCCTTAAATGGGTACCAGATTAATCCGGGAAGTAAAGACTGCGAGGGAGAGGAGATGGCTACCGCCCTCATTTGCAGAGCCTCTGAAATGTGAAATCGCTAACATCTCACACCCATACGGCATTAATAAATGCTATGGGTTACTTTCCTTCGACTACTAATACACTCATGTAACTATTCATACATCGATTCGACTATTCACACACCGATTCGACTATTCACACACCTATTCGACTATTCACACATCGATTGGAATATGCAAACACCGATTCGACTATTCACACACCAATTCGACTATTCACACACAATTTGACGTGAAACCTATTCAACTACTTAAATACACATCGTTACAGTTCTAAAGTCGCAGTGGTTGCCCTTATTGCACTCCGATTTAATCACATGTGCTCTGTCCCTATCAATGTCCCTCTGTCGAGAGTACCATTAATGACACGTAGCTCCGTAGCTTCAAACAATAATCTCCAGGGGTCTCCGAAAACGTTCATTTGGTACACAAAAAAATCACGAACCCGTATTAACATCCCTGACCTCTCCAGTATAAAACACACGGCTTAACCACTATGCCAAAAGGGATCTCCGATTCTCACACTCATTTGATCTGAGAGATTCATTAATCTATTTACACACTCATTTGATCTGAGAGATTCATTAATCTATTTACACACTCATTTGATATGAGAGATTCATTAATCTATTTACACACTCATTTGATCTGAGAGATTCATTAATCTATTTACACACTCATTTGATATGAGAGACCCATTCATCTATTTACACACTCATTTTACTATTCACTTCCTCGTTCGACAATACAAACACAAACTAGGCAATTTACACACTTGTTTGACTAATAACTCATGATTTTGACTATTTACACAATCAATAGGATATTCACACTAATTCGACTATTTACACACTCATTCAGCTATTCGGACAATTACTTTTTGACTCAGCTATTCACGTAAATCTTCTTCACTATATTCATACATTTACTCCAAAACTCATTCTCTCAAGTATGAGGACACGCACGCATTCACGTAGTCACTCAAGAACTACCCAATTCATGCAAATATGAACAAACGCTCGAACTCAGAAACACATAAACTCATGAAACTATGGATACATGCCCGCACTCACTCAAGAACTCCACAACTCATGCAAGTATAAACAAACGCACGACTTCACTTACACAAGAATTTATCAACTCACACAAGAACTTACCAAACTCAAACAAGAACTCACAAACTCACGCAAGAACTCATCATTTCACGCAAGAACTTACCAACGCACGCAAGAACTCACAAACTCACGCAAGAACTCATAAACTCTAGCAAGAACTCACAAACTCACGCAAGAACTCATAAACTCTAGTAAGAACTCACAAACTCACGCAAGAACTCACAAACTCACGCAAGTACTCACAAACTCACGCAAGAACTCACAAACTCACGCAAGTACTCACAAATTCACGCAACAACTCACCATCTCGAGCAAGAACACACCAATCTCAAACAAGAACTCACGAACAACTCACAAACTCACGCAAGACCTCACCAACTCACGCAAGACCTCACCAACTCACGCAAGAACTCACCAATCTCAAGCAAGAATTCACCAATCTCAAGCAAGAACTCATCAACTCACGCAAGAACTCACACATTCACGCAACAACTCACGCAAGAACTCACCAATCTCAAGCAAGAACTCACCCATCTCAAGCAAGAACTCACCCATTTCAAGCAAGAACTCATCAACTCACGCAAGAACTCACAAACTCACGCAAGAACTCACCAACTCACTCAAGTATCAAGTTATTGGAGTGCTTAACAATTTGTTCCCAGAATGGTTTGCTCAATCTAACCAATCAGGAAACCAACTCCTTAAATCCCTAATGTACTACCACAACTCGCTGAGTAATTCATATACCTTCCCTCCCGCATCGATCTATTTACCGGAACCATTTCGAGAGCAGTAACAGCCAGGTAACTATACATAAGTAATATTGAGTGTTATTGCGATCAGGAGTGTTAAATAATGTTAAAAAATGGTTGGTCTGAGAAGAAATGTTAAATAATGCAAAAAATGGTTGGTCTGAGAAGAAATGTTAAATAATGCAAAAAATGGTTGGTCTGAGAAGAAATGTTAAATAATGCAAAAAATGGTTGGTCTGAGAAGAAATGTTAAATAATGCAAAAAATGGTTGGTCTGAGAAGAAATGTTAAATAATGCAAAAAATGGTTGGTCTGAGAAGAAATGTTAAATAATGCAAAAAAAAAATTGGCTGGTCTGAGAAGAAATGTTAAAAAATGTTAAAAAAATTGGCTGGTTTGAGAAGAAATGTTAAATAATGTAAAAAAAAAATTGGCTGGTTTGAGAAGAAATGTTAAATAACGCCTTTTTTCAACCCTAAACAATTTGGTAATTTGAGTTGGAGATTAAGTTGTCATTGATGGAGACCTTGGTATGTTTTAAGTGTACAGACTAATCGGCTGTGGTTATATCAAGGCGCGCAAGAATCTTAAAATGTGGGTTCCTGAAGACATATGCGTGGTGGTGAAATATGGGAATTAGAGGATGGTTTCTTTTGTAGCGTGAATCTTTCGCGAGCCTAATTAAGCAACTGAAAGGGGGGTTATATGTTTTTCTGGTATATTTAGTCCGGTATATATTGTCTGGGAAGATTTTGTCTAGGAAAATATTGTCTTGGGATATTTTGTCTGGAATATTTTGTCTGGTATATTTTGTCTGGGAATATTTTGTCCTGGGAATATTTTGTCATGGTATATTTTGTCTGGAATATTTTGTCCAGTATATTTTGTCTGGGAATATTTTGTCCTGGGAATATTTTGTCTGGAATATTTTGTCCGGTATATTTTGTCTTGGAATATTTTGTCATGGTATATTTTGTCTGGGAATATTTTGTCCGGTATATTTTGTCTTGAATATTTTGTCTGGAATATTTTGTCCGGTATATTTTGTCTGGGAATATTTTGTCCTGGGAATATTTTGTCTGGAATATTTTGTCCGGTATATTTTGTCTTGGAATATTTTGTCCTGGGAATATTTTGTCTGGAATATTTTGTCCGGTATATTTTGTCTTGGAATATTTTGTCATGGTATATTTTGTCTGGGAATATTTTGTCCGGTATATTTTGTCTTGAATATTTTGTCTGGAATATTTTGTCCGGTATATTTTGTCTGGGAATATTTTGTCCTGGGAATATTTTGTCTGGAATATTTTGTCCGGTATATTTTGTCTGGGAATATTTTGTCCTGCGAATATTTTGTCTGGAATATTTTGTCCGGTATATTTTGTCTGGGAATATTTTGTCGTGGTATATTTTGTCTAGGGATATTTTGTTTTGGGGTATTTTGTCTTGGGGATATTATGTCTGGGAATATTTTATCCAGTTACGGATAGGGGTTGTATGTGGGTAGGGAATTAGAGACTTTCACTAGAGTTGGTAGAGATTAGTGGGTAGGAGATATGAGACACGACACTTGTAATCATGGGGGTGAGAGTGCATTTTATACCAGTGGCGTTACATGAAGGAAGACTGAATATCTCTCAACAATTACCACTAAATCAATAACAATAACAAACAGCAAACGGTTAGTAGATGACGCTTTATACAGGTATTTGGACATCCAGGATTCGCGTGTACAGAAAACTTTACTTAGGTTATAAATTTATTGCTGACTAGGATTTACATTTAGTGATGTCTTCGTTTTTCATGTCTGCAAACAGATTTATTATGTTCTTTCACCATTTTTATTTTTATATATCTAACTGTTACAGATGCAGCAAGACGCTGAAAACGGCAGTTAATTTAAAAAAAAAAAATCAACATTTGTTTTATTTATGCAAATCAAGTCAATAAGAAAGCCACAAACACCAACACAAGATGACTATCATATTATGAACAGACCAGAACAAGTTATAATTCTACGTCTCAGAACAGGACACAACCAACTCCGCAGTCACATGTATACAAAGTTCAAGATTGGCAACACAGCCATGTGTACATGTGGACAGGGAGCACAGAGTGCCAAACATATACTTCAAGAGTGTTCTGAGCATGAAACGCTGAGGCAGACATATTGGCCAGAGGAAACAACACTGGAATCAAAACTCTATGGGACACTGTATGAACTACAAAAGACAGTGAGTTTTATTAAGGAGACAGAATTACAGATATAGACATGTTTCAAGTGAAAGAAAGAAGAAGAAGAAAATTTATGCAAATGGACCGTCATTATGAATATTAATTAGTTGTACGCGCTCTAACAACATGGCCGCACGCCGGATCTACTCCCATCTTTTTATCCCCCCGAAAATATATGGGCTTCAGAAAGACTAAGTATACTTCAATCTTGTTCAATAGATTTACCATAACTCTGAATATACAGAGAGTTCGTCATCTATTGAAACAGAGAGAACTCGTGAAGAGAGAACGTAATAAGTACCGACATAAATATGCATATATGTATGTGTGTTTGTGTGTGTGTGTATGTCTCCCTGGCCAGTGTTACTCCCCTCTCAGTCCCTCACTGATATTTTCCAATAAAACTGGCCTTATAAATCATCCCGACCTGTCGCACTCATAAATCAGGACTAACTATAACAATCAATACTCATTTTCAAGGAGGTACGAGGAGGGAGGAGGGAGTGAGACAGACAGGAGGAGGATACAACACGGGAAGGAGTGTTTTTTGTGTGTATTCCTTCTCAAACTCCCACCGGATCTATCTTGTAGCACACCAATTTATCTATCTATCTGTCTGTCTCTCTGACTGCCTGCCTGTCTATCTACCTATCTGTTGTCTTTTCTTTGTTTTTGCTGTGAGGTTTCGTAGGATTTACTGACGATCATGATTCTGGCTATGGCATGTTTTGTCCCTTGATATCCACTAATAGTACAACTTCTCAGGACGCTGGTAGCTCCTTCAATCCACATTCTTCTTGTCCTCCATCTGCATGTTGTTGTGTCCATTTTCATGTTGCACGCTCTTGCTTTTGGCCAATAAGAATTCACTCTTATCAAGTGGCCGAAACAGTCTCTTTTTAAAAATATATTTGACCACGGATGTTGTTTCAACAGTTTTTGTAATCTCTTTGTCCTTCACATGATATCTTTTTTTTTCCTGTTTGATGTTTTTCTTAGACATATCATTTCACACGTAGTAAACTTTCTCTCTTGTTGTTTAGTTAGTGCCCATGTCTAAGATTGATAAGGTTTGTATGAAGATTGAATTTATTATTTGTATTTTGGTTTTCATTGGGACTGATTTCTGTTTCAAAATTGGTTCAAGTTCGTAATATAAATATTTTAAAATTTCTTGTCTCGATGTCCCTGTTCATTCTTACGTTTTCTGTAGAAATGTTCCCATGATATTTGGAAATTCTTGAGACTAACGGGAATTGAACCAGTCCGTTCAACGGCACCAAATCGCCTAGCAACTATTGAACACGCGTTCGTCCGTACTTGACTAACCGCATCTCCACAAAAGATGCGATTTCATCAAGCCATTCAAACCGTGCACACAAAGTCAAGAGAACAGACCGATCGAGACAAGGACTATTACAACAACAACAAACATCCCGTACAGGTATTGAAATATCCTCAGTAACAACAAACATATAACATAATATCCGTATTAGTTATACAAGGGCCGATAGGTCTTCTTGTAAACATGGATAACATATATAGACAAAACAATTTTGCTTCGAGTAATTGTTTATACAAGTATTTATACTTATATTTACCATGATATTTGGAAGCAGTTGATCTTCTATCTTTATGTTAATTGTATTGTGTTCTCTAACTATAGAACCTAATTCAGTTTAATTTTGTTTTTATCATCATTTTAATGGCAATAACAAAGAAAGAAAGAAATATTATCTCCATGGATAATCAACACCGTAAACAGGTAAAGGAGTTCAATTACTTATGAAGCATTATATCGAGTGAAGGAACAAAACAGTAAAGAGAGAGGCAACAAAACATATCAGATCCTAGGACAGATGACACGTAATTTTCAAGAACAAACATATAAACATAGACACTAAAGTTACATAAGACTATTATTATCCCATCACTGCGCTACCAGTGTCAAACCTGGAGAATGACAGCATAAGAATAAAAAATAGTGACAGCAGAAATGACGTGTCTAAGAAGAATAGTCGGAGTGTCATTAAGAGATAGAATTAGAAACGATAACATCAGACAGATAACCAAAACAATACCAGTATTGGAATACATCAAAAGACAACAGATTAAATGGTTTTCACACACTTCCTGGTTACCAAAATACAGCAGACTAAATGGTTTTCACACACTTCCTGGTTACCAAAATACAGCAGTTTAAATGGTTTTCACACACTTCCTGGTTACCAAAATACAGCAGATTAAATGGTTTTCACACACTTCCTGGTTACCAAAATACAACAGATTAAATGGTTTTCACACACTTCCTGGTTACCAAAATACAGCAGATTAAATGGTTTTCACACACTTCCTGGTTACCAAAATACAGCAGATTAAATGGTTTTCACACACTTCCTGGTTACCAAAATACAGCAGACTAAATGGTTTTCACACACTTCCTGGTTACCAAAATACAACAGATTAAATGGTTTTCACACACTTCCTGGTTACCAAAATACAGCATGCCACAGATGACCATGTCACATAGATATAACGGCTATAAAGACAGAGGCAGATTATGTAAAAGATGGATCACAGAAATCAAAGAGGCCACGGGAACTAATAAGCTTACAAACAGCACACAAGACGGCTATCTCCAGAGAACTCTTCTACCCATGAAGCCGAAAGGCAAACGAGGACCACAGCGTATAGATAGATAGATAGATAGATTGACAGACAGACAACAGACAGACGTATGTGATATTGCAGTTCTTCACTTGAACTGCAGGACAATGGCTCAACTAAATTTTTTAGCAGGATGTAGCCTAGATAAAGATAATGCTTTGCAACGTCGTTTATTTGCGCAAATGGTGCAACACATCCGACTTCGGCAGTAGAGTGGGAGGAAATATATATTCTTTTTTCCCTCCATCATTATTACCATCATTATGTACATCATAATCATCATTACCATTAACATTATCATCATTAACATCAAACTATTAACATCATCTTTATCATCATTATTCCTATAAACATCATTACCATTATCATCATCAGTATCAACACCATTAACATCAACATCATTAACATCCTCATTATCAACATATCCTAACATCACCATAAGAAAGATAAGCAGAATAGGACAGGCAAAAACTACATTCAGAAAACTGAAAAAATATAATGTGTAATATGACATTGTCATTAGAGGTGAGAAAGAGAGTACTGCAGTGCGATATAACTCCTATACTAACATATGGGTGCGAGTCTTGGACAATAAACAAACTGGAAAGTGGAAAATTAGAGACAATAGAGATATGGTTCTATAGAAGAATGATGAGAATACCATGGACTGCAAGAAAAATTAATGTAGAGGTGTTGAAAGAGTCAAATGCGAAACGGACCTTAATCGATAATATAAGAAAAAGGTAATTTTTTTTTGGCCACTTCATGAGACAGGCAGGTTTAGAGAACATAGTCACAACAGGCAAAATTGAAGGCACCAGAGACAGAGGGCGACAACGTGAGAAAATATTAGACAGTTTGACAGCCTGGTAAGGCAGGGGAACAACAATGGCTTTGACACTAAATACTGTGGACAGAGCTGTGGAGAGCCATGACCGCTTGCGGCAGCCGGCATGGCACCCGATGATGAATATCACCATCATTAACATGATCATCATAAACATCATTACCATTAACATCGTCATCTTTAGTCTATGACGATACAGAGATTACATTTGTTACTATATCTTGCACCAGATAAACTACCTTCATTCGACACGTCGGATGGAGGGAGGGCGGGTTATCTTACGCTAACATACATATGTGAATAATGGCTTATGACAGCACGTTTAAAAAGGCCAGCTCCCAATTTCAGAAAATAGAAATTTGAAGAATGTTGTTACAATTTATAAAAAAAAAAAAACAACAACAACAAAACAGACCACGGTTCGCAACAGAAAATACACGAAATTCACACACAACACTAAATAGTACCCGTGATGAGCCTAGTTTCACATTCATACACAAGAGTAAATAGTTCCCGTGATGTGTAAAGAATGAAATTATTCTGAGATATTTATCCATTCAGCTTAGAGTCTATCCATCTATTTATCCAATTATTCTAAAGTATTTATCCATTCAGCTTAGAGTCTATCCATCTATTTATCCAATTATTCTAAAGTATTTATCCATTCAGCTTAGAATATATCCATCTATTTATCCAATTATTCTAAAGTATTTATCTATTTATCCAATTATTCTGAGGTATTTATCCATTTAGCCAATAACAACATTTTCCATAAAATTTGCACACGCATTATGTGTGGTGAGGGGGAGGGAGAGAGAGAACAGGGATGAAGAGGAAAGGAGGATAGAGATATAAGTGGGATAGCAGCAAAGATATATCTAAAGAAACAGTTTGAGGGAGGTGGTGATATGTTAGTTAGTCGTCGGATCATCATCACTGCAAACTGGACACATCCATAGTTGCTCCGATCTCTCCTTGAGTGTATCCGCCATCACACTTCTGCTGACAGTACCGGTCCTATGCTGGTTGACCATCATTCTTCTGCGCCCTCCAAAATGTTCACCTCTAGCAACACCGCATCTCAATCCCTGATCTTTAATCCTAGCCATTGAAAAGGAATCATCATCCACATTCGTCTCACTCTCGCGTGTTATATCTCTTAAGGAGTTCAAAACGTCAGTGCGATCCATTGCCCCATCGCCCTTTGCCACAATCGCACACGATGCCAGTTGGTGGTGATATATATATATATATATATATATATAGAGAGAGAGAGAGAGAGAGGAAAGAAAGAAAGAGAAATCGGGAGTAGAGAGAAAAGCAGGGAAAGAAGGTGGAAGAAAAAAGAGAGGGGAAGACATTTTAAGATAGAGACAAAGAGAGAGAGAGAGAGAGAGAGAGAGAAGAGCGTGTGGGATATAAGAAGCGAGTAGTCAGAGAGAGGTAGGAGGAACAGAAAGTAAGCACACTATTTCAGTTGTACTAGAAATGCGGAATAGAATCTCCCGACTTGTAGGTCATTATACTAGCCGTTAAGTCTTCACATTTTATATAGTACCACATCTAACCACCTTCTAAAATTTATTTTATAACCCCAGGACCTTCTAAAAAAAGATAACCAAACAAGAGATGATACACTCACACTCTGCCCCCACTCTCCACATCCTACCCTCCCAGACCTCGCTATATCCTCCTGTCTCCACGAACCAACCAGTATTCTCAAGCGTGGTGCCAAAGGGACGAGACAGTAGCATTCATCACAACGTCATGAGATGTCAGTCCCACTAAGATGTTTATCAATCTTCAGTCCGACTGCTGTCATCCGCGCCACAGATGCACTGTCCAAAACAATTGTGTCACTCAAGATGCACACACACAGCATCAAAATCAAGATGGGGAAGATTGGTACGGAGAGAGGAATTAATGAAAACGAACTAAGCGCGTATCTCATGTTAACCCCACTTACATCTGGTGAACTGTGAACTAAATAAAAACACGCCGAACTTGTGTACGCTGTACACGTAATGACAGGGTCGTAGATATAATTACCTTAAGTAGTGGGTTTTACCTAAACAAAATACGCATGTGGTTGGGTCTGTGGGTCTCACAAATGGCCCACTAGACACACCACCCATGCAACAGAAAACCTTAGTAGATGACATGCCGTTATATTGAGGTTATCTTCTTATAGAAGCCTCATGGCACATCATCTATACAATTATGCTAATTATGCTTTTATTTTGTTGTTGAAATGTGTTTAATGATTACTTGAATATATGTATGCACCCTCTATGGTTGGGAGGGAGCCAGAGATGTACTGTGCAGCACAGGGGAGGAGGAAACTGACAGCATTGTTTTTTCCTATGGCTGAGGCCCATCATAGAGGCACAGTGACTCAGGACGTGACAATCGTTTTGACTTGAACATTTGGTTGCATGCCTGGAACAATAGAGAAGTTTGGCATAACCAGTAATCAATTGGTGGCGGGGAATGAGCACAGTGAACCCTATCTTGGTTGCAGTGGCTCGGAGCAGTGCATAGGTTGAAACCTACCTTCCTAGAGGTGTGATAGTTATTCTCTGGCTCTGTCCAGGGGTGGGACGAAAATCCACAGACTTCCCAGCAATATAATGTCATTTAATGGCATTGGGTCAAAGGGCATGAGCCCATGGACCGCTGGATCAGCAACTACCCAACCAACCAACCAACCAACCTAAATAAAATGCTATTCGACCGTTTTCGTGTTTACATTTCGCTATGTGACGAGAAATATGAAGATTTTTTTGGGTAAAATATCGCTAAATGAGGAGTCTTTACAGACAATTTTGGTTATATCGCTAAATGAGGAGTCTTTACAGACAATTTTGGTTATGTCCCTAGAAATTTAGTCATGTTCAGATATGCTAAGGACGGGGTTTGATCACCCCTAACCCCCCCCCCCCACTATCTACGGGTCTGCATAATAGCGAGGTTTCCATCACGTTATGGATTCGAATATTTTAGGAGAAAATAATTACATAACTTATGTTCGAGACATTAATTAAGTCATACTGAAACACAAAATGAGCTATAGTCAAGCTATTAATCAAGCAATAATGAGATATATTATCATGTCTTAGTGAGATATTTATCATGTCATAGCGATATATTTATCATGTCACAGTGAGATATTTATTATGTCACAGTGAGATATGTATCGTGTCATAGCGATATATTTATCATGTCAAAGCGATATATTTATCATGTCACAGTGAGATATTTATTATATCACAGTGAGATATTTATCATGTCACAGTGAGATATTTATCGTGTCACAGCGAGATATTTAGCGATTTTTGCATTATGATTGCTCTTAACAAACCCTCGACGTTTCTATATTATAATATTAATTTACCCACCGTTTGGCGACGTGTTTAACCTCTGACATTTCTCGAATATTACCCGTATGTTTCTCGTACTTCCATCAAACATCCCGCTTCGTCACGTGTTCTGGAGCCGCATATCCGGCCCCACAACTGACTCCTGACTCCATATAGTCATGACGCAGGCACATTGAGAGCAAACCACGCCTTTATTCCAATATATAGTAGATGATAAATCAAGGTAATGGGCAATTGATCCTGGTCTGACAGACAGGAATGAATATTAGATCGTGTGATGGATTGCTAGTCCGCGTGACAGTCAGAAACGAGGATAAGTCTCCCAGAATTACCATACAACGATACTGTTCTGCTGATCTGGGAGGAAGTGCTTCTTCACTAGGGTTGCCATGGAAATGACCTAACACAAATTTTCATATTGATATACATCAAAGTGATCTGTAGTCACGCAGGACGCAGGTTTAATCTGTTTCTAAGAAGTTCATCGATGGCGTGGAAACAGAAGAGAGGCCGAAGATGGGGTAACTTGAGGAAGACATGAGCAGTAGTGTTTATTTACCATTGGTAAATCTTGGAACAGGGTAATGAAGTTTTCTTAATCACTAAAGACACACATAATAACACACACACAATCGACGATTCGACTAAAAGATCTTTATCAAGACAAAAATTAAAACATACAACGGGAAACGGATAGTAAAGATAATGACGTTCACATTCCCATGTGTAATTTGTTTACGATTGCCGTCCGAAGTATAGAAGACCAGTGCACAGACAACGTAAACATGAACTGAAAGGCTCATTTTGATTATTTCCGTGATTTTCGTTCGTCGGACTTGGCTATTTTTATGCTTGCGACTTCAAGTATATAAATAGTGACCAATAAAAATCACAGCAATAAATAAGAAACAAATATAGTCCCAATTAAAACTGTACAGAGGTCTTATAGGAAAGTGCAGGGTCACGATGTTTACCCACATTTAGGCTGAATTCCTAGTAGGCAAAAAAAACCCCCCACTAAAATTCATGTTCTTATTCTGATTTTCAAAGGGGGAGGCGGTGTGAACACCTCCCCCCTTATCTAAGCGCTTGTGTGTGTGGTGTTTGTGTGTGTGTATGTGTGAGTATGTGTGTGTGAGTGAGTCTGTGTGTGACTGACTGAGTGTGTGAGTGACTAGGTGTGTGCGTGTGCGTGTCTATAAAGTTGCTCTGCACTGAATTTTAACAGAAATGATCTTTGCTCAATATGACGTCATTGAAAGTTGTGCATATGCATGGCTCAATGTACAGTGTGACTCAACAGATTGCTATTATGGTGCGCTTCAAAATGCATGCACCTCTTGAAAAATTTGTAATTTTGAAACTATTTTACAAATATGCAGGAAATTTTCAGAAGTGTTTTAAGAAACGTAACGACATAATGTAGAAATATTAGCAGCACATGTGAAGCAAAAATGTACAATATGTCTATATAATGAATGTACACAAACTAAAAATGTTTGTGTTAAAAATAATAAAGCTACCGTAAATGATCTTTTGGTGTAAAATTTGGAATACAATCACAACTGTTGAACGGTGCTCACGATTTTAATGTAAGTAAGTAAAAGTAAAGTAACCCATAACATTTATTGCCGTAGGGGTGTGAGATGTTAGCGATCTCACATTTCAGAGGCTCTGCAAATGAGGGCGGTAGCCAGCTCTTCTCCCCCGTAGTCTTTACTTCCCGGATTAATCCAGTACCCATTTTAAGGCTGGTTCGACCTGGGAACAGTTGTGATCTGAAAAAACATGTCCGCCTCAACTGGGGAATGAACCCAGCACCACTCATATGCGAAGCAACTGAGTGTTCTGGAGACAGCTCTCTTGTGTGCTGAGTATATTGTGGAAATTTCGTCTCTTTTATTTCAGTGGTCCATCGTTTTCGTAATCTTCCTCTAGGTCTGCCTTCAATGTATCTGTGTAGCATAGCTTGCTGTGGTAGTCTGCTGATGTGTGCAAACCATTTGATCTGTTGTCTTTTAATATATTCCAAGATTGGGAATTTGCATAATTAATATTCAGAACTGTAATTTAGAAGAAATTACACATTTTGATTATTTAGGAACTAATATAAACAATGCGAGGGACTGTGCAGTTGAGATCAAGAGAAGAACGGCAATGGCGCTGGCAAAATTAAAACAGCTAAAGACACTATGGCAAGGTACTAATATAAGAACCAAATTGTGTTTACTACGAACATGTGTATTTCCTATGGCGATACATGGATGTGAAGCATGGGCACTAAATAAAACTGTGGCCAAGAGAATAACATCATTTCAATGAAAATGTTATAGAAGAGTTTTGAGAATACCACAGACAGCAAGGACAACACACCAGAATGTGTTACGAACAATTAACGTCCAGGAAGGCTGGCTTCTGAACACTATATTAAAGAAAAAGCTAGTTTTTTTCGGTCATATTAAGAGACACGACGGCATGGAAAGAGTGTTACTGGAGGGGATGATAGAAGGCAACAGGGACAAAGGCCGCCCAAGATGCCGTTGGACAAAAGACATTCAGGAATGTCTGCGCATGTCACTGAAAGATGCAGGGCAACTTGCGCATGACCGCGGAGAATTCAAGAGATTCATAGGAAAGACTACATTCTGGGAAGAATATGTCACATGATGATGATGCAAATATTTGATTTGAAAGTGAAATTGACAATACTTGATGTATCAAACGTATCTCTATTTCTGTGTAGAATAGGCTATGTTTAATTTCTGAATGAATAAAATATATTCAACATAGGGGTCTACGGTTTTTGCTAAATCTGCCTAGTATCAAAATAGGACACAGAATGGCACAGGTCAAGGAATATTTCTAAGTCGCCAACACCATACACCATCCCTTACAGCAAACATTCAAATGTAGTCAATAAACCGCATCATTAGAGGTAGGCCGCCCGTGTGTTGTCGGACCCGAAAGGGGAGCTTCTTCTTCTTCTTCTTTCGTTCGCTAATAATGTCTATATCTGCAGTGTTGTTGAAAGGGGAGCAAAGAATAGCAACACTGTTTACCTTCCACGCATGTCGTAAAAGGCGACTAAGGAGGTTATGGGATGAAGTTGGCTGTCCCATCCCATATAGGGTCAGTGACCAAAATCCATGCTGAAGTCGGGTATGTCAGTCCGAAAGTCGCAGATATAGCAGCAATGCTGTAAACCATGACACAACGAATTCCGTTCTCCGGACTACATCCTGCTTATTTGCAGGAGTTTGAGAACGAACGCAGAAGAAGAAGAAGAAGAGGTAGGTCATGCACGTAGCCACGGAAGAGAGGAAATTATCCTCATTATCTGGAAGAGCTCGAAGAACTTCTAACCAACGGCTGACTTATTCACCTTGCGAATGGTGTGGAAATGGAGAGCAGAGAATTTATGGGAGTGCCACCAGTGTCGTTTGTGCTTGTTTCTGATAAAGAATCCAGTATATTAAAGGTAAGCACTTTTGTGAAACATGCACGGGGTACAGAGACATTGAAGCGAGCACCTGCTCGCCAGAACCAGGACTCATTCTGGTTCAGACCTTGATACTCATCCTCGTGGCGTACCCCGGGCAACAGAGCAATCTGGCTACGCTATCAAGGATCGAACTATCTCCAGCTGAGGTGGTAACCTGCTGTGGACTTGGAAACTTCCAATAGAGAGTCGACTCTTCTTATCCGTAGTACGTCCCGGGATTAAAAGCAAGCTTCAGCAAACTTTCGACAGCCTTTTCGTCATTTTCACCAAGGATCAAGTACTTTTCGGCAGTTCCCCGTCCGCACCCAGCGTCGTGATATAACCAAAAAGTCATTCTTAAGACTAGGTTGAAAGCGACGTGACTAGGCATCCCGAAATGGCCTAGTCGAATACAGCACTCAACAAACATCAAAAGTGAAACATACACAACGTTGATTTTCAAAGATCAATTCCTCGTGCATTTACAAATACAGATATTTAGTTGTAAATAATCCTAGAGTAAATCCAGAAAATGTGTGTTACACCTATGTCACATATAATTCTTCTTTCACTATAGTAGCCACACATTCACACACATCAAAGGGATATGACGCCACGTGCAAATGGCACCACCTCATGAAATACAATTAATAAATTCCCTGTGTCGTTTAATATTTAAACTGCTATGCAAAATCTCATTACATTCCGCTTACTGGTTATTGAGATATTAAAGAGAATGTGTGGGCAACTATTTTGAAACGCACTATAACTGCAGAATTAACTTGTATTCCTTGGTCTCAGAGGTTCTCAATGTGGACCATATGTTCTCTCCCAGGGGAAAAATGAGACTTGAAGAGCGCTAAGGAAGATATGCTGAGAACCACATGTTTAGTTGACCAAGAATGGTGGTAACCACTGAACAAAAACTATGTAAAAGAGTACCAAAAAATCAGCAAATGTCCTCCTTTTTTAATCACAAAAGAATAAGAATAGTTTTCCCCTTTGTAGTCACAAAATAAATAGCAAATTTCCTCCATTTTTAGTCACAAAATAAATAGCAAATTTCCTCCATTTTTAGTCACTTCTTCTTCTTCTTCTTTCGTTCACTTGAAACATGTCTATATCTGTATTTCTGTCTCCTTAATAAAACTCACTGTCTTTTGTAGTTCATACAGTGTCCCATAGAGCTTTGATTCCAGTGTTGTTTCCTCTGGCCAATATGTCTGCCTCAGCGTTTCATGCTCAGAACACTCTTGAAGTATATGTTTGGCACTCTGTGCTGCCTGTCCACATGTACACATGGCCGTGTTGCCAATCTTGAACTTTGTATACATGTGACTGCGGAGTCGGTTGTGTCCTGTTCTGAGACGTAGAATTATAACTTGTTCTGGTCTGTTCATAATGTGATAGTCATCTTGTGTTGGTGTTTGTGGCTTTCTTATTGACTTGATCATCTGTTTTTTTCTGATGGTAAGTGATTGGTATATCTGGTTGGTCTTCGGCAGCACCTTCTTTAGCCAGTTGGTCTGCTTTTTCATTTCCTGGTATTCCACAGTGAGAGGGTATCCACTGCATGGTTATCCTATACTGGTAAGACAATTCGCTAAGTAGTTTTTTTAATTCTGTTAGTTTTCCAGACTGGAGAGCTTGAAGCACTGACCTTGCATCTGTCAGGAATACCACAGGCTGTAGGCCAGAGTTGGAGTTCAGCAGTTTTTTAGCTGCCACACTAATTGCCTGGATTTCTGCATCATAATTATTGCAGAATTTTCCTGTTGGTGTTCTGATTGTATCTCTAGGCTTGTGTGGATATTCTATATATACACCTGCACCTCCATTCCTCACAGCATTCTGTGCTGACCCATCTGTGTACACTCTGACCCATATATCTTGTGGATATTCCTCATCCAGGAAACTGAGGGTGACTGTCATTCGCTGCACACTGTTCTGTTCGTCCTCGCTTAGTATTCCTTTCACATGGGTCTGAATGTATATTGGCATTCCATGGCTTTCACTCAACGGGGTTTGTTCTGGTACAGACCTTAAGGGGCTGTCAACTTCAGGTAGGTCTGTAAGTTGTCTACGGAGTCGTTTAGCTTGATGGATAAAGCTGCTCCTTTTCAGTCGCCCCATTGCTAGATTTTGGAATCTTTCCTTCATTGGATGACTTGGCATACACTGAAACTTTTCTGCTTGAATTAGTACTTTTGTGTCTCTTCGTTCGCCAAGTGTTTGCATTCTTCCCATTTTCTGCATCTCTGCTATGGGTGATGATTTCATTGAGACCATCGAGACCAGCACCGTGCAGAGGTGATGGGGCTTAGTTCAGCCATCAGGGGCTGGAAACTAAGACTGGTCGGGCAGTCCCATAGTCCTGCCTAAGTAAGCAGAGTGCTGAAGACGGAGGCATCCAGCCAAAAGGCGCACAGATAATCAGGATGCCACGCACAAAACACAATGGAAACATGTCTACATTCATTTTTAGTCACAAAATAAATAGCAAATGTCATACTTTCTTACAAAAAAAATTATAGTTATATATTAGCATTTGAAGTTATTGCAGGAATATTTATACGGGAAACGTAATTTATCGTAAAAGAAAGTCTGAGAAGCGTTGTACAAGATCACCATTTATCTTACCAAGAATGTGTCAGACACAAGGACTACTAAGTCGATTCAGTTTGATAACATGCGCATAAATCCGCCGAGGAAATAGGTCTTTCTGTGAGAGGTTGCATGCAAATTGCGCCCCAGGAAAATAGAGCACTAGACACATTCCTACAGTATTCCTAACACGTCACGTGATATACGCCTGACACTGTCAACATTTTCATAAAATGCATTCTTGCATTGCGGTATAAGAGTGGTGTGTGTGTGTGTATTAAAAAGTCGTTTCAGAATATATCGGAAACAGAGTTAGAAATGGCACCACTTTCGAACCTAAAGCTAAGGTATGAAGATATGGACAAACTGAAACGAATTATACAGTTCATCGATACAAGAGCCGCTACATATAATAGAGTTGCGTGACGCAAATTTTGCCGCCATTTATGGCTTAATCCCAATGACTTCTAAAGAGGTTACTGTAACGTCGAACTTGAACGTGTCGGCCATTGGCTCAAATAAAAGTACAACACAACGCATTACCTCTCTCAGGAATACATCATTCTCGAACTCTGTTTAGAATATCTTGATACTAGAGAGAACCTTAATACTGTGGTACATGATACTGTGGGCAGAGAGCTGTGGAGAGCCACGACCGCCTACGCCAGTCGGCATGGCACCCGATGATGATGAGAGAGAACCGACCGGAGATGAGATTGAGAACGAAAAAAATAGCCACGACAAGAGTTGAAATCCCTGCACGAAAATGTAGATGAATGTAACGTGATCAATTAGAAAAGTGTTGGGCAATCATCTTGGGTCCACGGACCAGAATGAGCTTTTTCGTATGGCAAGGGGGAAAATGACTGTTTTATTCGTTTTTTTCAGCTTCAAATATTGTTGTCTGAGCTCCGGATTCAGCGTATACAGTAAGTTTAGATCAGCCTGGCGAGATAAAAATAATTCACTTAAGTCCAGATATTATATGACAGTGCCAAATATAATTTTTAGGGGTACTCCAAGAAAGTGGGGCCCTAAGTTATAACTTGTTTAGCTATAGGTATATCCTGCACTGGGTCGCAAAAATGATGGACCTGCCAAAGAACAGTAGGAAATGATCTTCTCTTAGCTGAAGCAACCCCCCCCCCTTTTTTTTTACTTTTTTGAAAATGTATCTTCGTCTATGATATGCGATGATGGATCTTCACACCTCTCAACCTATCTCCACACCTCTCAACCTATCTCCACACCTCTCAACCTATCTTCACACCCCTCAACCTATCTTCACCTCTCAACCTATCGTCACACCCCTCAACCTATCTTCACACCCCTCAACCTATCTTCACCTCTCAACCTATCTTCACACCCCTCAACCTATCTTCACACCCCTCAACCTATCTTCACACCCCTCAACCTATCTTCACCTCTCAACCTATCTTCACACCCCTCAACCTATCTTCACACCCCTCAACCTATCTTCACCTCTCAACCTATCTTCACACCTCTCAACCTATCTTCACACCTCTCAACCTATCTTCACACCCCTCAACCTATCTTCACACCCCTCAACCTATCTTCACCTCTCAACCTATCTTCACACCCCTCAACCTATCTTCACACCCCTCAACCTATCTTCACCTCTCAACCTATCTTCACACCCCTCAACCTATCTTCACACCTCTCAACCTATCTTCACACCCCTCAACCTATCTTCACCTCTCAACCTATCTTCACACCCCTCAACCTATCTTCACACCTCTCAACCTATCTTCACACCTCTCAACCTATCTCCACACCTCTCAACCTATCTCCACACCTCTCAACCTATCTTCACACCTCTCAACCTATCTCCACACCTCTCAACCTATCTCCACACCTCTCAACCTATCTCCACACCTCTCAACATATCTTCACACCTCTCAACCTATCTTCACACCTCTCAACCTATCTCCACACCTCTCAATCTATCTTGTATCATGATCACTGTTGAGTCCTTACCATGCAACCATGTTAACCTAACTCATATTTTCTCATGCTCTCTTGCCTTCAATTTTGTCAGTTGTAGTTGTGTTCTTCAGACCATGAATGGGCTCCAGTATAAAGACCCTTGTAAAGAAAGTACACGCTACCCGAAAGGCACATTTTCTATCATCTCCGTTCATCAGAATCAACATGTATTGAGAGGGTACTGAACATTTTCGCAGAAAAAGAAGAACAGGAGTCTAAGAACTGCATTACAAAATTATATAAGATATATTTAGTTTTAAAAATAAAATTATATAGTTATATAGAGCCATACACAAGTGTTTCGGGTGGGGAACGTGGGGGCTACCTACCTACTAGAAAAAGGGCACTCGGCATCCACACTCTAAACATTCACGCTACTACTAACAAATAGTGACCAATGAAAAGCACGACAATAATCACAAGGTAACGAATAAAGACTTATTTACGTTCTTCATATAGATCTTTACTGCCGACGACGGTGTTGTTTACCCTATCATTGTCTGATAATGTAAGTAAAGTAAAAAGTAAAGTAACCCATATCATTTATTAATGTTAGCGATCACACATTTCAGAGGCTCTAAAAATGAGGGCGGTAACCATCTCCTCTTCCTCGCAGTCTTTACTTCCCGGATTAATTCGGTACCCATTTAAGGTTCGGTCGACCCGGGAGCCGTTGCGATCTGAAAAACATTTCCGCCTCAACTGGGGAATGAACCCAGGACCACTCATATTCGAAGCCAGTGCGCTAACGCGGCTCCCCATAATGTACTCACACATGATAGAATGTCTTTTACTGATATTAGTCAGTGACATCAACTTTGTATTTAATTCTTTCAACGTCTCCTCAATAGTTTCATTCATTCATTCATTATTTTTTCTTTTGCGCTGAAGTTAGCGCATAGGGCAGAGGTCAGATCTCTCCAATTCTGTCTGTTCAAAGCTATTCTGTGCTTGAATAGTACTATTATATTGAATAGTATGAATATTGGTTGTTTTACTTTCTCTCTGTATTGTTCTTCTGAGCGTTTCTTTTGGTCTACCTCTTGCTCTTTTGCCTGTAGGTATCCATTCAAGAGATTCGTGGTGTATTCTGTTGGTGTCTGCGCGTAGGACATGCCCGATGTAGGACCAACGGCGTTTTCTGATAACATCCCTCAATAGTTTAGTTAGCTGTAAATGTTATTCTTAGAATGTTTGTATAGAACGACATCTCTATGACCCCCTTCAATCTTTCAATTTCCTGTGAGTTTATTGTATAAAACAGGGATTCTCAACATGGATCATATGACCGGCCTCCTATGTAATGGGTGTGCCCGTGTGTTTCGGGGCCCGAGAGGGGACCAAAGAATAGCAACACTTTACCTTCCATGCATGTCGTAAGAGGCGAGTAAGGAGGTTATGGGATAGAGTTGGCTGTCGCATTCCATATAGGATTAGTGACCCAAAGCCATGCTGAAGTCGGATGTCAGCCGAAAGGCGCAGATATCGCAGCAGTGATGTCAACCATGACACAACGCATTCCGTTCTCCGGACTACATCCTGCTAATCTGCAGGAGTTTGAGAACGAACGCAGAAGAAGAAGAAGTAGGTGGGTGGGTGGGGTGATAATAGGGAATGCCCTAGGCCTGGCTACAGTATTTCAACTACATCGACATATTTAAAAAAAAAAATTATAACATAAAACCTAGAAGGAAGTTGAGATATTTTTCTAAAAGTTCCGACGTGGGAACAAACGAAAGGATATTAACCCCCCCCACCCCTCTCCCTCCCCAAAGTGTGTCGGGGGACAGAAGGTTGCGAATCTATGGTCTTCTTCTTCTTCTTCTTCTTTCCTTCCTCTTTTACCCTTTACGGGTGTCGAGGGAGATACAATGTTCTTGTTCTCGCTTTTCTGTCAGCTTCAGATAATGTTATTTGGTGTTCGTGTAATGCCTCTTTGATGTTGTCGATCCAGCGTACTCTAGGTCTACCCTTAGCTCTTCTTTCTGTTTCTCCTCTCTTCGTATATGATTTATAAACTAATGAATCACACAGTATTCTCTATGATCTAAAATTCAGAATCATATGTTAGAATCGGTGTTATGCAGCAACTGAATAAGTCTCTTGCTCAATTGTAACGACATGGGCCATTTTATGCATTTTTTGTGTGTGGGGGGGGGGTGTCTTTCCCTTCTACATATGTTATCAAATTCCTGCAAATTAGTAGGATATAGATCAGCGAACGTAATACGCTATAGTTTACAGTGTGGGTGCGATATCATTGTCTTCTACTTCCTAATCAGACTTGATCATATTTTATAGCCACTTTGACCCTCTACAGGATGTGATAGAAACATTTTAAGTCGCATTTTACATGTCATTCATTCATTCATTTTCCTTTTGCGCTGAAGTTAGCGCATAGGGCAGAGATCAGATTTCGCTAATTCTGTCTGTTCAAAGCTATTCTGTGCAGTTCTTGGATAGTATGAATATTGATTGTTTTACTTTCTCTAAGTATTGTTCTTCTGAGTGCTTCTTTTGGTCTACCCCTAGCTCTTGTGCCTGTAGGTATCCATTCAAGAGACTGGTGGTGTATTCTGTTGTTTACCTATTTGTTATAACGATCGTACATTCCAATAGCCTATTTGAAATGGATCTTTTGCATTTAACCTTTTTACATGTATGGCAGGTTAAATAAATCACTACAGTCAAATCACTACAAATAAATCACTATGAACAATCACTACAGTCAAATCACTACAAATAAATCACTATGAACAATCACTACAGTCAAATCACTACAAAATAAATCACTATGAACAATCACTACAGTCAAATCACTACAAATAAATCACTATGAACAATCACTACAGTCAAATCACTACAAATAAATCACTATGAACAATCACTATAGTCAAATCACTACAAATAAATCACTATGAACAATCACTACAGTCAAATCACTACAAATAAATCACTATGAACAATCACTACAGTCAAAACACTAGAAATAAATCACTATGAACAATCAATCACTACAGTCAAAAAATGCTGGGTTGATGGCTACGTTCTGAACAGGATATTCTAGCTAAATGTCAGGTTAACAGGGGCGTTAGTTTTTTTTTCTCCTCTCTCGGGCTTTTGGGGTGAATTCTGCCTAAAAAGGGGGGGGGGGTTAAAAGCCATAGAAGATTGACTTCACTGTACTCGGTTTCCCATATGTACTCCTACCCTCTCAACGAAGCGGCACGCCGCATGCCGAGAGTTCTACTCATAGCACGTAACTCCGTAGCTTCAAGTGATAATCCACAGGAATCTCTTGAACACAAGGCGCACAGCTTAAGCACTACGCCAGGGAGATCCCCAAATGCTGCCTATATCTGTTCTTTTATACTCAGTCTGCTTATCTGTGTTGTACTTGTACTATACCACGCCAAATGTAGCGTATAAATTTAGATAGAATACTTTAAGAACAAATTGAATTATTGAACGCATACAATTGTCAGCCTGGGAAGTATCCTGGGACCTTCGACAGGGAGATCGATGTGTGTCACAGGAAGTAAACGAATCAACCAATCAAAGTGGTCCTAGTAAAGAGATTGTTTTTTTTATTGTTGTGTTTTGCGTTCTGGTTTCCACTTTTCACTCATCCATTTCTCTCGCGACACTGTTGTTTATACGATGGTTAATGCAAAAGTTGCTGGTGGATTCTGCGAGAAGTTCTGTTGATGACATCGAAATTTTAGACGATAATGGAAGCATGCCATGGACATCAAACTATCTGGAGATTCGTAATGAATTAATTCTACGGTTACTTTCAGAAAACAGGAAATAATGATTTAGGGCTGAATTAATTAAATCAGAAAAAGATTCGGCGTCAGCATCGACATTCAGAAAATTACAAATATGGTATTAAAAAACAAAATTACGAACAGCGTGAAACTAGAGAGGGGCGGCTCTCTAGGTAGGATACACCAAATGCAATTAATAAGAGGGCCCTAACCGAAATGAGTTTAATTTATGTAAAAAGAGGTGTAGTCTTTCTTTCTACTCCTGTTTCTTTCAACTTCGATTGTTCCATGTAGTATCGTTTTTGACAGGAATTATGTTGCGGCACACGTTCAAACCATGCAAGATTTCGTCGTTTCACTATTGAAAGTCATGATTCGTGTAGGCCTGTACGTATCTCTGTTTTATTTCTCAGGTACACACGTGTCTTCTGTTCTCTATAGTGATAACTATTATTCATATTTTACATCTGTATTCCAAGGTCTGTGATCATCACGTTGGTTGGTTGGTTGGTTGCTGATCCAGCGGTCCATGGGCTCATGCCCTTTGACCTAATGCCATTAAATGACATTATATTGCTGGGAAGTCTGTGGATTTTCGGCCCGGGACAGAGAATAACTATCACTTCTCCAGGAAGGTAGGTTTCAACCTATGCACTGCTCCTAGCCACTGTAGCCAAGATAGGGTTCACTGTGCTCATTCCCCGCCACCAATTGACTACTGGTTATGCCCAACTTCTCTATTGCTCCAGGCATGCAACCAAATGTTCACGTCAAAAGGATTGTCACGTCCTGAGTCACTGTGCCTCTATAATGGGCCTCAGCCATAAGAAAAACAGTGATGTCAGTTTCCTCCTCCTCAGTGCTGCACAGTACATCTCTGGCTCCCTCCCAACCACAGAGGGTGCATACATATATATTCAGGCAAACATGAAAAACATTTCAACAACAAAAAAAGAGTAATACAATCGGACTCTCAAAGTATACTGCGCAAGAAGGAAAAGTATATGATCATAACTGAATGGGTGACATATCAACAAAGCGGAGAGCATTACATGGATCTATTGTCCAGGTTATACTGGGGTCAAGGGAAACGAAAGAGCCGATGTGTTGGCTGGTAAAACCTTGGTGAACGGCACCGAGATAAGAAGAGACAGGATTGAAATTATTAGAGCAGTCATGGATACCCTACGAGAAGACGAGGAGGAAGTCGAACGAGACAATGTACATATTCAGAGAATGGTAGACATGGGAGAGACTAGAGGCGAAAGGAGAAAGTGCTCCTTCTCCGGAAAGATCAGAAGAACGGGCAATCAGCAACTGATTGGGACACTGAGCTTATACACTTTTAGATGACTGACGGAACGGCAAGAAGAGCATATATGGGAATGCCCCTAGTGTTGTGACACTTGTTCCTAATCAAGAATCAAGGATCTAGAATAATACAAAAAATACTTTAACAGGCTGACGGAAATCGTTACATGTGAAATGAAAATGTCTGAGAAATGCATCAATGCTTATTAAACAAGATCAAATAAGAAATGCACCAATGCTTACTAAACAAGATCAAATAAGAAATGAAGAGATTATGAGCAGAGCTGATACAAATGATGTATTGAACATATCAAATGCAATTAAAGAAATCTGAAAGAAAGCAAGTAAAATGGTTCGGTCACCTTTATAAAAATGAGAATGAACTCAGACCGCATATCGATAAGAGCATAACACAGGAATATCAGGACATAAAGCCCGAGGAAGACCAAGAATATGGTGGATAAGAAATATCAAGATAATCTTCAAGACACATGGGTTCAACACAACCAAAGCGACACACCTGGCTTAGAGCGACAACTGAGGTCTCCACTTATACGCTTAACGGCAAGTGTGGATACTATCAACCATCATTCACCTGGGGAAAGACAATAGACCAAAAACAAAAAAGACAGGTGAGAGGTAAACACCACATTATGAACAGATTATCAGAGAGTACTAATCAAGACAAGAAACAGACAGAAGATCCAGTGCAGTCAAGCTTCACCTCATATACTTTTTTTTTCTTCTTCTTCAGCGTCCATTCTCAAACTTTCGCTGGATCTCTCTTGTAGCAGGACAATGATTCTACTAGATTTCCAGCAGGATGTAGTCCAGAGAATGGAAATGCGCCGTGTCGCCGTTTTATTTACACAAATGGACCGACACATCCATCTTCGACACATTTTGATTTCATCTAACAGAATGACCATCAGATTACAACAGTGGATAAGTTACAATGAGATTACTTAAAGATTTCTTACGTCAAGAGCAGTTTGAAGTGAAAGAAAGAAGAAAAAAAAACCAGTGATGGAACGGGGGTGAAGATATAATGAAAAGATTGCAAAGTTGAAAATGCGAAGAGGATTGAATTCATAGTACTCGGGTTTTCCAACGTTCTTCTCAAAATAAGCGGCACGCCGCTGGCAGAGATTATCATAGCACGTAATTCTGTAGATGCAAGAAATAATCCCTGGGGATTTCTCATGGAATCTCCCAGAAAAACGGTGATCTCCCTAGTGTGGTTGCTAAGCTGTTTCATTTGTGTTCAAGAGGTCATGGGTTCGAATCCGCCTCCTGTCGTCTTGTGTCCAATGTGGATTTTTCGGAGATCCCTGTG
The DNA here is from genome assembly GCA_034231615.1 of Meghimatium bilineatum. Lineage (NCBI taxonomy): Eukaryota > Metazoa > Mollusca > Gastropoda > Stylommatophora > Philomycidae > Meghimatium > Meghimatium bilineatum. The sequence goes on from CM067310.1 coordinate 21,716,961, forward strand.
GATTATCCCTTGAAGCTACGGAGTCACGTGCTATGGGTGGTACTCTCGTCTGGCGCTTGCCGCTTCGTTAAGAGTGATGGAGTACCATATGGGAAACTGAGTACAGAGAAGTCAATCCTCTACGACATTTGAACCCGTTTTCTCCTGGAAATACCCTTCCTTCTTTAGCAGAATTGTATGAACCGTTCGAATAAGGAAAATTGAATACAATTACATCAATTATGTGCGTCCTTTTGAACCCTTTTCTAGAAGGAAAATGAACTTAATTATTTAATAATTGTCTCAAAAGAAAGGAACAGAGATAGAGGAAACAGAAATTGAGGGGGGGGGAAGAGGGGAGAAGGGGAAAGATGGAAATGGAAAAAGGTAAAAAGGAAAGATGGGAGAGAGGGAGATAGAGGGGGAGTAGAGATGATGGCAGCAGAGAGATGAGGGATAGAGATGGAATTGAGAGAGATAGAGGGGAAGAGATAGAGAGGGAGAGAGACGGGAGAGAAATTATGAGGGAGGGAGGGAGGGAGAGGAGAGAGGTAGAGGGGAGAGATATAGAAAGGGAGAGGGGAGATAGATAGTGGATAGAGGGGATAGAGATGGGTGACATAGAGGGGGCGAAGATGGTAAAGAGAGGGAGGTGAGATAGAGAGGGCAGAGAGAGGGAGGATAGATAGAGATGAGAGACAGATATACGGGAGAGACGGGATAGAGATAGCAGTGAGAGTGGGGGATATATATATACGGGGGAGAGAGATGATAGAGCCAAGGTGAGGGGAGAGAGATAGATAAGGGAGAGGAATATTACGAGAGCGGAAAATAGACAGAGGTAAGAATTAAGCTAGAGAATGAGAGACAGAGAGGGAGAAAGAGAGGAGAGAATCAAAGATATATAGAGAAGAGAGGGAGAAAAAGACGAAGAGACAGAGAGAGGAATTAGAAAATGATTGCCAGGAAGGACTAGTCATTGCCTGGCCAGAATCACTGACATGTGAATATATCACTCCTATTAAAACAGCCTTCATCCATCTCCACTAAACTTCACATCCATCACTATCATCCACCCACTTTAAAGTGGTGCACGCTCCACCACCAATGGCCGAGTCACGTGCAGATAGACAGCTTGGAGGATGTGAGTAACGTAAGGTCGGTAGTGTTGCCAATAGGGAAGGAGACATATTTAGTATAGAAGAGTGTTGCCAATAAGGAAGGAGACATATTTAGTAGAGACAAGTGTTGCCAATAGGGAAGGAGACATATTTAGTAGAGACAAGTGTTGCCAATATGGAAGGAGACATATTTAGTATAGAAGAGTGTTGCCAATAGGGAAGGAGATATATTTAGTAGAGACAAGTGTTGCCAATAGGGAAGGAGACATATTTAGTAGAGACGTGTTGCCAATAAGGAAGGAGACATATTTAGTATAGAAGAGTGTTGCCACTAGGGAAGGAGATATACTTAGTAGAGACAAGTGTTGCCAATAGGGAAGGAGATATATTTAGTATAGAAGAGTGTTGCCAATAGGGAAGGAGATATATTTAGTAGAGACAAGTGTTGACAATAGTGAAGGAGACATATTTAGTAGAGACAAGTGTTGCCAATAGGGAAGGAGATATATTTAGTATAGAAGAGTGTTGCCAATAGGGAAGGAGATATATTTAGTAGAGACAAGTGTTGACAATAGTGAAGGAGACATATTTAGTAGAGACAAGTGTTGCCAATAGGGAAGGAGATATATTTAGTATAGAAGAGTGTTGCCACTAGGGAAGGAGATATACTTAGTAGAGACAAGTGTTGCCAATAGGGAAGGAGATATATTTAGTATAGAAGAGTGTTGCCAATAGGGAAGGAGATATATTTAGTAGAGACAAGTGTTGACAATAGTGAAGGAGACATATTTAGTAGAGACAAGTGTTGCCAATAGGGAAGGAGATATATTTAGTATAGAAGAGTGTTGCCACTAGGGAAGGAGATATATTTAGTAGATCTTACAACTGACGGGAATTGAACCAGGTCTGTTCTAGCAGAACCGAATCGCTTTGCAACACAAGTAAACAGGGTTTCCGTACTTGACCAACCACATCCTCAAAAAAAGATGTAGACATGTGTGACATCTTTTTTTGAGGATGTAGACATGTGTAACATCTTTTTTTTGAGGATGTAGACATGTGTAACATCTTTTTTTTGAGGATGTAGACATGTGTAACATCTTTTTTTTGAGGATGTGGTTGGTCAAGTATTGAAAACCTGTTTACTTGTGTTTACTGATTTCGTATTTTTGTCTTCCGGAATATGGTCTGTCGGGGAATGTTAGATGTGCCATCCTTGCCTATGGGTCACCAGATCTAAGAATGATTAACTAGTTGGTCCAGAAGCACATGAATCGCGCTCGGCATGATGATCCTGGGGTACTGCCGCACTGGAATGCATCCATGTTTGTAACTGCATGGAGTGTTAAGACAGATACAAATATAACGTGTGTAACTACATGGTGTGTAAGTTAGCTATAAATATAACGTGTGTAACTACATGGTGTGTAAGTCAGCTATAAATATAACGTGTGTAACTACATGGTGTGTAAGTCAGCTATAAATTTAACGTGTGTAACTACATGGTGTGTAAGTCAGCTATAAATATAACGTGTGTAACTACATGGTGTGTAAGTCAGCTATAAATATAACGTGTGTAACTACATGGTGTGTAAGTCAGCTATAAATTTAACGTGTGTAACTACATGGTGTGTAAGTCAGCTATAAATTTAACGTGTGTTACTACATGGTGTGTAAGTCAGCTATAAATATAACGTGTGTAACTACATGGTGTGTAAGTCAGCTATAAATATAACGTGTGTAACTACATGGTGTGTATGTCAGCTATAAATTTAACGTTTGTAACTGCATTGTGTGTAAGCTAGATATAAATGTAACGTTTTTAACTGCATGGTGTGTAAGTTAGATATAAATTTAACGTTTGTGGAATCCTTTCAAACCTCAGCCAACATATCTATTTTTTGAACCCATACTCTCCTGGAACTGCACGTTAATATAACTGCACGTCATGGTCCCTGGTATCTCGGGCTAGTGTGTCACCTGTCACTCAAGTGTCAATGCGGAGAGTGGATTTTGTTGACGTCATCAACCGACACTGACAGATAATCAATACTCATTTTGATGGATAAATTTCCAGTGAGAAAACCACTTAAAAGAAGATTTTTAGTTGGATTATGTCTGATCTGACCGACATGAGATAAGGGTGTATTGACTGTGGAAGCAGAGCACATCGACCTGGTGGAGAATAGGGTAACTAATATTTGATGACATGGGAGAAACAGCTTCAATATATTACAACGATATTCACACGCTTGTAGATAAACGTGGGGGAAGGAGGGGGGGGGTAGTCAATCCCCAATAGTAGAGCGCATGGATGTGTTGTTAGAACGCCGCTCTCAGAACTTTGAGGTCCCGGGTTCACTCGACGCTTGGGACAGGGTTTTTTTTTTCTTTCGGAGGTACTATAAAAATCCTTCCTGTACATGTCCCGGCGTCTGATATGGTAAGACGGCCTTTATTTCCACAGTCCATAGAAAACCACACTGCACTCCTTCACAGTAAAACATGCAGTAATGAAAGAATCCCCTATCCCTTTAGGAATCAGAACATTATTTTCAGCACTAGAACTTTAGTCACAGGGTGGGTTAATGTCCCCCCCCCCCCGAGTGGCTCATCTATCCGTCCCCCTACGATATTCCACGAAAAGGTCACACACGAAAATGATAAAAAAATAGAAAGAATTACTAACGCGAATGGGAGAATAACCTTTCTTTTTTAACTGGGAAAGGAGAAAACACCTAATAAATATTTCACAAAGAACAACGACGCAACTTAGAACCGTAACCATGAGTCTCTGTACCGGTGTTTCCTAACGTGGGGCCCTCGCTCCACAGGGGAGGGGGGGATTTGCTTCAAAATAGGGGGGCAATTTGCTTAAAAATAGGGGGAGGGGCAATTTGCTTAAAAATAGGGGGAGGGGCAATTCAGGTTGGAGATACAATTTTCGAATAATAAAAATATGTACATGTTTTAAAAAAAAGGTAGGGAAATATTGTTCTATACCAGTGATTCCCAACCTTTTTTGTACCATGCCTCACCTAAGTCTTTCTAAAATTATGATGTCCCCGTTACGTAACATATACATATTTTTTTGTGTATATTCAAAAATGTAATTATTACCTAAATGAAGCCTAATTACAACTTGTTTGAATTGCTCCCATGAACAAGCAAATTATCCTCCTGTGGGGCGTGGGGTTCCACGTTGGGAAACGCTGTTCTATACCCTGACAGAATTACTGAAGCGGAGACCTGAGCGCGTATGAGCTTACCCGGGTGTAATAAAAGGATATTCAAAGTATCTTCTTCTTCTTCTGCGTTCGATCTCAAACTCCTGCATATTAGCAGGATGTAATCTGGAGAACGGAATGCGTTGCGTCATGGTTTACAGCATTGCTGCGATATCTGCGCCTTTCGGTCTGACACATCCTACCTCTGCATGGCTTTGGGTCACTATGACGCTAAATGAGCTAACTCCACCTCCATAATCTCCTTAGTCGCCTCTTAGAACATTCATGTAAGGTAAATAGCGATATTATTTTTTGTTTCCCTCTCGGGCCCCGGCAACATACGAGCACACAAAATATCTAAGACATCAATCACGGTCCTGAATGAGAGCAATATTGACCGTGTGATGTCGTGGCCTCAAAGAGTAGTAAAGAATGGTAACACTGAGACTTGCCTGTATGTCATAAGATGTGACTAAGTAGGGTACAGAATGTGGTTCGATAACCCATCTCACAGAAAATCAGTGACCTAGAAGCTGCATGATGAAGTTGAATTAAGTATTGCCAAAATAAGCAGATATCGCAGCCATGGTGTCCACCACGCCATAAATCATTTCGTTTTCTAGTCTACCGCCTTCCCCCCTCTCCCCACTAATCAGCGGGAGTTTGAGAATTAACACCGAGAGAACTACAATATAAAAATAGCAATGGCGCCCCTCCATCTCCCATATATAGTTCTATAGATTGAAACAGTGCAAATAGTTATTGCTGTCAAAACAACCTTATATAATGACAAACAGATCACACGAAAGTGTGTCATATCGCATGATGCTGATGGCAATGACGGGGATACAACGATCTTCTAGAAAGAAGATAACGTCTGGAAGTAATATGTCATCTGAATACTAAACAGGTAAAATCCCACCGAAGACGGATGTGTCGGGCCATTGACGCAAATAAAACGGCGACACAGCGAATTTCCATTCTCTGGACTACATCCTGCTGGAAATCTAGTAGGACCATGGTCTTACTATATGGGAGATCCAGCGGGAGTTTGAGAATGAATGCTGAAGAAGAAGAAGAAGAACAGGTAAAATGTACACACCAGAAACAATAAATTCGCTGGAAAGTAAGTACAACAGGTAGAATTACAAAGTTCAACAGCCAAAGTCAAATTTGTCGGACCATTGTTGCAAATAAAACGGCGATACAACGCATTTCCGTTGTCTGGTCTACATTCTGCTTGAGATCTCGGGGGACAAATGTCCTGCTATAATGTAGATTCAGTAAGAGTTTAAGGGCACAAGCAGACAATTTTTTAAAAAACGTGAAACTTCACAAATACAAACTATATAAACAAAAAACTGCCACGAAGGTCCCCTCCACCCACAGTGCCATCACAGGAGAGCCCAACATTAACATTTCCCAGAAAAGAAAAATTTCCCAGAAAAAGTACTTTTACGAATATGTACTCACATTTTAGTCGCTTTGGTTTGTTCTGTTTCCGTCTTGTCATTTTAAAGCATATGTGATTCTGTGGAATAAAGCATATGTGATTCTGTGGAATAAAGCGGTGATCGCGTAATGTTCAACAGAATAGCTTTAACATACAGCTACATAATAGATAGGTTTATCAAAATAGATAGGTTTATCATAATAGATAGGTACACAAAATAGATAGGTTTATCAAAATAGATAGGTAGACAAAATAGATAGGTTTATCAAAATAGATAGGTAGACAAAATAGATAGGTAGATAAAATAGTCAGGTAGATAAAATAGATAGGTAGACAACATAGATAGGTTTATCAAAATAGATAGGTAGACAAAATAGATAGGTAGATAAAATAGATAGGTAGACAAAATAGAGAGGTTTATCAAAATAGATAGGTAGACAAAATAGATAGGTAGATAAAATAGATAGGTAGACAAAATAGAGAGGTTTATCAAAATAGATAGGTAGATAAAATAGTTAGATGGATAAAATAGTTAGGTAGATAAAATTGTTAGATGGATAAAATAGTTAGGCAGATAAAATAGTTAGATGGATAAAATAGTTAGATGGATAAAATAGTTAGGTAGATAAAATAGTTAGGTAGATAAAATAGTTAGGTAGATAAAATAGTTAGATGGATAAAATAGTTAGGTAGATAAAATAGTTAGGTAGATAAAATAGTTAGGTAGATAAAATAGTTAGGTAGATAAAATAGTTAGGTAGATAAAATAGTTAGGTAAACTGATAGATAGTAGACGAATAGGTTATAGGTTAGACGAGCAGACTGATAAATAGGTAGACAAAATAGATAGGCGGACTGATAGATAAGTAGACTGATATTCTGTAGACTGGTAAATAAGTAGACCTATATGTGTAGATTGATGTATATTTAGACTGATATATAATATATATATATATATATATATATATATATATATATATATATATATATATATATATATATATATATATATATATATATATATATATATATATATATATATATATATATATATATATATATATATATATATATATATATATATATATATATCGAATGACATATTCTTTCCAGAAAGTTGTCTTCGTCGTGGATAATCTGAGCAATTACATATTATATAATTCTCTGTTCCGGGCAAGCAATACTGCATTGGCGAGAGACATGTGCATACATTCTTTAATATCGTTGATCCGTCGTCTTCTTGGTCTTCCTCTTCTTCTTTTGTTTGGCACTCTGCCCTCTAGAATCAGCCTTTCGATACCATCCTGTTGCTTTAAGTGTCTAAAATACTGTACCTTCCTTTTTATGATGGTATTTAGAAGCCAGCCTTCGTTTAGTTTCAGTAATTTCAAAACGTCAATGTTCTTCTTTTTCTCTGTCCATGATATTCGTAGGATCTTTCTGTAGCACTTCATTTCAAATTAATTTATTCTTTTAAAATTCAAGTCTCTCATCCAAATGTTGCCACTGGGAAAACACATGATCTTAAAACAGTTACTTTAGTGTCGTTACTACTACTTTGCCATAGATTTCATATTTGTGTTAATTTTAGTGTAGCAATTGTGAGTCTTCTTCTAATCTCGACTGAACAATCTCCGGAACTGTTTATATTTGCTCCCAGATACTCGAATTTGTTTACATATTCTACTTCTATATTGTCTATGTTGATTATTGGTTTGATCTTTGTTTTCTGTGCCTTAGATATAGATTTTGGATCTCGCTGTATTTCTTTGTTGTTGTGATAAGCTGTTTCAGTCCCTCAGGATGTGTAGTAAGGAGGACTGTGTCATCCGCATATCTTATTTCTGGAATCTTGTACCCACCGATATTTATTGGATGAAACTCATTTTCCTCTAGTTTTTTTTCTTAATTTCTCATTATATTCTGTGCATAGATGTTAAAAAGATAAGGGATAGAATGCACTATAGATTCAATAGATGGGTAGATTTGTAGATGGTAGGATGATAGATGGGTAGGATAATAGATGGGTAGATTTGTAGATGGGTAGGATGATAGATGGGTAAATTTGTAGATGGGTATGATGATAGATGGGTAGATTTGTAGATGGGTAGGATGATAGATGGGTAGGATAATAGATGGGTAGATTTGTAGATGGGTAGGATGATAGATGGGTAAATTTGTAGATGGGTATGATGATAGATGGGTAGATTTGTAGATGGGTAGGATGATAGTTGGGTAGATTTGTAGATGGGTAGGATGATATATGGGTAGATTTGTAGATTTGTGGATGGTAGGATGATAGATGGGTAGGATGATAGATGGGTAGATTGTAGATTTGTATAAACAACCAAAATATCGATGTCCGACAAAATGGAAAGAGTCGCAGTAACCAGACAAATAATCGGTAAATACTAAATAAAGTATGCAGGTTACTAGATAACTATCAATATAAAATAATTAGAAATAACAACAAAACATAGAACAAAGACAATTGTATATGGGTAGGATGATAGATGGGTAGATTTGTAGATGGGGTAGATTTGTAGATGGGTAGATTTGTAGATGGGGTAGATTTGCAGATGGGGTAGATTTGTAGATGGGGTAGATTTGTAGATGGGTAGGATGATAGATGGGTAGATTTGCAGATGAGGTAGATTTGTAGATGGGTAGATTTGTAGATGGGGTAGATTTGTAGATGGGGTAGATTTGTAGATGGGTAGATTTATAGATAAGTAGATTTGTAGATGGGTGGATTTGTAAATGAGTATATTTGTAGATGGGTAGGATGATAGATGGGTAGATTTGTAGATTTATAGATAAGTAGATTTGTAGATGGGTGGATTTGTAAATGAGTAGATTTGTAGATAGGTAGGATGATAGATGGGTAGATTTGTAGATTTGTAGATGGTTAGATTGGCTGACTGGTTGATACGAAGACAATACTGGTATAAACATGTTTTTTTGTGCTTAAAAATGCTAATAGTAATATAAACTCATCGAGATTCAAATACTTACCATCGCTCCAGTTAACCACACTGACTCAATCTGGGTGATTGAACGCCATTAGGACACGAATTTAATACTACCTCTTTTCTTAAAAGAATCCACATCGATTAGCTGCAAAAGTATACGCACTTTCTATATATCAATTCCCGCTGTAGATTTAGCAGTACTTATGGTAGAGGAATCCACATTACACATATAGATGTAAATATGTTTATAAAATATCTTTAAACATGCCCAACGTGAAGTTACATATTCCGTGTTTGTCAAAACTCTTCAAGGACTGTTACATTCAGTGGCGCAGATACGCTGACATAGAGTGGGTGTTATATATTAATTTCTAAAATGAACCGGAACATTTCCTGGTATATTTAGATATATATTAAGATAGAAAAACTATACATTGACACGCGGAAACAGGTAGATATGATTCGGAGCACAAAGGAAACACAGAAATGAACACAGGCATACAGTTGTGATTAAGATAGAAGACACGCACGCGGTTGCGTCTGTGGGTCTCACCAATGGCCCACTAAATAAACTACCCATGCAACAAGGAACCTTAGTAGATGACATGCCTGTATATTGATGCTCTTTTGTGTAAGCTTTGTAGCATGTCATCTATTTAATTATAGACCCCCTCTGAGTAGAAGGTTCCTTCAATAGGCATTGAACTAAGCCGAGAGCTGAAGTCTCCTGTGTAAGAAAGAAAGCTCAGAAAACCTACCCCATTGCATATAGGAAGCAAGAGCTAATCACTCGCAATACCTGGGGTTTCTCAAACAAACAACAAGATAGAAAACATAGAAATGATCACACACACATATAGTTATGATTAATATATAAAACATATAAATGAACTTTCACATATAGTTATGACTGAGAAAACATAAAAAATGAACACAAAAATATAGTTATGATCGAAATAGAAAACCTAGAAAATGAACATACACATATACTTATGATTAAGATAGAAACCATAGAAACAAATTATCACATATAGTTCTGAGATTAATATAGAAAACATAGAAATGAACTCTCACATTTAATTATGTCTGAGAAAACCTAGAAATGAACACACAAATATAGTTAGGATTGAGATTTTAAAAAAACCTGGCATATGACACACACCTATCTAGGATTAAGATGGATAATCTAAAATCAAACCTGAATACGAATATATCATGGCAATCACAGTAATGTGTGAAAATAATAATAATTTTAAAGATAACAGACAGTCTTTGCATTGAACTTGATGAGTATAGAAATTAAGAAATTCAGCCATTGTTTGAAATATAGTCCATGTTTTGAATTCCTGTGATAAAGTACATTAAGAAATCCACTCCATGTTTTCAACGCCGTGAGAAAGTACATTTAAAAAATCCAGTCCACGATTTGAACGTGTGAGTAAACATTAAAAATCCAGTCCATTTTT